>CM070622.1:61385052-61910244 GCA_036346255.1 Ampelocalamus luodianensis | reverse complement strand
AAACCTAACCTGATAATTAGCACACTAAAAATGAAAATTTACAGAGTTGGTTTTACTCGGATTTGGACAATTATTGATAGAGATATGAATTTTCTAAATTGGAAAGTACATAATACACCAATTATTCAATAACCAGATTCTAGCTAACAAAACATGGTTGAATCTAATTTTGGTAAATATTACATTTAAAATTAAAATTAACAGAACTGGTTTCAAGTGATTTGGAGAAAATTGAATTAGTTACTAATTTTCTAAGTTTAAATGAATTAACAAAGACATAACAGAAACACATTACGTAAATACTAAAGCATTTAATCTTTTTCTACCCACACCAACTAGCCCCCAGACATCGGCAAATGCCCAAAAAAGGTGCCGACTCAGACAGATCGCCTACTAAGGTGACGCTGGCGTATTCTGAGAATACATCTTATCAAACATATCAAAGTGTACTTCTAACATATAACTCACGTAAGGGTAACATACGCTTCCAAACATGGAAAACGTGGCGCTCAAGGGTTACACACCCACTAATCGACAAACGCATGGACCCACATGTCGTTGACTCGTAGAACAAATAACTGTTGGATTAAAGGATTTCTAAACGCGATTAACAAAGACTCAAACTAGGCATGATTAGTGCTCAACTTAAACATCACCGGCGGTTCACGGCGACGCGACAAGGACAGACGGCGCGCGCGCGCGAAGTGGATCTCGAGTGAAACGCGTGAGTTTCAAAGACGAGTGAGTGATACCTTGAAGGATGCCCACAGAGACTTCGCGGAGCTCCGAGGTGGCGAATCGCGGTCGGCGGTCACCGGAGAAGAAGGAGTCGCACACCCTCCACGATGCATCAAAGACGTAAACGAGCCCACCGTGAGTATCAGTGAAGCATTGCGATCAAGTGGGATCAACCACTGAGGCTTGAGACTCACCAGAACGCAAACGATCTCACGGAGCCGAGAGCGCCGGAGGTGGAGACGACGATACCACCGGTGATTCACCGGACGCCAAGGACCCGAGATGGGCAAATGGAGGCGCGCCGAGCGTGGATCACGGTGGTGCGGTCGCGAGCTCCTGGGCGGCGCTAATTGGCGGCGCTGCTCTCGGTTTTTCTCCGCCGAAACTAAAAGATGGACGGAGAAAGCACGAGAATAGGGTAGAGAAGAAATGAATGATCACGGTGGGTAGATGAGACTCGGCGACACGCCACAACCGCACACGCCCACGAGGTGGCGCGACGAGGACGTGGCGAGCATGCGCTAACGTCCGCGAGCTCCGGTGAGATGCGGAGAAGACGAGGGCGATGCCGACAGGGGTCCACCGACGGCCGATCGACGGTGCGAACCGGTGGTTTGATCGATCAAGAACGCACCGACCGCTGGATCCAAATGGACTACCGAGATTGGTGTATGCATTCGACAGTCGGCTGCGAGACGCGATGTGGATCGCTCGACTTGCATCGGACGGTCACGATCGATTGGACTCGGCGGTGCGATTAGTTGACGCGACCGAGTCCATTAGTGCGGTCGACTCGAGCCCAAGTGTGGTTCGGGCCCGACAAATGTTGTTTTAACTTCGATTTAAAAGACAGAGAAGTTTTGGGAAATCTTTGGGGATAGCTCCAGGCTCCAAAATTTCAAATTTTTATGGAAGCTAACTGGAACAGAGGACCACCTTGTGAAATTTTTCTAGGACTTTTCATGCACTAGATTTCTCCCAATGAAATTCACAAGATGCTGAATGTAAGTTTGACCAGATTTCAAACTAGGTTGACTTGGCCATTTGAAATAGCAAATAAAATCTAAAAATTGTGAAATAATTCAGGAGGTAGATAGGATGATCAAGATGATAGGAAAAATAATTTCAGAGGATGATCACAAGTTTGAAAGCCAAGAATTTAGCTGACAACAATTTCCATTCACAAGAATTTAATTCTAGAAAATGGAAATTGCTAGGAAAATTTGGAAAACTACCAAATGATTTGATGAGACAACAAAAGTTTTTATTTCTCCTCATAATTTTACATTTGAAATACAAACCCTAAGTTAGGGTCATTATAAATCTCCCCTTACAGAATCTCGCCCGAGATTCTCGATCACTGGGGAAGAAGGATGGGTAATCTGCCTGAGACGATCTTCCCGCTCCCAAGTGGCTTCATCCTCGAGTGGTTTGACCATCGAACTTTAAGGAACTTGATCACACGGTTCCTTGTTCTCGCTCACTTCTTCGAGGATACGAACGGACGCTCACGATAAGACAGATCTTCCTCGCACATCGATATTTTCCAATGGTGTTTCTCAACCGAACACGAGGCACTTCTTCAATTGCAACACATGGAAAACATCATGCACCCTCAAGTGTAGCCGGCAAGTCTAACTTGTAAGCAACAGCCCACTCTATCGATGATGCGTAGGGTCCGACATACCGAGGAGCCACTTGCCCTTGACGCCGAAACGACGATGACCTTTCGTGAGGTGAGACTTTGAGATACACAAAGTCGCTGGGCCGAAACTCAACTCACGGCGACGCCGACCGCATAGCTCTTCCGCTCGATCGAGCTACGCGCAAGTGCTCACGAATCAATCGCACTTGACTTTCCGCCTCATTGATCGAATCCGCCAAAGAACCGCTTTTCACCGCCGACCAGCTTCAATGGTGTTCTCGCAGCGCCCCATACAAAGCCTCAAACGGTGCCATACCGAGACTAGCTCGAAGTCGTTGTTGTAGGAGAATTCGCAAGCGGTAGGCACTTCTCCCAATTCTTTCCATAGGAAAGAACACAAGCACGGAGCATATCTTCAAGCACTGATTGACGCGCCCGCCCACCATCACCGAGGATGATAGGTGAAGTAACGAAAGCCGGTACCCATGGCCTCCCGCATCGTGCAAAATCGGGAAGTGAAAAGAGAACCACGATCCGACACTATCGTCGTGGCACACCATGCGCATCACAATGCGGGATATGTAAAGATCCGCTAGCCGATTCACATCAATCTTCGATCGCGACCGAAGGAAATGGGCCACCTTCACAATCGATCAATGATAACCCATAATGCATCCTTCCCGCAGAGTACGGGCGCACTGCTGATAAAATCCATGCCTGCGTAATCCCACTTCCATTCTCGTATAGGCAAGGGTCAAGAAGACCCGCCGACGCCGATGCTCGCCTTGACGCGCAACATATGTCACATCCGCCACGAACCCGCAATCTCGCTTCATGCGAGTCCACCGTAATCTCGACGCAGATCTTGGTACATTTTGGTGGCCCCGGATGGATGGACAAAGGCGAATCATGGGCCTCTCAAGAATCAAATCCCGCAACTCGGGACCTTTGGGACCACAAGCCGCTGCCCAAACCATACGACACCGCGCTCATCTTCCGAGAAACACCGCTATCCCATCCTTGATATTCGCTTGATCCGTTCACACCGACATCTCGATCGTTGTCTTCGCTTGACTTGATCCACCAAGGTTGGTCGCACAACCAAGGCAAAGAAGGGAACCATGTTCAACCAAACCCAAGTTGAGACGCTGAAACTCGCAAGAAGTGCAGTTGTCGCTCTTGGATCATCGTAGTATTGCAATACACCTTTCGCCTAAGTGCATCAAGAAACTACATTGGCCTTGCCAGATGATACCAATACCCATGTCATAATCTTTGATCAATTCTAGCCATCTCTCCGCCTCGAGGTTCAGATCCGCCGAGTGAATAAGTATTTCAAACTCTTGTGGTCGGAATACACCTCACACCGTTACCGATCGATAATGCCGCCAAATCTTGAGTGCATGAACCACAAGCACCAACTCTAAATCATGGGTGGGATAATTGAGCTCGTGAGGTCTCAATCGCTCGATGCATAGGCAACCGCTTTGCCTTCCCCGCATAAGAACACATCCAAGTCCTCGACGAGAGGCATCGCAATAAATATCGGCTCTTGTGGATATCGTGAAGAGTAAGAACCGAGTCGAAGTCAATCGCCGCTTGAGCTCCCGAAAGCTCCCATCACAAGCAGGGACCACACAAACTTCTTGTCCTTCTTGAGCAATTCACCATCGGCTTGGCGATCTTGGAGAAGTTCTCGATAAAGCGGCGGTAGTAGCCCGCTAAACCGAGAAAACTCCGCACATCGGTGGATCGACTTGGCTGCCTCAAGATAGAACATCGACGACTTCGATCCACGCTATGCCTCCAAATTGAAAGAACATGGCCCAAGAATGCCACTTCCTTCAACCGTAACTCACATTTGTCGAACTTTGCATATAGTCGTGTTCCCGCAATTTGCCCAAAACAATCTTCAGATGCTCAAGATGCTCGCTCACTTGGAATAAATAAGAATATCATCAATGAAGACCACCACAAATTGGTCCAAAACTCCATGAATACTGAATTCATTAAGTTCATGAACAAAGTGGAGCATTGGTTAAGCCAAAAGACATGACGGTGTACTGCATGCACCCATAACGAGTAGTGAAAGCCGTCTTCGAATATCCTCGATCTCGATCCTCGACTGATGATACCCCATTCTCAAATCAATCTTTGAGAACACTGGCTCCAACCACCGATCGAACAGATCATCGATGCGGGGGCAAAGGATATTTGTTCTTCACCGCCACCTCATTGAGAGGACGGTAATCAACACACATGCGCAAAGTCTTGTCCTTCTTCTTCACAAAGATCACCTGACAACCCCAAGGAGATGAACTCGACGGATGAAACCCTTTGCTTGGAGTTCACCAAGCTGCTTCTTCAATTCTTCTAGCTCATTGGGAGGCATCCGATACGGCGCCAAATCGGGCGACGGCAGCAACTCGATGACAAACCTGTGTCTCGAACCGAGGCATCCTGCAAGTCTTCGTGAAAGACATCCCCAAAGTCGATACTATGGGAACATCCCGACCGCAAGGTCGCTTTCGCCTCTAATACACATAGATGTGGCCCCGGCCGCGCGGCGAAAATCCGACCGCCGCTCAAGGGTCGTGAGATAGACAATCTTCCCGCACAATCGACCGCCCCAAGTGTTGGGACAACCAATCCATGCCAAGAATCACATCCGGACTCACGAATCGAGTAGAATAAGGTTTGCCAAAACCCCACTCCTCCGACTATGATAGGAACATCCCGACATCAAGATCGCCTCTCATTTCCGATCCCGAGAGCTGGATGAGCAAAGGAACTCCCAAAGGAACACAAACAAGACCACTAACAGCAGCAAATGATCTTGAAATAAAAGAATGCGATGCCCGTAATCAAATAATACCGCGCAGGACGAGAATTAACAAGAAGTGTACCAATCACGACATCCGCGCCCCTGAGCCTCCTCACCAAAGGTGTTGACTCGAACACGCCGCACTCGGGTCTTCAATAATCTTCCGTCGGTGGGTGACCACTCCCCTGCCGCGCCCTCCATTAGGACGAGGCCGCTGCAACACTCGAGGGCGTGCATTCGCATAATGGCCCTTGTTGTGGCAATATAAACAAGTAACCTCGCCGCGGATTGCGGAGGCCGCTCTGTTGGCTGATCGCAGCGCACGTGGTCAAACACGCCCGCGGTGGGCGAGGAGCCGTGCAGATGGCCTCGGCGCCGGTGGAGCAAAAGAACGGCCATCGTGCCGCCCACCGAGGACGAGTGAGGCCGGTGTGAGTAGACCGATGTGCTCCCATTTGCGCTTGCGGACTCGCCACGCTTTGCCTTATGCTCAAGAACAATGGCCTTATCTACCAAGGCCCGAAAGTCGAGAAGTCCACAATAGATAGCTTGTCCTCGCAGCTCCTCGCACAAGCCATCCATAAACTTCTCCCGCTAGCCTCATCTCGAGGCCACCTCCCTGGAGCATAACGAGCCAAATGATTGAACTCGCATGTGTACTCGTCACGCACTTGCGCCTTGCTTGAGCGCGAGGAACTCCTTCTTCTTCACCTTCATCGTGCCATCCGGGATGTGGGCCCGACGAAAGTCGATCGAACTCCTCCCACGCGACCACATTCGCGGCCGCATGGCGAGATAGTTCTCCCACCATGAGAGTGCCGCGCCCTCAAGCCGGTGGGACGCCGAAGAGCGCCTTATCTCCGCGCTCGGCATCGAGCTATGTTGAGCTTTCGCCAACCATGCGCAGCCAATCATCCGCATCGAGAGGGTCCTCGAGCGGAGAAAGTCGGCGGGCAGCAGACGGAGGAACTCGCAAGTCCCCGCGAAGTCCGGTGGCCGCCACACGGCGTGGAGTGGAGGTATTCCTAGCAATAACCTCCAAGATGCGCTGTCGTCCATGCGGTTTCGCCGACCGAGCGAGCACCTCACCATGGTCGGAGGAGGGGGAAGCTCTCATCATGACCAGCCACGATCGCCACGCTGCTCTCCTGCCATCCTGCTTCACTAAGACAAGTTAACAACACCGGAAAACACGGTCGACAACCCACCGCAAATAACTTACTAACAAAGACAAAACAAATACAAGACTTTTAAGTTACAAAACCAATTGACAAAAGTCGATACTTTAGCAAACTCATACATATCTTACCCTTATGCTCCCACAAATTTTAATTAGACTAATTCTCTATGGTTCTCCCAAAGACCGATTCTACCTAGTAACTATCTTTTGAAAGGAAAGAGAGAAACCAAGTTTTAAACATCAAATTAGAGTAAGATGAGAGTAGAAGGCTAAGATAGGTAAGGAGTAAAATCTGAGAATCGCCTAGGTTTTCATAAACCCTTTTATACTTTGAAATTAAGCTTTTCAAAATATCCTCAGACGACTATGCTTGTTTATTACGGTCGAATGGCTCGATACCAACTTTGTGAGGACCCAGCTTATTTGGCTTGTAATGCTTAACCAACCACCGGTCCTAGCAAAGACAAATCAAATAATCGATCTCTAGATATGTATACTTCCCATAAAGCAAATACACACCTCTGCACAAAATTAGACATCAACTCCATTCCAAACATAGAGTCCAAACACTACACTACCAAACGGAAGATAAACAAATAGTAGAGTTATTACGCATAAAGGTCGACAGCCACCAAGATACACAAATAAACAAGAACGATAATGAAGCAAAAGTGTCATAAGATGGCTATAAACAAAGCCAATCGCCGTGCTCCAACCCACAAGGCATCCGACCGACCGCCAAGTCTAGTCGCCCACGAAACGGCAACACAAACTCACGTATGAGGCCCTTGGGGCTCACCTTCTTCCTCTCGCAACAAAAACATTAAGCAAAGCACCGAGTACAAAGATTGTCTTTGTACCCGCAAGACCGACGTGTGAACTAGCGCACTGCTCATATGCTACATGCAGCTCATTTGGTGGAGGCCATATGTTTCATTTGCATAAAGCCAATTTTCATTTGCAATAAGGTAATACAATTTAAAGTCAAGTTTGCAATTCATTTTTAAGATTGAAATAACAGTAAGGATATTAATAACAAAAGCGAAAGATAAACAACCTAGAAGTGACTATCCCAATAGTCACCTCAACAATAGCACTAATCCCGCATTCGCACCACCCATCAAGTTTTAATTTAAATGTTGTAGTCTAGTTCTTACTGGCGATCCGAGCGTGTCCATAACCTAGACGAGGCTATTCGAATAGTTTTAACCGCAGGTGTACCAATGTACCCACACTGCATCGCCTTTAAGCCAAAGCACACTTCCAAGGTATGTCGCACAACTAAGTCCTACGAGACTTTTTCCAATATTGTGTATTAACTACGAGCCGCCGTATGGATAGAAACCCATACGCTACATGGTAAAGCCGAAAGACAACTACCCACTCGTGATAAAGCTTTTCTGACAACTACCATGCTCCCACCTCCATCCTCCCTGCGACCTCCTCGCGACCGGAGCCAATACACGCCAAAGTACTAGGTCAAGAGAGGTCCCATATACTCTAGTGTGGTTAGCACGCAGTAATGCTCAAGACGGCATGCAAGTAACTCGGTCCTTAATCGACTCGCATCTTTCCAATACACCCAATGATCACACCGCCTTACCATTGTGCCCAAGTCTAAATCATTTTTGTTTTCATTTTTAATTTTGCAATTAAACATAGCAAAAATGCTGAAACATAAAGTTGTGGTAAATTTTAGGTGATCAAGGTTACCGACTAAAGTCGATAACCGCCCGCTTCTACCGATAGCTAAGCATGTCTAAGCAATTTGACCCGATCTACTAAGTGACAAGAGACCATCCAATGATCTCTAATCACAAAGAAATAACCTAGGCTCTGTAGTAGAGATCAATATTTTGTCTACAGGATATGCAACACTGATTTAACTAATCAATTTAACACAAATTAAGCAATGCATACATACAAATTTGAAACAAAATATTAGACTTTAAAATACTGGGATTATCATGATCAAACCGCTTGCTCGTCGCTGTTGCTCAATTTGTTATGAGGGTCGTTCTCGTGGTTGCCGCAAATATCGAATCCTAACGATTGAACAAAACAGCGAATAAGAACGAATAACACCGACAAAACTCAAACATGCAACAACAAACAAACATACTAAAACTCACACAGCAACCTAAGCACGATATAACAAAATTTTAGAAACAGAGAACAAATCATTTTAGGTTATTAAGAATTTTCTATGAATTTCCTAAGCTAAAAACACAACGAGTCACTAGTTAATTACTTAACAAATTTTCATGAACAGAAACAGTATCTAAAACCTAACCTGATAATTAGCACACTAAAAATGAAAATTTACAGAGTTGGTTTTACTGGATTTGGACAATTATTGATAGAGATATGAATTTTCTAAATTGGAAAGTACATAATACACCAATTATTCAATAACCAGATTCTAGCTAACAGAAACATGGTTGAATCTAATTTTGGTAAATATTACATTTAAAATTAAAATTAACAGAACTGGTTTCAAGTGATTTGGAGAAAATTGAATTAGTTACTTAATTTTCTAAGTTTAAATGAATTAACAGCACAACAGAAAACACATTACAGAAATACTAAAGCATTTAATCCTTTTTCTACCCACAGCCAACTAGCCCCAGACATCGACAATGGCCCAAATAAAGGTGCCGATCAGACAGATCGCCCGAAGGTGACGTGGGCGATTCGAGAATACATCTTTGACATATCAAAGTGTACTTCTAACATATACTCACGCATAAATACGTTTCCAAACAGAAAACGACGCCAAGGGTTACACACCCACTAATCGACAAAGATGGACCCACATGGCGCGACTCGAGAACAAATAACGGTTGGATTAAAGGATTTCCTAAACGCGACAACAGAGAGGGCCCACAAGTCGAGACTCAAACTAGGCATGATTAGTGCTCAACTTAAACATCACCGCGGTTCACCGCGCCAAGACAGAGACGGCGGCGCTGCCGCAGCGGGATCTCGCAAACCGTGAGTTTCAAACGAGTGAGTGATACCTTCGGTGCACAGAGACTTCGCGAACCTGCAGGTGGCGACGCTGGGTCCGATGGTCACCGGAGATGAGCTCACGACGGCCGGAGGCGGAGAAGAAAGTGCGCGTGCTCGTGGAGAGGATGCCGCGAGCTTCGAAGACCCCGAGTGCGCCTCGGCCGCTTTGACTCGTGGAAGGTTTCGCCACGATCAAGACGACGATGGAGCACGGAAATGGCCGAAACGCCGCGCGCGAAATACCGGCTCGAGAAGAAGGAGTCGCACACCCTCCACGATGCATCAAAGACGAAACGAGCCCACCGCGAGTATCGTGAAGCATTGCGATCAAGGGATCAACCGCCGAGGCTTGAGACTCACCGTAACGCAAACGATCTCACGGAGCCGAGCGCGGAGGTGGAGACGACGATACCACCTCGGTGATTCACGGACGCCAAGGACCCGGATGGGCAAAATGGAGGCGGCGCCGAGCGTGGATCACGGTGGTGCGGTCGCGCTCAAGGGCGGCGCTACCGCGGCGGCGCTGCTCGTTTTTCTCCGCCAAACTAAAAGATGGACGGAGAAAGCACGAATAGGTAGAGAAGAAATGAATGATCACGGTGGTAGATGAGACCGGCGCGACACGCCACAACCGTACACGCGCCCACGAGGTGGCAGCGACGAGGACGTGGCGAGCATGCGCTAACGCCGCGAGCCCGGTGAGATGCGAGAAGACGAGGACGATGCTGACAGGGGGTCCACCGACGGCGATCGATAAAGCGGTGCGAACCGGTGGTTTGACTCGATCAAGAATGCACCGACCGCTGGATCCAAATGGACTACCGAGATTGGTGTATGCATTCGACAGTCGGTTGCGACGCGACGTGGATCGCTCGATTTGCATCGACGGTCACGATCGATTGGACTCGGGCGGTGCGATTAGTTGATGCGACTGAGTCCATTAGTGCGGTCGGACTCGAGCCCAAGTGTGGTTCGGGCCCGACAAACAGTGTTTTCAGAACTCGATTTAAAAGACAGAGAAGTTTTGGGAAATCTTTGGGGATAGCTCCAGGGCTCCAAAAATTTCGAAATTTTTATGGAAGCTAACTGGAACAGAGGACCACCTTGTGAAATTTTTCTAGGACTTTTCATGCACTAGATTTCTCCCAATGAAATTCACAAGCTGCTGAACAGAAGTTTGACCAGATTTCAAACTAGGTTGACTTGGCCATTTGAAATAGCAAATAAAATCTAAAAATTGTGAAATAATTCAGGGAGGTAGATAGGATGATCAAGATGATAGGAAAAATAATTTCAGAGGATGATCACAAGTTTGAAAGCCAAGAATTTGCTGACAACAATTTCCATTCACAAGAATTTAATTCTAGAAAATGGAAATTGCTAGGGAAAATTTGGAAAACTACCAAATGATTTGATGAGACAACAAAAGTTTTTATTTCTCCTCATAATTTTACATTTGAAATACAAACCCTAAGTTAGGGTCAGCATAAATCTCCCCTTACAGAATCTCGCCCGAGATTCGATCACCGGGAAGAAGGATGGGTAACTGCCGAGACGATCTTCCCGCTCCCAAGTGGCTTCATCCTCGAGTGGTTTGACCACTGAACTTTAAGGAACTTGATCACACGGTTCCTTGTTCTGCGCTCGACTTCTTCGAGGATACGAACGGACGCCACGATAAGACGATCTTCCGCACATCGATATTTTCCAATGGTGTTTCTCAACCGAACACTGAGGCACTTCTTCAATTGCAACACATGGAAAACATCATGCACCCTCAAGTGTAGCTGGCAAGTCTAACTTGTAAGCAACAGCCCCACTCTATCGATGATGCGGTAGGGTCCGACATACCGAGGAGCCAATTTGCCCTTGACGCCAAACGACGATGACCTTCGTAGGTGAGACTTTGAGATACACAAAGTCGCTGGGCGAAACTCAACTCACGGCGACGCCGACCGCATAGCTCTTTCGCTCGATCGAGCTACGCGCAAGTGCTCACGAATCAATCGCACTTGACTTTCCGCCTCATTGATCGAATCCGCCAAAGAACCGCCTTTCACCGCCGACCAGTTCAATGGTGTTCGCAGCGCCTCCCATACAAAGCCTCAAACGGTGCCATACCAAGACTAGCCCGAAGCCGTTGTTGTAGGAGAATTCGCAAGCGGTAGGCACTTCTCCCAATTCTTTCCATAGGAAAGAACACAAGCACGAGCATATCTTCAAGCACCGATTGACGCGCCCGCTCCGACCATCGCCTAAGGATGATAGGTCGAGCCGAACGAAAGCCGGTACCCATGGCCTCCGCAGATCGTGCAAAATCGGGAAGTGAAAAGAGAACCACGATCCGACACTATCGCTCGTGGCACACCATGCGCATCACAATGCGGATATGTAAAGATCCGCTAGCCGATTCACATCAATCTTCGATCGCCTTTGAAGGAAATGGGCCACCTTCGCAATCGATCAATGATAACCCATAATGCATCCTTCCCCGCAGAGTACGGCGTACCGTGATAAAATCCATGCCTGCGTAATCCCACTTCCATTCTCGTATAGGCAAGGGTGAAGAAGACCCGCCGACGCCGATGCTCGCCTTGACGCGCAACATATGTCACATCGGCCACGAACCCGCAATCTCGCGCTTCATGCGAGTCCACCGTAATCTCGACGCAGATCTTGGTACATTTTGGTGGCCCCGGATGGATGGACAAAGGCGAATCATGGGCCTCCCAAGAATCAAATCCCGCAACTCGGGACCTTTGGGACCACAAGCCGCTGCCCAAACCATACGACACCGTGCTCATCTTCCGAGAAACACCGCTATCCCATCCTTGATATTCTCGCTTGATCCGGTTCACACCGACATCCGATCTTTGTCTTCGCCTTGACTTGATCCACCAAGGTTGGTCGCACAACCAAGGCGACAAGGGAACCATGTTCAACCAAACCTGTTGAGACGCTGAAACTCGCAAGAAGTGCAAGTTGTCGCTCTTGGATCATCGTAGTATTGCAATACACCTTTCGCCAAGTGCATCAAGAACTACATTGGCCTTGCCAGATGATACCAATACCCATGTCATAATCTTTGATCAATTCTAGCCATCTCCTCTCGCTCGAGGTTCAGATCCGCCGAGTGAATAAGTATTTCAAACTCTTGTGGTCGAATACACCTCACAATGTTACCGATCGATAATGCCGCCAAATCTTGAGTGCATGAACCACCGCAGCCAACTCTAAATCATGGGTGGGATAATTGAGCTCGTGAGGTCTCAACTGCCTGGATGCATAGGCAACTGCCTTGCCTTCCTGCATAAGAACACATCCAAGTCCCTGACGAGAGGCATCGCAATAAATATCGAAGCTCTTGTGGATATCAGGAAGAGTAAGAACTGGAGCTGAAGTCAATCGCTGTTTGAGCTCCTGAAAGCTCCCATCACAAGCAGAGGACCACACAAACTTCTTGTCCTTCTTGAGCAATTCACCATCGGCGTGGCGATCTTGGAGAAGTTCTCGATAAAGCGGCGTAGTAGCCCGCTAAACCGAGAAAACTCCGCACATCGGTGATCGACTTGGCTGCCCCAAGATAGAACATCACGACCTTACCGGGATCCACACTATGCCTCCACTGAAAGAACATGGCCCAAGAATGCCACTTCCTTCAACCGTAACTCACATTTGTTTGAACTTTGCATATAGTGGTGTTCCCGCAATTTGCCCAAAACAATCTTCGATGCTCAAGATGCTCGCTTGACCTTGGAATAAATAAGAATATCATCAATGAAGACCACCACAAATTGGTCCAAAAACTCCATGAATACTGAATTCATTAAGTTCATGAACAAAGTGGAGCATTGGTTAAGCCAAAAGACATGACGGTGTACTCGTGCATGACCCATAACGAGTAGTGAAAGCCGCTTGAATATCCTCGATTCGATCCCGACTGATGATACCCCATTCTCAAATCAATCTTTGAGAACACTGGCTCCAATCACCGATCGAACAGATCATCGATGCGGGCAAAGGATATTTGTTCTTCACCGCCACCTCATTGAGAGGACGGTAATCAACACATATGCGCAAAGTCTTGTCCTTCTTCTTCACAAAGATCACCGGACAACCCCAAGGAGATGAATCGGGACGGATGAAACCCTTTGCTTGGAGCTCACCAAGCTGTTTCTTCAATTCTTCTAGCTCATTGGGAGGCATCCGATACGCGCCTTCATCGGGCGCACGGGCAGCAACTCGATGACAAACTCTGTGTCTCGAACCGGAGGCATCCTGCAAGTCTTCGTGAAAGACATCCCCAAAGTCGATACTATGGGAACATCCACGAATCGCAAGGTGGCCGCCTCTAATACACATAGATGTGGCCCAAGTCCGCGCGAAAATCCGACTGCCGCTCAAGGGTCGGTGAGATAGACAATCTTCCTGCACAATCGATCGCCCCAAGTGTTGGGACAACCAATCCATGCCAAGAATCACATCCGGATTTCATTGAATCGAGCGTAATAAGGTTTGCCAAAAACCCCACTCCTCGACTATGATAGGAACATCCCGACATCAAGATCGGCTCATTTCCGATCCCGAGAGCGGATGAGCAAAGGAACTCCCAAAGGAACACAACAAGACCGCTAACAGCAGCAAATGATCTTGAAATAAAAGAATGCGATGCTCGTAATCAAATAATATCTGCGGCGGGACGAGAATTAACAAGAAGTGTACCAATCACGACATCCGCGCCTCCGAGCCTCCTCACCAAAGGTGTTGACTGGACACGCTGCACCACGGGTCTTCGAATAATCTTCCGTCGTGGGTGACCACTCCCGCCGCGCCCTCCATTAGGACGAGGTGCTGCAACACTCGAGGGCGTGCATTCGCATAATGGCCCTTGTTGTGGCAAAAAAAAGTAACCTCGCCGCCGGATTGCGAGGCCGCTCGTCGCTGGATCGCAGCGCACGTGGTGAAACACGCCCGCGGTGGGCGAGCGCGTGCAGATGGCCTCGGCGCCGTGGAGCAAAAGAACGGCCATCAGTGCCGCTCACCGAGGACGAGTGAGGCCGTGTGAGTAGACGATGTGCCTCCCATTTGCGCTATGGACTCGCCACGCTTTGCCTTATGCTCGCAACAATGGCCTTATCTACAAGGCACGAAAGTCGAGAAGTCCACAATAGATAGCTTGTCCCGCAGCCTCCTCGCACAAGCCATCCATAAACTTCTCTGCTAGCCTCATCTCGAGGCCACCTCCCCGAGCATAACGAGCCAAATGATTGAACTCGCATGCAGTACTCCGTCACGCACTTGCGCCCTTGCTTGAGCGCGAGGAACTCCTTCTTCTTCGCCTTCATCGGGCCATCCGGGATGTGGGCCCGACGAAAGCCGATCCGAACTCCTCCCACGCGACCACATGGCGCGGGCGCATGGCGAGATAGTTCTCCCACCATGAGAGTGCCGCGCCCTCAAGCCGGTGGGACGCGAAGAGCGCCTTATCCTGCGCTCGCATCGAGCTATGTTGAGCTGCCAACCATGCGCAGCCAATCATCCGCATCGAGGGTCCTCGAGCGGGAGAAAGTCGGCGGTCGCAGCGTGCGGAGGAACTCGCAAGTCCCCGCGAGTGCGGTGGCCGCCACACCGGCAGGAGTGGAGGTATTCCTAGCAATAACCTCCAAGATGCGCTCCCGTCCATGCGTTTCGCTCGATCCGAGCGAGCACCTCACCATGGCCTGGAGGAGGGGAAGCTCCTCATCATGACCACTCGGCTGATCGCCACGCTGCTCTCCCGCCATCCTGTTTCACTAAGACAAGTTAACAATAGCCTGAAAACACGAAGTCGACAACCCACCGCAAATAACTTACTAACAAAGACAAAACAAATACAAGACTTTTAAGTTACAAAACCAATTGACAAAAGTCGATACTTAGCAAACTCATACATATCTTACCCTTATGCTCCCACAAATTTTAATTAGACTAACTCTCTATGGTTCTCCCAAAGACTGATTCTACCTGGTAGTAACTATCTTTTGAAAGGAAAGAGAGAAACCAAGTTTTAAACATCAAATTAGAGTAAGATGAGAGTAGAAGGCTAAGATAGGTAAGGAGTAAAATCGAGAATCGCCTAGGTTTTCATAAACCCTTTTATACTTTGAAATTAAGCTTTTCAAAATATCCTCAGGACGACTATGCTTGTTACTACGGTCAGAATGGCTCGATACCAACTTTATGAGGACCCCAGCTTATTTGGCTTGTAATGCTTAACCAACCACCGGTCCTAGCAAAGACAAATCAAATAAATCGATCTCGAGATATGTATACTTCCCATAAAGCAAAGATACACACCTCTGGTACAAAATTAGACATCAACTCCATTCCAAACATAGAGTCCAAACACTACACTACCAAACGGAAGATAAACAAATAGTAGAGTTATTACAGCATAAAGGCCGACAGGCCAAGATACACAAATAAACAAGAACGACAAATGAAGCAAAAGTGTCATAAGATGGCTATAAACAAAGCCAATCGTGGCCTCCAACCCACAAGGCATCCGACTGCACCGCCAAGTCTAGTCGTCCACGAAACGGCAAACACAAACTCACGTAAGTGAGGCCCTTGGGCTCACCTTCTTCCTCTGCAACAAAAACATTAAGCAAAGCACCTGAGTACAAAGATTGTCTTTGTACCCGCAAGACCGACGTGTGAACTAGCGGCACTGCTCATATGCTACATGCATGCTCATTTGGTGGAGGCCATATGTTTCATTTGCATAAAGCCAATTTTCATTTGCAATAAGGTAATACGGTTTAAAGGCAAGTTTGCAATTCATTTTAAGATTGAAATAACAAAGAAGGATATTAATAACAAAAGCGAAAGATAAACAACCTAGAAGTGACTATCCCAATAGTCACCTCAATAATAGCACGAATCCCGATTCGTACCACCCATCAAGTTTTAATTTAAATGTTGTAGTCTAGTTCTTACGGGCGTATCCGAGCGTGTCCATAACCTAGACGAGGCTATTCGAATAGTTTTAACCTCGCAGGGGTGTACCAATGTACCCACACTGCTGCATCGCCTTTAAGCCAAAGCACACTTCAAGGTATGCCGCACACTAAGTCCTACGAGACTTTTTCCAATATTGTGTATTAACTACGAGCCGCTCGTATGGATAGAAACCCATACGCTTACATGGTAAAGCCGAAAGACAACTACCCACTCAGTGATAAAGCTTTTGGACAACTACCATGCTCCCACCTCCATCCCTCCCGCGACCTCCTCCGACCCGAGCCAATACACGCCAAAGTACTAGGTCAAGAGAGGTCCCATATACTCTAGTGTGGTTAGCACGCAGAATGCTCGATCACGGTGGCGCAAGTAACTTTCGGTCCTTAATCGACTCTGCACCTTTCCAAACACACCCAACGATCACACCGCCTTACCATTGTGCCCAAGTCTAAATCATTTTGTTTTCATTTTTAATTTTGCAATTAAACATAGCAAAAATGCTGAAACATAAAGTTGTGGTAAATTTTAGGTGATCAAGGTTACCGACTAAAGTCGATAACCGCCCGCTTCTACCGATAGCTAAGCATGTCTAAGCAATTTGACCCGGATCTACTAAGTGACAAGAGACCATCCAAATGAATCTAATCACAGCAAATAACCTAGGCTCGGTAGTAGAGATCAATATTTTGTCTACGAGGATATGCAACTCGATTTAACTAATCAATTTAACACAAATTAAGCAATGCATACATACTGCTGAAACAAAATATTAGACTTTAAAATACTGGGATTATCATGATCAAACTGCTTGCCTGGCTGCTGTTGCTCAATTTGTTGCGGAGGGTCGTTCTCAGGGTTGCCGCAAATATCGAAGCCTAACGATTGAACAAAACAGCGAATAAGAACGAATAACACCGACAAAACTCAAACATGCAACAACAAACAAACATACTAAAACTCACACAGCAACCTAAGCACGATATAACAAAATTTTAGAAACAGAGAACAAATCATTTTAGGTTATTAAGAATTTTCTATGAATTTCCTAAGCTAAAAACACAACGAGTCACTAGTTAATTACTTAACAAATTTTCATGAATAGAAAAGTATCTAAAACCTAACCTGATAATTAGCACACTAAAAATGAAAATTTACAGAGTTGGTTTTATGGATTTGGACAATTATTGATAGAGATATGAATTTTCTAAATTGGAAAGTACATAATACACCAATTATTCAATAACCAGATTCTAGCTAACAGAAACATGGTTGAATCTAATTTTGGTAAATATTACATTTAAAATTAAAATTAACAGAACTGGTTTCAAGTGATTTGGAGAAAATTGAATTAGTTACTTAATTTTCTAAGTTTAAATGAATTAACAAAGACAACAAAACACATTACGTAAATACTAAAGCATTTAATCCTTTTTCTACCCACACCAACTAGCCCCGACACAGACAATGGGCCCAATAAAGGTGTCGACCAGACAGATCGCCGCCGAAGGTGACGTCGGCGTGATTCGAGAATACATCTTTGACATATCAAAGTGTACTTCTAACATATACTCACGCATAAATACGTTTCCAAACAGAAAACGACGCCAAGGGTTACACACCCACTAATCGACAAAGATGGACCCACATGGCGGTGACTCGAGAGAACAAATAACGGTTGGATTAAAAGATTTCTAAACGCGACAATGAGAGGGCCCACAAGTCGAGAGACTCAAACTAGGCATGATTAGTGCTCAACTTAAACATCACCGGCGTTCACCGGCAAGACAGAGACGGCGCGGCGCGCGCGCAGTGGATCTCGCAAACCAGTGAGTTTCAAAGCGAGTGAGTGATACCTTCGGTGCACAGAGACTTCGCGAACCTGAGGTGGCGGCGCGGTCCGATGGTCACCGGAGATGAGCTCACGACGGCGAGGCGAGAAGAAAGTGCGGTGCTCGTGGAGAGGATGTCGCGAGCTTGAAGACCGGAAAGTGCGCCTCGGCCGCCTTGACTCGTGAAGGTTTCGCCACGATCAAGACGACGATGGAGCACGGAAATGGCGAAACGCCGCGGCGCGAAATACCGCTCGGAGAAGAAGGAGTCGACACCCTCCACGATGCATCAAAGACGGCGAGCCCACCGCGGAGTATCGCGAAGCATTGCGATCAAGTGGGATCAACCGCCGAGGCTTGAGACTCACCGAACGCAAACGATCTCACGGAGCCGAGCGCCGAGGTGGAGACGACGATACCACCCGGTGATTCATCGGCGCCAGGACCCGGATGGGCAAAATGGAGGCGTCGAGCGTGGATCACGGTGGTGCGATCGCGAGCTCAAGGGCGGCGCTAATTGGCGGCGCTCTCGGTTTTTCTCCCGTAGAAACTAAAAGATGGACGGAGAAAGCACGAAATAGGGTAGAGAAGAAATGAATGATCACGGTGGGTAGATGAGACTCGGCGACACGCCACAACCGCACACGCGCCCACGAGGTGGCGCGACGAGGACGTGGCGAGCATGCGCTAACGCCGCGAGCTCCGTGAGATGCGGAGAAGGCGAGACGATGCCGACAGTGGGGTCCACCGACAACGATCGACGCGGTGCGAACCGGTGGTTTGATCGATCGACAACGACCGACCGTTGGATCCGAAATGGACGGCCGATTGGTGTATGCATTCGGACGGTCGGTTGCGACGCGACGTGGATCGCTCGATTTGCATCGGACGGTCACGATCGATTGACTCGGCGGTGCGATTAGTTGACGCGACCGAGTCCATTAGTGCGGCCGACTCGAGCCCAAGTGTGGTTCGCCCGACAAACGATGTTCTAACTCGGTTTAAAAGACAGAGAAGTTTTGGGAAATCTTTGGGGATAGCTCGGGGCTCCAAAAATTTGAAATTTTTATGGAAGCTAACTGGAACAGAGGACCACCTTGTGAAATTTTTCCAGGAGTTTTCATGCACTAGATTTCTCCCAATGAAATTCACAAGCTCTTGAATGTAGTTTGACCAGATTTCAAACTAGGTTGACTTGGCCATTTGAAATAGCAAATAAAATCTAAAAATTGTGAAATAATTCAGGAGGTAGATAGGATGATCAAGATGATAGGAAAATAATTTCAGAGGATGATCACAAGTTTGAAAGCCAAGAATTTCTTGACAACAATTTCCATTCACAAGAATTTAATTCTAGAAAATGGAAATTGCTAGAAAATTTGGAAAACTACCAAATGATTTGATGAGACAACAAAAGTTTTTATTTCTCCTCATAATTTTACATTTGAAATACAAACCCTAAGTTAGGTCACATGAGATCGGCCTCACCATCTCCGAGAGTGTCGCCCTCGCCTCGCATCCCACCGAGCAGCAGTTTCCTTCACAAAAGACATGAATTCCTTCCATTTCTCCTTTTCTAGCTGTCTTATGAAGCCACGAGAAGCTGAAACTGCGAAGGACTTGTCGTCGTAATAGAAAGGTACCTTAACCTTGGAGACCTTGCGCTTAAGGGCAAGGGCTCCCTCTTCTGCTCTTTTCTCTACCGCGGCTAGGTCTGCGATAAACTTAGCAAAAGGAGCAGGAGGAGCCGAGCTCGAACCCCCCTTGTCGCCGACTTTTACTAGTCGACGCTTCTTGGATGGAGGGGACTTCACGACTCCGCACGCATCGCCCCAACAACCACCAACTCGACTTCTTCGCGCCTCGGCGGTTCTCCATGCCAACTTTCTCGATTGAGGAAGGGAAAAGTGGTCGAAAGATCTTTTACGATCATTAAACCGGCCATCGCACGATCACCAAAAGTCATAAGTATTTCTACGACATTGTCTAATCGTAAGTTATTCTACGATTACGTTAAGTCGTAAGTATTTCTACGACATTGTCTAATCGTAAGTTATTCCACGATTACGTTAAGTCGTAAGTTTTTCTACGACGTTGTCTAATCGTAAGTTATTCTATGATTACGTTCGATCGTAAGGTTTTCTACGATCAGTATCCAGTCTTAAGTTTTCGTGGTAAACCGCTTAGTCGTGATACCATTCTACGATTAATGTAATACCTAAAGGCATAATCATTCGATTACCTTTAGGCGCCTTTCTTTCTCCTCTGTGGTCAAAACCATGAGGATTTGAGGAGCCACCGTGTTCGCTGGATGCTTCTCGCAGATGAGCCTGACACGCGCGTCAACCTCCGCCTGCGAAAGATCCGGTGTATGGACAATACGATTAAGCGGACTAAATCAGATTAAACAAGGATAAAAGCCAAGAGAGTAAGTTTTTCTACTCACCGCCCTTGTAGTCCCCGGTTGGGTCGTTCTTTCCGAGTACCTCCACATGGGAGGACCTTTGTCTTTAAAGGACCGATCCGGCAGCGTAATGAAGTCCTTCACTACATGCCAACCGGTGAGCCCTCTCCGACTTCAAGTCTTTGACAGCTTGAATATAGGGGGTTATCCGGTCGAGATTACTGGGAGTCGAGTCCTAGGAAGAAGACCGCTCGGTGGCCTTTCCGATGAACGAGGGCTATCTTCTTTGGTAACCTCCCAAGAGAACCACTTTTCTAACCCGCCATGACGACGGGTAAACATCTCAATGTACTCGACTTACCATCGTGGAGCTTCAGATCGAGCTACCGGCGATCCCGCTGACGAGCCATTCCATAATAATACCGAAAACCTCAAATCCGCTTCTAATCCCTGTAAGCCTCACACAAGTACACAAACACGCTTAGCATCGTAATGGAATTAGGACCAAGGTTCACTAATTCCACCCCGAAGTGCTCAAGCACGAGTGTGAGGAAGGGGTGAGCAGGCAATCGAAGGCCGGACTCACAGTAAGCCTGGAAAACGGGAATTTGGTCTACCTCTCCCGACGGCCAATGCTGCCCGTTCGCCGCAATCCACTTGACGAGAAGACCATCGGGGATCTTCTCAGCGGCGACCAAAGCAGTCATCTTTGCATCGTCCATCTCCGACTCAGCCCACTCAGAGACAATCCTGGCCATTTCTCTTTCTCTCTCGGAAGTCAGAAGATTCGAGGTTGGGAAAGTTCCAAGACAATGTACGGAATTACCGGCGGCGGAGGAGACGAGAAAGCAACCGACTGTTGGGTAAAAAGGTAAGAACCCTAAGTTCTTCCCCCGTGGCCCGTTTTATAACCGCACGATTGAGACGAAACGTCGCGGAATCCCAACAGTCGTCACCGCTTCGGGAATTGCTTCAACGGACAAAGCTTTTAACCTGCCCGTTGGAAAGTCCCAAGACACCTTTTTCACACCTCAAGTGAAATTACCATCTTGACCCCCGGGTCTAATGAAAGGCCAATCGGAAAGGTTTTTACTTCCGGTCGTAAGGCACGATTGCTTCGAAGTCGTAAGAGATCCTACGACATCTTGCAATCGTGGTGGTCTTAACAATTTACCTCGATCAAGCGTATTCCTGATCGAGAGAAACGAATGTTGAAGAGTCTTTCCTTCAATGTTCTCCTCACAATCCCATATTGATCAGAGGGTCATCTACGACCCTTCAGCCAAGTAAGCTATTTTCACTTGAAGCTGGGGGGCTAGATGACGAGGGTCCAAATAATCCTCATTTATTAATCAGGAAATATGACGTCACAAAGCATACCCCTTGAATATTATAAGGGAAGAACGAGTCAGGAAGTCGTAGGTTATCCTACGACTACCCCCTAGTCGTAAGCTCTTCTACGACTATAGTATAATCGTTATGACTACCCCTTAGTCGTAAGTTCTTCTACGACTATGGTATAATCGTTATGACTACCCCCTAGTCGTAAGTTCTTCTACGACTATGGTATAATCGTTACGACTACGTCTGGTCGTAAGTCTTTCTACGACTAGCTCTGCTACAGATTCCTCACGATTTACTGGACCCACCCGTCAGAAGACCCACTAAATAGTGAGGATCCAAACAGTCAAAATACGCAGTTATGTTTTGACATAACTATTGATAATTCCCCATTATCTCTGACCGATAACCGTTTGACAGCATGGGGAGGTTACTACTCCGGTAATTACTCTCATTATTGCGCAGTAATGAGAGTAATTAGCCTAGAATGACAACGTCCGCCACTGCTTAGTATAAATAGGAGTCTTTTAGAGACAGTAGGGGAGAGGGACCCTTTTGGGGACAAAGAGCGCCTTTCCTGGAAGACAGTTAGGAAAACCTTCAGTCGATTGTAATCCAGAGGGCAAATACAAGATACACAGGAGTAGGGTTATTATTCTCATCCGAGAAGGCCCGAACCTGTATAAAAATCCCCGTGTCTCCTTCGTCTGCGTGATCAATTGTGGAGACCCCCCGAATCAAACAATCTTTACATAAGATCGGTTCTAAAACACCGACACCAGTCTTATGGAAATAACGTTGGGCCTTAAGGAGATGAAATCCAACTTAACCCCATTAGTGAGAGTACCCAGCTGAACTTAGAGCAATGAACACCATGTGTACCGCTCCTCTACGGGAACTACATGATAGCCGATTCTCCAACAGCTTGAGTCCAAACTTAAAAGAGTTAAAAGGGATTTCAAAATAGCTGGTATGTGTCTCGTGTTGGCTCCCAAGATCAATGACCAACACGCACATGCCCTCATCAACGTCAGTCACAACCATACAACATTCATACATTGATATATCAAAAGACATACAACATAGTACTTAGTCTGCAACTATTACAAAAGTGGCCGACCGGCCAAATTCAAATAATAACATTAATTAGTAGTGGAAGCAAGTAAATAAACCAAAAGGTCCAGCAAGGTGTGCCTCATAACCCAAGGCAATCGACTGGGAGTTAAAGAACAACACTATTCGTTAGTGTCGCCTAAATCGGCGCTGACGAATTCATCGAGCGTATGATCGTCCTCACCTGAACAAGCAGCAAACGGGTTAAGTACAAAATGTACTCGCAAGTATTACATAAAATAAAAATTATATATGCTAGTGGTTGTCCAAAGAGTGGCTTTAGTGGCTCAGTTTGGCATAAACGCACAATTTTACATCCGTACACCATCTAGTTTGAAAATGTCATTTTGTAAACAATTGTTTAATAAAAGAAGTACAAAGGGCATAGATAATTATATAGATCAATCAATACCAAAGTGGCAGCCCACTTTGATAAACTAAGATGCATGAATACCCGTTCACACCGACACCAAGTTGTAGCCCACATCAAATTTTAATTAGAGTCTAACAATGATGTCATTCAATACCAAGCGGTCGTCCATAACCGTGGACATAGCTATTCGAATAGATGTATAACTCTACAGAGGTGTACTACTTTACCCACATGAGTCGATCAGCCCGTAAGCCTCTGGATAATGACATAGTTCCTAAGGTATGCCGACCGGGTAGATCCAGATTTAGTATTTTTCAGCAAGAAGACCCTTTTGAGTTGAATCCCCCTTGTGAGATGAACCCCATATTCAGTACAAGCTACTAATAGAGCTTGCTAAGCGGGCTCACAAGTAGTATTGAAAATACCGATACAATGTAAATAAAGAAAAATAGTGCTCCCATCCCATGCACATTATAAACAATTGCATCGAATCCTACCAACAGATGATCAAATACAAATGTCCTCACACTACCTGTGACTCAATCCAATAAACCCTTCCCCTTACTTGACTAAACCGTCCCGAATCCAGCTTGTGGAAGTACGAATGGTACTTAGAATCGATAGCCCAAAGTTTGGTCATTAGCGTCCGGATAAGCCTACCACATACCCCGAGTCTTGTACAAAGGCACCCTCACTGACAACCACTTATCCAGACCCAAATCCTTTTTAATTTGATCAATATAAACTTAATAAACAGATTTGAAGATCTGGTCCAAAATAATAAAAGCTAAGAGTGAGGTGTTTCCCATAATTGGCGGGATAATCCCCTCAATCGGACTAACGCATTCTCTAGACCCGCATGGCTAAGCATACCCATATATAATAGATATATCACCACAAACATCCAATCTTAAGCATATTTATAATGGAAATAACAAGGATAAATAGCAAGAGTAGGACATAACTAACTGTAACTCACAAAATATCGACATATCAAAATAGCATACAAGCAACTATCATTGCAATTTAAAATAACTAAAGTGTAAAACTTGGGATCAACATGTATGCAAAAGAAAATTAAAATGATGCTTGCCGTGCTGGAAGTCAAGTTGTTCGCTATCGATGGCGTAATCGTTGAATTGAGGTAATTCGGACTCTACAGAATATAACAACATCGAACGAACACCGAGAAAAAACAAAATTTCAAATTGCTCAAAACTGCATGAATTTTCTACAGTAGTTAGACCATGATTTTAGATAAATTTAGGTGAAAGAATTATTTCATTTGGATTTAGTATGTGAAAGTTATAGCAGTTTGAAAAATCAGTTTTTGGAGAAAAATGTTGAAAAGCCAGTTTCAGTTACTGTTCATCCGATTTTAATTATTTAGTGAAATTTTGTGGAATAGTGGTGGAGATAACGATTACATGGTTAGAAAGGTAATAAAAATTTATGATCAATATAACTTGAATCACCTCATTTGGAGTTTATATGAATTTTTGAAGTTAAACCAATTTCTAGTGTAAAAATAATCCTTTATCGAAATCAATTTCAAACCTTAAATTTTCTGGGGCAGTGACATGTTTCAAAATTATTCCATGAGAAAGTACATTAAAAATGCAAACAAACAAATTAGTTTCACTCAATTTGGAGTTAATTTGCATTAGTTTTGAGTTTTTGAAATTATATGAATTTTCAGTGTACAGATAATTGTATTCCGAAATTTCTAAATCATTTATTACTTTTTATACTGAAGCTAACCTAGCCTCTATCGCTGACGGATGGGGTCCAGTGCATAGTGCCTTTGTTCATTTAAACTTACGGATTAATTCGTTCTGATAGGTAGGGCCTGTAGGTCATAGACTCGGTCCATCGCACAGTGCATAGACCAAGGGTCTATGAGTCCAGTCCACGGGTTCACCTGCACAGTCCACAGGGCACTTAAGTGCCTCGAGCCCACATGTCATTCACTAACGCAAAACATTTTAAAGTCTCGTTTCCTGTTTGTGGGACCCACACGACTGAGTTTCGAGAGCTACAAACGAAGATAAGGGCTGGTGTTAGCTCAAATGGGCATGGCAATGAACGTAGAGGAGAGGGGAAGCATTGCCTTGAGGCTTACCCAAGTGTGGAGCTAGAACGAGCGTCCCTTTCCTTGGCCAAAACGAGGAAAATGAGGGAGAAGGAGGGGTGCGAGGGGGATTAAGCCCGGGGCGATGATGGAGATGGACGCAGTGTCAACTAGCGAAGCTCTAGAAGTGGGGGATGGTGCAGTGGTTTGATGGCATTGGTGGGAGCAGCACCAGGCATCTCGGCTGCGTGGAGCTCGAGTTCTGCTCGCTCCTACCCGAGGTTGAAGATGGCGCCGACATGTGAGCCTGAATTGGCAGCGACACAAGACAGCACGAGTTGAAGCCTGGTTTGGTCGGAAGTTCAGTTGGTTTGGTCCAGCCAAGTCACAACTGTTTGGGTCCGAGTCAGGTGCGAGTCTAACATTTGACTGATTTTGAAACAAACCACTACACTTTCACCGGTTGAGTAAAAAATAGCAAATAAAATCCTAAAATTCTGAAATTTTTCAGAGAGGTTTCTGGGATGATCTAGTACAGAAATAAGTTTTATAACCTCATTGTTCAAGTATTATTTGCTTGTTTTCAATTCTTTCTCAGTAAACATTTTAGAATTGGATCTGAATTTTCTCAGGGTTGATTTTGTTCCTAAAAATTTGGAAAAAAATCATATTTATTCAAGATAAACAATATACAGTTTAAATAAATTATTTACCAATGATGATCACAACAATTTATTGTTGTTTTCCTTTAGAGCTTCATTTTGCGATGTATATTTAACTTTGATTCAAAAATCTCAAATACAATGTTTTGTGCAAATGCTCCAGAAATGATATGCATGCTTATGAGATGCATATTAATTCTAATTTATAGAAATGGGGATGTGACACAAGATGACGTGATCGGATTTTGGAAAAACTCATTGAAGAAGCGGGGAACATGACGTACGCATTTCAGTGTCATGGCTCGACATGGCCGACGATGATTTGGTAATCTTTGAGCGCTGGGGATGGAATGTAGATGTAGAACGCGGCGAGGCGAACTCAATGGCGCAGACGGTTCGGCTAAGGGACGTCGGATGGCAATGGAACTCGACGGAGAAGACCTTCGGTTGCAGCTCAGTTCATTGCAGATTGCGAACAAACGAGAGCGATTCAGAGGAAACCAAATAAGGAGATTGAAAGATGAGACTTAGAGGCTCAATATGACTTGGTTGGTTTCCTTTTATATGCACCAAGGAGGGAGATCGCAAAATCGGGAGTTTCTGTTGCAAACGTACAAGCGAGACAACTCTGTAGTCGGTTGGCTTGGGAAGATGTACGGCAATCGCCACATGGTGGAGAGAGATTGGAAAGAGATTTTCGGAATTAAAGAAAAGGCCAAAAATCAAGGACACTAAATAAATAGCAAACAAACTCGAAAAAATCCCAGAAAATACCAAACAATTTCTTGGAACATAAGGAAGCTAAATAACACTGGTTTTGATTTAATTGATGTTTAGATTAGTCAAACTAAATATTTTGAATTTAGAAAATTCCCAGTAAAGCTTTATTAAATCAAATAAAATTGGTGAAATTTTCTTGGGACCTAAACTACTCAAAAGATTTTTGAAAAACCAGATTTTAGGACGTTACAATATTCATGCAAGGTTTGAACAAAGGATGAGTTGTATGTTTTTTTTTTTTTTTGCACATTGACAGTAAATAGATTGAAATGCGTAATTGAAAAGAATAATAAATAAATAGACGATTGCTTTGAAATAAACATTGAAATCCCGCTCACTTCCCAACCAAACCACCAAGTGAATATCCCATCCACCACGTGAACATCACATTCACCAAGTGAATCTCCTATTCAGTAACTGACACATTTTTATAAGAAACTCTACCTCTCGTGTGAAATCCCTGAGCATGTCCATGACCGCAGATATGGTTGTTTAAACAATTTTAACTCTACAAAGGTTGTACAGCTTTACCCATAAGATATAAATCAACTTATAATATCCGATCACACACTTCCGTCGGTGCGCGGCTAACTGATTATCACAAGGCTGTTATTAAGCTCCTTTCCAACCCAATTTTGCCCGCTAAGGTTTCAACACTAAATGTCATCACGACCAGACAGGACCCCCCGCCTATGCCATTATGAATATTCATCCTGGAATTCACGCTTTCAAAAACAGAACTAGAATTGAAATATTGCAAATTAATTTGCTAGGTCCATCCCATACTGGACATGTGGTTGTATGATCACTACTACAAAAAGGCTAATACTGGACGCCTTATCAAAGACAGTTTCAATCATAGACAGTTTTGGTTTAGAGATCGTCTGTGTTACTAGCTGCGCTAAAAACCACTTGTGAAGAGGTAATATCATAGACGGTTCATATTGAAAACCGTCTGTGAAGTATCACAGACGGTTCTTAACACGAACCGTCTGTGATAATTGTAGACTTCATAGATGGTTCATGATACGAACCGTCTGTGATACTTCACAGACGGTTCTTAATACGAACCGTCCGTGATAAGTATAATAACACAGACATGGTAAAATCACATAGTAAGGAAAATTCCAAGTCATGGTAAAATCATAGAGTGTGATACTAGCTTATCACAGATGGTTTTTAATCTGAACCGTCTGTGATACTAGCTTATCACAGATGGTTTTTATTTGAAACCGTATGTGATTCACGAAAATTTTTGAACGTTTGCACGGGAGGCGAAATGTTTTGGCGCTGTCCTTATAGCCACCCCCGCTTTGTCTTCCATCAGTCTCTCCCTCTCTCCTCCCCACGCCGAGCTCCAACGACCGCCTTCGATTCCTCGGCGTGGTTCGGCGAGGAGATGCAGCCGACGACGAGGAGGAGGGACACGTAGGTGCTCCATGTCTGCTGCAGGAGGTAGACTGCAGGAAGGTACGTGTATATCCCTATAACATACATAATTTGTTGGTTGTTTGATGATTCTTATTTTATTTGTACATAATGCCAGAGCGCTGTCGGAGGTTTTTGGTCGTCACTTCTTGCCAACGAGCTTGAGTCGAACTCGAATGACATGCAAGAACAGCTTGTGATATGCTGGTGAGGTACAGAGAGAAGCAGTGTTGAACCAATCCAAGAAGCTGGTGAGTTCTTCAGGAGCTTGGAGGCACAGATGGTTTCTAGCTAGTTTAACTTTGTAACTTTATTTTTTTCATTCAAAGGGGACGTTGTGAAACCTTGTGGTTTCCCTTTCCTATAATGTGTTTGCCATCAGGATTTTATTTGGATTTTAGTTGTCTTGCTAGAGGTTGCATATGGAAACTATCATTCAAAGAATTGATTGATTTGGCTCAAAATCCATTTTTTTTTGCAATAGAAAGAACCGTCAGTGATAATTACTTATCACGAACAGTTCTTGTTCGTAACCGCTCGTGAAAGTAGACTATCACGCATTTGCTCAAAAGAACCGTCTCTAATAAGTAATTATCACAGACGATTCTTGTTCAAAACCGTGTGTGATAGCTTTTTTCACAAACGGTTTGAAAAATCGTCTGTGATGACTCATGTCATCACTGACTTATAGACTCTGACGGCTCACGAAACCATCTGTGATGATGTTTTTGAATCGTCTGTGAAGACCTTTTCTGTAGTAGTGGATATGGCCCAGTTTAATGGCACACAAGATTAATTCCTTAACAAATTACTCACGCAAGACTACCTTATCCAAAACAGTGTGCCTCACGCACTACCTTTACTGCATGATCACTCGTCTGAGCATAAATCATTTGTTCACCCAAACCAATGACAATCACAATTATAGCACAAAATTTTACAATAGCGGCATCGCACCACAATTCCATATATCATTAAGTCAAATTCAACATTATTGAACATGTGATCATGAGCCCATCGTAACTAGGCATGACTAAGCATCTCTATGATACTCATGTTGGTGATACAAATATATCCAACTAATAATGACCATTCTATGGTGACAAATGATTCATGGTATTCAAATAATCAATAGAGGCGTAGTGACAAATAGGAGATTAACTATTCCCAAAAGTAGATGATATAAAGATAGCATGCAATTTGATATAAAAAAAATAATTTTGAAATTATAGGTTCAATATAATCAAAGGACTATGACTTGTCTTGGCTTTGCTCAATTACCACACTTGGATCATCAAAGCTTACTTCTGCTCCTGCTCCTTGAAACAGGTTGTCTAACGAAAGAGAAAACAACAGACGGCGCATAAATAAATCCAAAAAATTTCAAAAAAAATTCCAAAAATAGCAAACCCAAATATGAAAGAAAGAGCTTGCATTTAGATGAATTTAGGAATTTGAATGGATAGAATCGAAGTTCAAACGAAGGAGAACGGACTCTCAGAAGATTTGCCAGAAAGGAAAAAGAGAGATAAAAGAATCTTTAGGGAATATTCCTTCGAATGGAAAAGAAAAAGGGAAAATAGAAAGGATTGACGGGTGGGGTCAGGCTGTAAGAGAGAGGCTTACACATGGGACCCACATGTAAGAGAAAGAGAGAGGCTTACACACGGGATCCACATGTAAGAGAGAGAGGAAGCTATAGGAAAAATAGAGCAGGGGACTAAGACAGTGGCGCTCGCGCATGTCGACAGCGGCGAGCAGCGGCGAGGGAGTAGTGGCTGAGGTGCAAAATGGGTTGCCGGTGATGAGGTGGTTCTTTAGGTGGTGGCAAATTGGCCGGAGAAGCACGGTGGCGGTGGCAATGGCAACGACGGCGGAAGGAAGGCTACGATCGGCGATGGAAACGATGAGCACGGGAACAGTGGTGGTGCAAGGAACGTGGAGGACACTTCAGAGCGGCTAGAGGGTGACTGAAGTGGCGGCGAGATGGAGGTAGGTAGTAGGGAAGAAGATGGGCAGCGGTGGGGTGGCACGATGACGGAGAGACCAAGAGTGAGGTGGGGATTGGAGGACGACGAGGAGCTCAAGATGACGCGCTCGGGAAGCAAAAGAACTCACTAGCGAGATGATCAACAACGGAGGCGGTAGCCGGATTTGAGGAGGACGAGGTTGATAGAGGCTCGGTGACGCTCGGGCGAAGATGATGGGAGCACAACATAGAACACGGAGGCGCGAACCCAGTGGTGAAGACGACACTGCCGGGGGACGAGAGATGGCGACGAAACACGACGAAGAACGGCTTGCGGCGACGGTGGCTTCCCAACGGATTCCGATGAGATGAGGGCGAATCTGACAGCGGCACTTTGGGGATTCGGGAGAGGAGGACGAGGCAAGATTTTTGACACGGATGGCCGCCTTTATATAGGGTTGGAGAGGGAGTATCCGGGTTGAAGCCAGCGGCGATGCGTGTTGGACATGGACACGGGAAAGAAACCAGCGAGGAAGAAAGGAAGGGGGAGATGGTGCCCTGATAGGAGAGTACGCTTGGTCAGAGAGAGAAAGGAGGCAAGGTGGCTTGGGTTGGTACTAGTGCGGGAAAAAGGAGGAAGAAAGCGGGCCGGACCGACAGGGAAAAAGAAAAGGTAGAAAAGAAAAACGAGTTGGCGAAAAAGAAAAGATAAATGGGCCGAAAGAAAACGAATTCAGTCCTAAAGAGAAAATCCAGAAAAAGAGGATTTACGAATTTAGGGAATTGAATTAAATAAAACCGAGCTCAAATAAATAGCAAATAAATTCTGAAAATTCATAGAAAATTCCAAAAAATTATCTAGAACTCAAGGAACCCAAATAAAACATCTTTTAGTTTAATTAAAGTTTATTTTAATCACCTTAAATTATTTTGATTTTTAAAAATTCAATGTAAGCTTTAACTTAAACAAAAAAATCAAATGTTTTTTTTATTTTTAAAAGCTTCAAATAAACTCCAAAATTTGGGATGTAGAGGCAGAACTCATAGCATTAGACACAACCACTATTGAGGCAGAATGACTGCGAGAACTCTTGATGGATATACTGGTGGTTGAAAACCAATTCCAGTTATACTTATGTACTATGATAAAGGTGATAAGTGCAAAGGATAATATGAAATCCTCAAGACATGTGAAAAGGCGATTGAAGTCTATCAGAAAATTAAGAAACTCTAGAGTGTTAGCTGTGGATTATATCCAAACAGCTAAAAATCTGGCATATCGCTTTACAAAGAGACTATCACGGAATGTAATTTAAATTGCATCGAAGGAGATAGGAATGAGACCCACGTGAGTTACACGCAGTGGTAACCCAAACCTATGTGATCCGAGATCCCGTGAAATAGGCCTCGGGAAAAACAAACTGTTTGGGTAACAGTAGAGTACGTTCTTACTTTATATCTCACTCCGTTGGAGATGCGATACTCTAATTACTATAAGGCAGGATTACTTTCTCTTAATTTGTTCCGAGGCTTAACAGCAAAATACCGTCCTACAGGGTATTCGTGTAAGAACACACCTATATGAGCTTGACTGTTTGTCGTAGTCCATGAGATGTGGGTGATCTCTAAGAAACTCATGAAGAGACATAGTAGTATGACCTATATGCTCTACCAGAGGAGTAGCCTATCGGCGGCCAAGTATCAGCAAAGGCCTTAGGTGAAACTTGTCCGCACAAAACTACCAATTCAAGACATAGTCTATTGTGTAGTTGTGGGCAAGTATAGCTTGAGGTTCTAGGTGGATGTTCAACATTAATCAATCTCCATCGAAAAACTGGTATGTCAACAACACTTTAGAATTATAGGGAAATTCGTGGTGCTTTTAGGATCTCGTGAGGGATTATTGGAGTTTATGGGCTTAGCCCATATAATATTCAAAATAAATCCTAAGAAAATCCCAAAGGCCCACTTATGCATGGTGGGAGGTGAAAAGTTTTGTACCATATTGCTAGTCTATGTAGAAGGAAACCAATATATAAGGTGGAGTTGGTCTTACCTAGTTGAAGCAAGTAAAAGGACATGTGAGACCCCGGTTTATTAAGCTTATAACACTTAACCTTCCACTGGTTCTAGTATCACAAACAGAATAAACCGCGCCTCGATGGACATGTGCTTCCCAGAAATTGCAGCACACATTCATCATACAAAAGCATGCATCATTTCTATACAAGATAATATAACAAGTCTACCAAAGGACATACATAATATAAGTTATTACAGGACAGCCGACCGGCCAAATGACATAAGTAATGAAGGTAACAGCGGAAGCAAAAGTTGCCATAAGATGGCTTAAACCAAAAGACGACCGGTTAGCCACATAACACCACAGGGGCAACCGACCGGGCCGCCAAGCTAATTCCCACACACCGCCACAAAGACAACTCACAGTGAGGCCCTTCGGGCTCACCTTCTTCCTCTACACACAATAAGCAATGCAGGTGAGTACAATAATGTACTCGCAAGACCTACGAGTAACAAGCCTATACATAGCTACATGAAAGCTGTATCAAAGGGAGGTTGGTTATATGGTTATTTGGACGCATAAAGAAAGTTTCATTTGCAATAATGTAATAAATTGAAAGCAATGTGACAAATCAGTTGTTAAACATTAAAATAACAGCGGGTAACAATAATTATCAAGTAACCACCTAGAAGTGACTAACCCTTTAGTCACCACAAATAGCATGAATCCCAGATTCATACCACCCATCAAATTTTAATTTAAAATGTTGTAGTCTAACTCTTGAAAAGCTTATCCAAGCGTGTCCATAACCTAGGACGAGGCTATTCGAATAGTTTGTAATCCTGCAGGTGTACAAATGTACCCACACTTCGCATCGCTTTTGCCAAGCTATTAAGCACACTTCCTTTGGTATGCCTACACGCTAAGTCCTACGAACCCTTTCCAATGGAATATGCTAATCAAGAGACGCACGTATGGGGTTAATCCTAGTGATCTGTCGACGAAATATGGATCACAAGGACCCATACGTGGAGCAGGACACACCGGCCTCGGTGGGTTCTCCTCTCCCCCACAAACATGTCCATGTTGCACATAATTAAATGTGCAACCCACCACGCGACTCATTAATTAACACACCCCAAAGTACTAAGCTAAGAGAGGTCCTATATCCCTCTAGTGTGGTTAGCACGCACAGAAATGCTCGGATAACAGGTACTCACAAGTAGTTCGGTCCTTAATTGACCCGGGCACCATTCCAATTACACCCAAAAGATCACACCATCCTACCATTGTGCCCAAGTCTAAATTGTTTTCATTTTCAGTTTAAGTTTTGCAATTTAGACATAGCACAAGGCCGAAACATAGAGATCATAATAAGTTTGTGTGATCAAGGTTATTGACAAGTCGATAACCGCCCATTTCTACCGATAGCTAAGCATGGCTAAGCATAATGACGCGTAAACTACTAAGTGACAAGGGTTCATCTAGCGAACCCAAAATCACAGCAAGTAATCCTAGGCTTCAGTAGTAGAGGAATAAACATTTCCTACTGAGAATGCAACTACTGGCCCAACTATCGACAATAGTTTAAAACAACATAGCAATGCATACATAGAATTTGCAAACAACATATTAGAATTTGAAATTAGTAGGAACAATATGATCAAATAATGCTACATCTGCTTGCCTTACTGGAGTGCAGGATCTGATGGCTATGGCTCAGAATTATTATCAATATTGTCTTCGGAACCTAACACGAAAAGGCGATAAACCAATAAGAACGAAGAATACCAAATAAACTCCAACAACAAAAGACATTCAAATCTAATGAAATTTATACAGCAGCTAGGGGATGACTTTAGACAATTTTAGGAACAAGAATCATGCAATTTGGACTTAGGATGCAAAAGATATAGAAAAAATACTCTTTCTCAGCCTATCAATTTACCAAATTAATTTTTGGTACTGTTCATGACGAAAATTTCTAGAATGATCCAAGGTCTGAAATTTTTACAGCAGGTAGATTATGACATTCTAATAACAGCAAAGTTAAGCTTACTAAATTTGGAGTTATAGTGATTTATTTATGATTTTTCTAAGTTGTAAATCTATTGCAAGTCATTTTACCGAATTATAACTATGCTCAAAACCTATTTCATATTAAAGCACACTAACAGAGGAATTTAACAAAATTGATTTTACACAAATTGAAAATCTACCGATAAAGATATGCATTTTTCAAGTTTTATTTCTATTTTTGGAATATTCTAAAGGCAGAAATCAAGCTATTTTAGTTACAAGATTTTCCGATACTGAAATATGCCTAAATGCATTTTTAGATTAAACTCTAGTGGCATAAGATTTTATTACAGTTGGAATCACCTAAAAAGTAGTTAACATGAATTAGTTAAGAGTTTTTAAAGTTTAACATGCAGTTTTTAGTTGATAAACAAATGCCTACAGAAAATAGATTCAAACTTAACAGAAATAACGCGACGTAGACGCTTAAGAACCCTGGATCTAAAATCCCACGCCCACGCCAATACGGGAACGCGACGCCGCGATCCCTAAAGGAACCCACCGTTGGATCAAGATCCAACGGCCACGCGAGGATGCATTCGGACGGCGCGGTTACGGGCCAACCACGCCACGATCCAAGATGGATCGGCGCAAATCGCACCCCCGCTTGATGGTCCGATTGCATTCACGATCACGACTGCAGATCAAGCGATGGACGACCAAGAATGATTTAGGCAACCGGATGGTCTGAATGCATACAAGATCTGGGCCGTTGATCACGGGATCGACGGTCCACAATCAACAAAGTGCTACACACGGGACTTAAGTGCGCGAGGAGGATTTTAATGTGTGGGCCCACAAGTCAGTGGGACAAGGGCCAATTAGGACAGTGATTAATTACTGAAAACCAATGATTAGTAATTAATGTGTGCTAAAGATCTTTGCACAGAGATGGATTTAAGAGATAGGGACCCATCTGGCAGTGACACAAACTGACGGCTAAGACACATTAATTGCTAACCAATGATTAACAATTAATGACCCCAGATTGTGCCTTAATGAACCCCGATCGCGCTTAAGGCCTACGGCCCACATGCCGACATTAACGAACAGATTAGGACATGATTAATGCACCTAATGATTAGCAATAATCGTGCAATTAATGTGTCCTAAATAAATGACGAAACGGGATTTCACAAGACACTACCGAGCGTGTTCAACGGCTTGTCGCCGGCGACCCCGGTCGCGGTGGTGCCAACCAAGAAGTGAAATGGAATGGCAATATCCTTACGGACCTAGTGGTGGCAATCTCGCCGGCGGTGAGGAACCAGAACGCCGACTAGCTGGGAAAACGAAAATGGAGCTTTTACTGCTAAGCACGAAAATAGCAAAATGCTCCGCTGTAGTCCAAAGAAGCGTGTGCCAAAGCCTCTAGGGACTAATAAGAAGCTACCTTAATGAAGAGAAGCTTCAAAGATGGCCGGAGAAGCTTGTCCACGGTGGAGCTTGCCGGACTCGAGGAAGAAGATATGAAAATAGAGATCTGAGCCAAAATGAACACCACGGGTGGTCAAAATAGCTACACAATAGCCCACATAAGCTCCATGAGTAATTAATTGAGGAATAGAGCACTCACCGGAGTTGAGGAAGAAAATGACCAAATTCAGCCGAATTTGAACAAACCCCAAATTGGATAATTCCTACGAATCAAATCCAAGATTAAGTGAGGGGATATGTTCAAGATAAAGAGGAGGTTAAATTGGTGAAAGGAAATATGAAGGAGAACCACTGGAACACCAAGAACACCAATGGAGCTCTACAGGTCAACAATGGTGGATTATCGGTTTTGGGGTATTAAGCTCCACAATTGAAAATGGAGCTCGATGGTGGTCTAAAGTAACACCAGGAAGAGAAGAGGGTGTTTAAAAGGATTGGGAACACTAGGTTCGCTAAAAGAGCCTTCGGGAGCAAAGCTCAAAGCACAAGGCATGGCCGACAGCAAAAAGGGGTGTGGATGATGGTATGAGGTATGGCTCGGCCGAACACACCTCCCACAACCCTAGATGTCGGCGAGGGCGGTGTAGGGAGCATGAAATGACATTCCCATGCCCTACAATCGCTTTACACCACGGAGGTTGAAGATGACCAGAGAAAAGCTCGGGCGAATAAGGACCCTTGGATTTTAATCGGACGGCTGACAACGCGCCACGCCTCTGAGATTTGAAAATAAAGGAATAGATCGGGAGCCCTTGGATTAGAAACGAACGGCTCATATTCAAACAAAACAACCGGAAGGTCCGAATGTCTCGGAGAATCTGGGCGGTTGGATGGGGATCCAACGGTTCAAAAGGGATAAAGCATCCGCACGGTCCGAATGCTCACACGAACATGGGCCGCGCGATAAGGATCCAACGGCGGAGATTAGACGCGCGATTTTAAAAGAGGTTTGGTGCAGTTAGTTGACTGGACCGAGTCAAGAGTCTCGAGCCCGAGTCTGACTCGAACCCAAGGAACAATGAAATTAGGTTTTGGGTTTAAACTGAACTGGGACTTTGAGGATTTAATTGAGATAGCAAAACAACTCCAAAAATTATGAAATTTTTACTGGAGCTTGCTAACTCAGACATTAACCTTGTATAAAGTTTTCAGAGGTTTTTATGTGTGCATTTTCCTCCAAAAATAATGCAAGGCTCTGGTTTAAAGTTTAACTAAGAGTCAAACAGGTTTGACTGCCCTCTAAAAATATTCAAACAATTTCTAAAAATTGTGAAGTTTTTCAGAGGGGCCACATACCATCACAGGAACTTAGGAAAAATATTTCCCAGTGAGGTTCGCAAGATTTGATATGAAAGTTTTTGGAAGACAAGGTTTTGATCAAAAGACTTGTGACTTTGCATTTCCATAACTTCTTGTACAAGAATTGCTCAAAGCATACAGGAAATACATGATGTAAGAAAAAGTTTTAATTTCTACTCATTTTCTTACATTTGAAACACAAGTCCAATATTGGAATGTTACAGACACACACGCAAGACTTCACTCGCCGCCACGCCATAGCTCGCGCGCGACGCACGTGAATGGTCCGACGATTTCGTGTCCGGTTGGATGTGGAGCTGCGCTTCTTTTGCACCTCAAAACTATGCAATACATGTATACGAATTGGAAACCGAAAGTTTGAATTACACTATTTCAATGGGGATAGAGTAATTACGACAGCTTTTTTTCTTGCTACTGGTTATATATGAGGGAGAGGTCTCTACTCATATCATAGACGAAACAAAATAACCTTAGAACCTTTGCCCTATCCTCTCCTCCTCAGGTCGCACTGCCTTGTCCACTCCATCTCTTCGTCGGCGTGCACTGATATGGGGAGAGCAGTGTCTCTGATGCCAGTGTCCCTTGTGATCCTGCACAGATTGAGGCGAATCAGGTTTTTGGGAAGCATTCGCGCGACTGCTCACGTCTTCCTCCTTCCTCCATCATCCGCTTCACGTCGTCTTCTTCGCATTAGACTCTACCTCGACATTCGCCGGAGCGATCTCTGTAAGCCGCGGTGATTTCACCTTGTATGTCTAGGTCTTGCTTCCTAGAAAATAGTCCTGGGATCCTACTTCTATTAGTAATGTTTTTATTCTATGCTTTACTATGTTAGTGGATATATATGAGATAGATATATTTGAGTTGATAATCATAGTACTGTTTATAGCTCAAAATATACATAGTATATATGATGTTGTTGGTTTAATTATTATTTTAAAAATTATAATAATCATAAAAGTACGCATATACCTAACATTTATACAGTAGAGATCCTTTTGGTGCCGTTTGTACAGAGCACCACGGGCCGGGCGTAATTCAAAGTGCGGACTGGCCGCGGTCTGTTTGCTGTTTTAAGTGTTCTCAACTGTTTTGAGGTGGAATCAAGTACAGAGGCAAATTAAGATCCATCAGGTGCTTCAACACGCTCTACAACGCCCTCAAAATCAGGCTCTCGGCCGGCTAAAATATATAGTACAAACCTAGCACAGATCGAGATGAGTCATCAGTGTCGGTGGACAAATCAAGCTGCTAAATCAGCCAATCAATCATGCATGTGTTGTTCACTTCACTTGAAAATCAGAGCATCAGATCCGATGGCACCGCGCTGCGCTGGGCGTGATTCCGATCCATGCAGCTGCTCCTTTTCCGATTGGGATAAGAGGATCTACGGTATATGGATATTTGAAGCGATCTTTACTGATTAATTAAAAAAGAAGCTTGAGATCAAGTACTATAATATTTTATCACATAGTTGCAACAGGAAAATCGTTACAATGTTTTTCTGTCGTTGCTATGGTATTGTGGTATAACACTGTTCATTCTCAAACGAAAACACTGTTTACTTGGTGGATCTCTTCACTACAGAGGAGGATCCGGATGCTTTTTACTCACCTTGCAGCGTGGAAAGTTGTAAAGAAAGAATGAAAGAGAAAGCTACTCTCGCAGCTGGTTAAGCTGCATAAGCATATGCATCCATCATAGCATGTCAAAGCTTTGCAAGCTAGCCGATGACTGCTTCCGATCCAAGGGTCAGGCACGTGCACGTGTTGTGAGAGACCTCAGGCACGACAACTCACGGGAGAAGATGGAGCAATTATTGCGATGGATCTGACCACCAAGATTATTAAACTTTTGGTTACCACTCTTTTCGTAGCTGCTTCTATACCTCTTCTCCGCACAATGGTTAATTTTTTGGCCTGGCTTCGGGTCGGACCTGCGGTCCAAAAACTTAGACCTAAGCTGGTAAGCACAGACATTCGGGCCAAGCGGGCTAGCCGCCAATGAACAGGTATTAATGCGAAATAGATGGAATATTATTATTTTTTAGTGACTATATGCCATTCAAAAAAATTTGCAAGTTTTTAGTCAATTTTTTATAACAGTTGGATTCACATAGTATATTTCTGATTCCTCCTCTCCTCGCTAGAAAACCATCCCCTTCCCAACCCTGTCAGACACCGCCCAGCCGGCATGACCCTCCAGTGAGTCGCCACCGCCGTCCACCGTCACCCCTCCCCCTCTATAGCTGAGCCGCGGTGACGAACCCACTCTTAACTCGCCGCCACCGTCGCCGGATAAGATGAAGACCTCGTCGTACGCAGCACGAATCTTCATGCCCATCCAACAGTAAAGAATTCGATTGAAGTATCAAAGAAAAAAATCGTTGAGTGTTGTATAGCAATTCTGTATTTTTGCCAGGTATCTCTTTTTAAATCGAGGGTGTTAGTATTAGACTTTTAGTAGATGCTTCATGCTTAATTAACAGGTGGACATGGACGGGATGCCTAATTACATGCAACTAGTGTCGGTCGGGCCCATTCCTTCCTTGCTCCACGTGGACTGGGAGGTGTGACCGAGTGGAGTGGGCTATACGTGCCCTCGTTTATTGTATATTCCTGTACAGCATGTACTCCAGCACTGACCAGTCAGTAGTCGCAGATTTGTAAGGTAGCGAGCAACGTGACAAACTAGAGCAACCTAACAACGCGGTTAGAACCAAACTAGGACTCAAAACAAGATGGGAGAGGAACAAGGAGGATGTGTGCTGTTAATGTGTCGATTCGGTTCTGGAAATGGGATAATCGATCATTATCGCAGCGGCCTTGCAAGGTATCGATTCGGTTTGTCTCGCACCGGCCACCGGGTGCCGTGCATGCATGGGCTGCCTAGCTAGCTATGAGGTGCGCACGGAAGAAACCTGTTGGGACCGTGCCAGCGACGAGAGGGGTTGAGTACAAGCTCATCTCTTTCTTTATGAAATTCTACTTATTTTTCACTCCGATAGTTATACATGGGTTGAGTGCAAGCTCATCTCTTTCTTTGTGGAATTCTACTTATTTCTCACTCCGATAGCTATATGAAGCTACGAAGATCAAGGTCTTAAATCATATTGGAAGAATTAAGCTGAACCAAAAAAAACTCAAACAATAATCCCCCCTGGGCCGGGTCTGATTGCTTCCGCACGCTGACCGCAAAATCAGCATGATTTTGGATCAATAAAAAGACCTAACTTTTAATCTACAAGTCCAGATCATTTGAGATTTTAGACATGACTCAACAAGAAGGCTGGGAATCTATTCCAATCGAAGATCGAATCAATCCTAACCAAGGTTCCATAAATTTTTTTTGTTTGAGACAACAGGAGGGCTCAAAACCGAGTGAAACCCTAAAATTGATTCAAGTCTTGCTCGTGGATAAAAGATGGTTAAGATGAGCTTAGATCAACAGGAGGGCATCCTTGCTCATTCTGGATCTCGATTTCACCAAACGAAGCTCAGATCATCCTCGACATTGATTGTAGTTGATTCGAAGCTTTAATGCACAACAATAGACTAAGAAATTGATTTCGGATATAAGCTCTTCGCAACTTGATGCATGTTAGCCGAAACATGCATCATGCAACACGTATGCATCAATTCTATGATCCTAGATCAAATCTCAAAGTTTAGCACACTCATCTGCGATCGAAATCGCCTCGGCCACCAAACCACCGTCACAAAGCCGTCGATCACTACCATCGGCCACCGGTCGATGCCCTAGCCGGTCTGACCGCACCTTCGTCAATAGGGGACTAATCTGACCGCCGCCGGTCTGACCGCAATGGAGTGGTCGGTCAGACTGCTTCTCAAAAATAGAAAACTCCTCTCTTTGGACTTCTCGGTTAAGCTGATTTATCTAGTTTCGTGTTTAGTTTCTATATTTTCAATAGCACCTGATGCAAATACATCACCAACACAATCCCACACAAGTGTTTGGTGTCTACTTGGCACATTCTTGCACCACTGATCTAACCGCCGCACGCTAGTCGATCGCCTATGTTCAATCAGACTGCTTACACCCTGATAACATGCCAACTTTTGCAAAACTGATAATTCACTCCCTAAACTCCTCGAGAGTAATGTTAATTGTTTATTAGCTAGATTATGACCAAATCACATGGTCTCCACAGAATCAGAGCAAAGATGTTGGTGGTGTGCCACCGTCAAGAATAGGCTTTACAGTGCGAGTGAGTCTGTCAGATGGATACATCGGTGAGGCCTCTTGTTCGATCTCCATGCATGCCAGCAAACTGACACAGCCTGGCTCACCAAGGAAAACACATGTGGGGTTGCATGTGCCGCTGTGGCCGGGTGCGCGTGGGGTTGTGCGGTTTTGACTTTCGACGCGCTGTCACTCTGGTTCTGGGCTGGTAGGTCGCTTTTAGCCGAACATTTCTCTGTTTCGATCGGTTTCCAGCCAAACACATTTCTTTTACGCGCTCGATCGCTGCGCATGCGGCATGCAGCAAGACGCGTGCAAAACTCCTTGTCCCCATTGAAAACGTAGGCTAATACCCTGTATATTCTAAGAGCTTTTGTAAGTTTGTTCTGATGGAAACTCTAGGTAAATTTTTATGCCGGCGACCGTAAAAGGTCATGAGCATTTGAATTTGTTGTATATATGTGGTGTATGTGTATGTGTATGCGTATGTGCATGCACGGTCCATGTCATGAATTCAATTCGTACAAGGCTGTTGTTGATTAATGGACCACGATATGAATGATACATCCTGCTGAGTAATCGGGACTAATGAAGGTGGAACTAGGCTTCAACTCCCTTAGCTTGACAGGACGACCGGTACCAGCAAGCAAGCTAGAGCCAGCTAATCAAGCAACGGGCCGGGGACCGGATCCATGCATTGCAGTTAAGCAGCGGTGCAAAAGGTCGAATACGAATCGAATAGTAGTCATATCGCAATCGTATTTCTATTTTTAAAATAAATATGAGTGTGAATATGCTTGAATACAAATATAATTCGAATATTGTAACGAATGTGAATCGAATACTTACTCAGTTCAGTCAAATTCAAAATCCTACAATATAATGGAGTTTTATCCAAGAAGTTCAAACTCCATACGTCTGCTAATAGAGTTCCGATGCATGGTATTAAATGTCAAAACTCCACAAGCAAACGTAGTAACACCACGCAAACATGTCAACGGGCTAGAATATAAGGAAAATAAAACTGTCAGATCCAGATATTATCTGTATTTGTATTCGACCACATTGTCCAATACCATTGTAATATCTCAAGTTTGGGCTTGTGTTTCTAATGAAAGAAAATGAGTAGAAATTAAAAAAAAAATCTTACATCTTGTATTTCCTGTATAGTCTGAAAAGTTCTTGTACAAGAATTATAGAAATGCAAACTCACAAGTCATTTGATCCAAATCATGACCTTTCAAAAACATTCTTGTCAAATCTTATGATCATTTCCTGAAAATATTTTTCCCAAGTTCTAGGGTTGGTGTGTGACCCCTCTGAAAAATTTCACAATTTTTAGAAATTGTTTGAATGTTTTTGGATGGCAGTCAAACCTATTTGACTTTCAGTCAAAACCCTATTCCAGAACCTTGCAGAATTTTTGGAGAAAAATGCACTGCATTAAAACCTCTGGACATTTTACACAAGGTCAATATCCAAGTTAGCAAGTTCTTGTAAAAATTTCAAAAATTTTAGACTTGTTTTGCTACCTCAAATAAATCCCCAAAGGCCAGCTCAATATAAAAACCCTAGAACTAAACTCTAGTCCAAATCATTTGACTCGGTCGAACCAAGCCACCTCGAATCTAAACCGTTGGATTAAAATCCAACGCCCACGACCTCACCTACTCTTTTGAACCTCAGGAGCTCTTGGGCAATCTCAACCGTCCGATTAAAATCTAACTGCCACGACCACCCTAGCCTTTTCTGCTCTTATTCTTCCTCGCGCCGTGCGCGGTAACAGTGAGCAGTATGGCTGGTCATGTCGTGCTCCCTCGTCAACGTCTCTCTGGTAGGGCATTTAGTGCGTGCAGGCTCGCTTTCGGCCGTGGTCGTGCCCTACTCCTCCCATCATTTCTGTTCGGACCATGGTAGCGCTATGGACCAAGCTCACCCGAGGATCTCGTTTTTTTGTCAAACCCTAGTTCTCCATCTATATGAAGCTCCCTAAACCCCTCTTTGAGCTCCTTTTCAGCGCCCCTTAGCTCCCCATTGCTTGTGGAGCTCAAACACCGAAAAACACCAAAACCACCATTTTCGACCGTGGAGCTCCGTTGGTGCCTTGGGTTCTCCAGTGGTTCTTGCTCTCTTCTTTGGTTATCCTTTGGAGCTCCTTAACCTCCTAATCATTATCCCTAACTCCATTTTATGTTGCTTCCTCAGGAGCGGCTTGAATTGGAATTGCGCGGATTTCGGCCATAGGCGGTTTTCTTCGTCTTCCCCACCTCTGGTGAGTGCCCTTGACCAATTGGTTGCTCTTGGACCTCCTCTGGGGTGTCGTGAAGCTATCCTTACCGTTCTTTTTGCTTCTGGTTGCTCAGGGGCCTTTCTCATCATCATCTTCCTCAGTTCCGGCGACTACCTCCGCCGCCAGGACTTCTCCGACCTCCTCTAGACCTCATCTGTGCCCTGGTGAGTTCACAGTAGCCCCATAGTGCTCTAGAACTCGCTAGCTTAGATCTGTGCGTAGGTTTTTGCCGTTTTTGTTTTTTTACCGAAAGCACTCCTCCGCCCCTCTCCGACTCGCCGACGATTTAGGCCAGCTCCACTGTCAAGAGCACCCTCAATAGGTTCGCATTAGTATTATACACATTTTGGCATATTTGTTTCGCGCCGCCGTGGTCTTGGTCGTCGGCGACGAGCCGGCGGGCAAAGTCCGTCTTTCGGGACTTGTTGTCGTAAAATCAACAAGTCCCAGGACCTCTAGGGTTAATCTCAGCCGTGATGACCACCTCAGATAAGCTCTTGACCGTAGGATCCTTCTTTGTAAAAACCTTAGCGCTAGGACCACCCTTTTGATTAAATCCTAGCCGTCGAGGACCTCCCTGGCTTGATCTTAGGCGTTAGGATCACCCCCGCACGCAAAAGACAACCCCGTGGTCGTTTTTGCGAAAACCACCCTCGGGACCTCCCTTGGGGTCCTCTTTGCAAAAGACCACCCCTTGGTCTTTTGCAAAGAAAACCTCAGGACCTCCTCCTCGCGGAGATCTAAGCCTTTAGGATCACCCCGGGTAGATCTTGGCCGTTCAGGACCTCCTAGAGGAGATCTGAGCCGTTAAGACCTCTTTCTATTAAGACCTTGTCTTTGTGGATCTCCTCGTGTAAATCTTGACCGTTGAAGACCTCCCCCGCGAGATCTTAGCTGTCGGGACCTCCCTCCTTTAGATCTTGTCACGTAGGACCTCCTCCGAGTAAATCTAGACCGTTCAAAACCTCCTCCGGTAGATCTTGGCCGTCCCAGACCTCCTCCGTTAGAACCTTAACCCTAGGACCTCTCCGTAGCTCTGTACCGTTAGATCTAGATCTAACGGGCTTGACCTCCTCGGCGCATTTAGAGTTCTAAGCGTTCTAGTCCTCATGGACCGTCCAATTCTTGATCTACGTCTCAGATCTTGGGTGCATTCGGACTTCCGATTGTATCGTTGATCTGGGTTGTTCATCTTCTTATCTATGGCCCAGGTTGGTTGGGACAATCGGGAGGTCCGAATGTCACTTCCATTGAGAGCAGTTGGATCTAATCCAACGGTGGGTCGCGTTTGGCGTGGTGCACGTTCGTTCGACCCTCGTGCGTGGGCCGTTCGATTCGCGATCAGCGGCCCACAGAGTTCCACATCGTTTCTTTTTTGGAAGGTTTTGTTTAATTCTGGTAAGCCTTTATTTGACAACTGAAAATTGTATTAAACTTTGAAAACTCATAACTAATTCGTTTTAAATCCTTTTTAAATGATTCCAACTGTGTGAAATTCATATTTAACTAGAGTTTAATTTAAAAATACATATAGATATTATTCTGTGCCAGAGAACCTTGTAAACAATATTAACTTGTTTCAGCCATTATTGAATATTCCAAAAATTAAATTAAAACTTGTAAAATGCATAACTTTTTCTGTATAACTCCAAACTGAGCAAATTCAAGCTTGTAAAATTTCTCTGTTAGCATACTTTAATATGAATTAGGTTTTGATTATGTTTATATTTCTGAAAAATGATTTGTGCTAGTTTTACAACTTAGAAAAATCATAAGTAATTCATTTTAATTCAATTTGAGTAAACTCAACTTTGCTTTTCTTAGAATACCATATTCTACCTACCATAAAAATTTCAGGTCTTATATCATTCTGGAAATTTATGCCATGAACAGTACCAGTAATTAATTTAGTTGAATTTCCAGGCTGAGAGAGATGGTTTTAGCTATAACTTTATCATACTTAGTCAAAATGACTTGGTTTCTTGTTTCTAAATTCATTTAAAATCATAATCTTACTGCTGTATAGATTCCGTGAGATTTGGATGACTTTTGCTGTTGAGTTTTGTTTGGTGTTCTTCGTTCTTATTGGTTTTATCGTATTTTTTCGTTAGATTCCGAAGATATTATTGATCTTGAATATGATCCTCAGAAGCAAGACTCTGACCTCCAGCAAGGCAAGCAGATGTAGCATTATTTGATCATGTTGTTCGTATTATTTTTAAATTCTAATATGTTGTTTGCAAATTCTATGTATGCATTGCTATCTTGTTCTAAACTATTGTCGATTAGTCGACCTATTAGACGCATAATCTGTAGGAAAATATTTATCCTCTACTACTGAGCCTAGTACTATCTTACTATGATTTTGGGTTCGTTGGATGAGCCCTTGTCACTTAGTTGTACGAGTTAAAATGCTTAGTCATGCTTAGCTATCGGTAGAAATGGGCGGTTGTCGACTTGTCGATGACCTTGATCACACAAATACTTATTATGACTTCATGTTTCAGCTTTGTGCTATGTTTAATTATGAAAACTAAAAATGAAAACAAAATGATTTGGACTTGGGCACATTGGTATGTTGGTGTGATTTTGGGTGTGACTGGAATGGTGCCCGAGTCAACAAGGACCGAACATCTTGTCACACTAAACCAAGCATTCTTGCATGCTAACCACACTAGAGGGTATGGAACCTCTCTTAACTTAGTACTGTTAATGTGTACCACCCCGGGTAGATCTTGGCCGTTCAGGACCTCCTAGAGGAGATCTGAGCCGTTAAGACCTCTTTCTATTAAGACCTTGTCTTTGTGGATCTCCTCGTGTAAATCTTGACCGTTGAAGACCTCCCCCGCGAGATCTTAGCTGTCGGGACCTCCCTCCTTTAGATCTTGTCACGTAGGACCTCCTCCGAGTAAATCTGGACCGTCCAAAACCTCCTCTGGTAGATCTTGGCCATCCCAGATGATGAGGGCATCCCTAACACTGATACATCTTTCCCTATTGGTGGTCACGCACATACTTCAGAAGACGTACAGTCGCGTTGCTATGACCGAAACAATGTGATGGATTTAAGTTAGGTTTTCCTTTTTGTGTGTTTTTGGGTCTTAGCCGAATTAGAGTTTGATTCGGCGTGTGTAGCCGCCCCTAGGCGTGCGTGAGTCGTGAAGGGCGCCTAAGTACCCTTGCCCTCCTTTGTATCCATTAGACCAGTTTATGCATAAGATTGAAACATAGCTATTACTTGTTCTTTCGACACCAGAGTTCATGCGAGGACTTTGAGAGAGGACTAGGCGATCCATTGTTTTGTTCTCGCACTTCGTGGTCAAGCCGTCGTTCCATTGGGAATTGGGACTTGACGTTAAATGCTCGTGGTCTCACGACGAACAACTACCCGGTGTGTTTTGGGCATAATCCGAAGAGTTGAGGGTTCGTGCATTGGCGCGAGTGTTCAGCTAGTGACTTCGTCTACTTCGCATCAACTATCCACGGTTCCTCACTGAGAAGATCGGGCCTCCCCCGTATCATGTGGTATCAGATTCTAGGTTTACTCGGTGAGAATTTCTTTACCCGTAGTTAGATTGTTTTTCTCGTCCTATCGTCCAATAAACCGAAAATTGCAATACCAAAACCGTAGTTTAATCTGTTATTTCTTGTGCGCTTAGTTAAGTTTTCATCCATTAGAGTTTTGTTTTAGTGCCGATCCGTGTGTTTTCCTTTTGCGTTGCTTAATCGTTGTTAAAAAAAGCTGCTGATTGAACTCCTCAATTAGCACCCAAAAGAGTATTTCGCATCCACTTTAGCCTCTTGTCTTGTGGTCGCCAACCCGCGCGCCGTCGACGACTTGGCGTCTTGGATTGGAAACCCTTGCTTCCTTTTGGTATCCGAATCGGTCCTACAAGTGTCCTTCCAATTCCATTGGGGAAGTAGAGTCCGAGTCCATCTCTTGGGAAGTTCCTATCCGAGTCCACTGGAGTTCGGCCTCTACTTCTTCATTGGTCAAACCACGTTGGCATCCTTGTGCATCACTTATATCCTTTCATCTTGAGACTAGCTATTGATATTGCACCTAGGGTCGCTCATTCACGTTGATTACACATTGCCGATTTGTGAGGGTTGCGCACTCCGTGGGGAACAAAGCGAGAGAAAATAAGGAAAAGGCACCGCAAATAGAAAGAGCTCGGCCTTAAAAAAAGTGTGTGAAAAGCTAACTTTTGCATACGACCTCCGATTGAAGCGTTTCTTGATCCGTTGGAAAGGAAACGGGAAAATAGAGCCAAAAAAAAAGAACTCCAGGAAATCTGGGGATTTTAGATCCGCGTAAGCCATTGGGCACACGCGCAGCAACTTCGACCCCCAAAAAGGTCGTTTAGGGCCTCAAAACAGGCCCGCAAATCGAGAAAAAATCAAATTTCTCCGAATTCGGTCAAAATTGACAGAGCCCCTCTACAAGTGATTCTAAGGTTCCCCGTGAAGACGCCATCCTTTTTCGAGCTGATCCGCGCCTAATTTGGTCGCTCTGATCGGGTCATAATTTCAGCTTGTGTTTTCAATTTTCTTTGAGCAATCTTGCGCCCTAGTATATTTTGTTGCAATTGGCTAGCGTCTATCCTTGTACTTGGTGCAAAACGAGCTTGTTTTATCTCTATTTCCGTTTGAGCTCATTCCTTTGTTTGCGTTAAGTCTCATTTATCTTTGCGTGTGTGTTCATACACTTCGCTTAAACCTATTGGATCAGCACATAGGCAAAATACTCTAGCTTGGATCATTACTTAGCTTTACAATACCTTGAATATCAGATTGCATAGGATACACACATACCTGTCCAAGCTCCACCTACACCCGTTTGTGTACTCCCTTGCTCTTGGTTACGCTCATACATTACCGGGTTAAGGTTGTTCGCTGTCACAACTGTCGATTTGCCGTCCTTGTTTCGCTTTGGAACGGTAAGCTTGCCTTGCTTTCAGGACAGTGAGTTGCGAGCGTAGTAGAGAGAGCTTTTGTTTTACTAACCCAGATATAACCTTGTTTCTTGTTTGTGAGTTGTTGCCATGTCGTCAGGTCACGAGGAGGATCCACCTAATCCGAGGCGCCACATTACGTGGGCGAGTACACTCGATTGCGCGAGATGCTACAAAAACAACTTCATGATGGTGACAATGGCGTGCGCGATGAGCTCGGGGAAGTTCAGACTAGACTGAACACCCTCGAGGAGGAAGTCACACAATTGCGTACGGCCATCAACAATAACTTCCTGGAGCTGCTTGCCATGTTCGCACAACACAATCTACGTGGGGGTGCGCAAGCTGATGACACGAGTGTGCACGGCCCTCCGGCCGTTTTGCACAATGAGACCGAAGAGGAGCGTGCTATTCGTGTGGATGAGGAGCGACGACAGCTACAGGCGCGTCGCATGGCGGTGCCACCAAACGTCGGGATGGCAGCCGCCGCACGCCCTCAGGCACATGGGCGTGGCCGAGGCAACGGCGGCCAGGGTGGAGGCGCACCACAGGGTGTCCACGGAGGAGGTGTGCATCGTGCACCTCGTAGCTGGGTTGACGATTTCCCCGTCGATGACGATGACCGACAGCGCCACCACCGCAACAATGTGCAGCGTCCTCGACACGACGACGCCGACGATTTTGTCGCTAAGCCCAAGTTTAATCTTCCTATATTTTCAGGTGGTACAGATGTGGAACAATACCTCACATGGGAGCTGAAAGTTGATAAGTTATTTCGGATGAACAATTACTCCAATGAGAAGAAGCTGCTACTTGCGTCTAATGGCTTGGATGATTATGCCACACATTGGTGGGAGCAGTTCATTCGTAAGCACATGGAGCGCCATGAGTTGCCGATTATCACCTGGGAGCAGATGAAGCAGCACTTGCGGGCACGCTTTGTACCTCGCCACTACAAGCGCTCATTATTTGAGAAGTTGACAGGGCTGCGATAAGGTATGAAATCAATTGATGAATATCATAAGGAAATAGAGACTATCATGATACATGCCGATGTCCGTGAGAATGAAGAACAGACCATGGCGAGATTTCTAGCTGGCATGAATCATGCTGTCAAACGCATTGTCAATCACCATCCCTATAATGATATGATTGAGTTGCTGCACCAAGCACAAGAAGCCGAGCGAAAGTGATTGAAGACGCACGGTTCGCTGCCCATTCACGTTCTTCAGCCAGTCCAGGACAGCCATATAACAACAGCCTGCCAAACAAGAGCACTCCGGCCGGGAACAATTCGGCGATGCGCAGTTCCGCAAGTAAGAAGCTGGAGAGTACACCATCACAGGTACGTCGACCTGCGGCACCCGCTGCTAGTGCGGCCTCGTCTATGGGGTCAACAAGCCGTTCACGTGAGATTATTTGTCACAAGTGCAAGGGCGTTGGTCATTTTCAGAGGGACTGCCCAAATGTCAGAACTATGCTTATCACAGAGGATGGCGGTTATGTTTCAGCTAGTGATGACGAGCCGCCTGATGCGCAGCCAGTCTTGCACATTGATGACATAGAACAATGTGAGTGCGATCCTGAGTTTCCTAACACTGAGCAGTATTCCATTGTTTGCACACCCAAGGTGCTTAGTGTGATGCCATCGCCACACTCGAACAATGTGCAATTTGTTTGAGACTTGGGCAAAGCTTGATAAGGGTAAGGTGTGCAAAGTGATCATTGATGGTGGGAGTTGTCACAATTTAGCTAGCAAGGATATGTGTCATAAGTTGGGTTTGAAGTACTTGCCGCATCCACGTCCTTATCATGTGTAATGGTTGAGCGACAAAGAGGAAGTGAAGGTGAACTATATGGTGCGTGTGACGTTTTCTATTGGAAAGTACACCGATACTGTGGACTGTGACGTTGTGCCTATGACGGTGTGTCACTTGCTCTTGGGACGGCCATGGCAATATGACCGTTCTACTGTTCATGATGGGCGTACAAATCGCTACACATTTCGATGGAACAATATGGATATCATCTTGAAGCCGCTTACACCGCAACAGATTGTGAATTCTTCAATGCAGAAAATTGCGATGCACGTTGAGGCTGCCAAAGAGCGAGAGAAGAATTTAGTGATGTTGGCCACCAAATCAGAGATGAGAGACTTCTGCGAGGATCCCAATTTGGTGCATTTTGTACTACTGTATAAAGACACCTTGCTTTCGACTAACGACTTAACTTCTCTTCCTAGTGGTGTTGCTTCTGTTTTGCAGGACTTCAGCGACGTCTTTCCCAACGAGGTACCAGCTGAGCTACCACCAATCCGTGAGATAGAACATAAGATCGACTTGATTCTAGGAGCGTCGCTGCCGAACCGACCACCGTACCGCACCAACCCCGAGGAAACAAAGGAAATTCAGAAACAAGTACAAGAGCTTCTCTCCAAAGGGTATGTACGTGAAAGCTTAAGCCCTTGTGTTGTTCCTGTTATTTTAGTTCCTAAGAAAGATGGTTCATGGCGTATATGCGTAGATTATCGAGCGATTAATAATATCACAATTCGATATCGTCATCCTATACCTCGCTTAGATGATATGCTAGACGAATTGAGTGGTGTTGTTATTTTCTCTAAGATAGATTTGCGCAGTGGTTACCATCAAATTAGGATGCATGAAGGGGATGAGTGGAAAACAGCATTTAAAACAAAATTTGGGTTGTATGAGTGGTTAGTCATGCCTTTTTGTTTAACTAATGCACCTAGTACATTCATGCGCTTAATGAATCATGTTTTAAGGTATTTCATTGGTAAATTTGTGGTTGTGTACTTTGATGATATTCGATTCTGATCATGACCGAATCGAACACATAGACCATCTTAGACAAGTTCTACACGCTTTACGTGAGGCTAGGTTATTTGGTAACTTAGAAAAGTGCACTTTTGCAAAGATCGTGTCATCTTTTTGGGCTATGTTGTTTCGCACAGGAGTTGAAGTAGATGAGTCTACAATTGAAGCGATTAAAAATGGCCAACTCCGTGAACGTAAGTCGATTAGGAGCTTTCATGGTCTCACTGGTTTTTATCGGTGCTTTGTGAAGGATTTTAGCACCATCGCTGCCTTTGAATGAACTTACTAAAAGGGTGTTGAATTTGTGTGGGGTAGCGCAAGACAATGCTTTTGTGAACTTAAGAAACGCTGATGAAGCACCGTTGCTTGTTTTACTGATTTCACTAAATTTTTGAAATTGAGTGTGATGCTAGTGGATTGGGTATTGGCGGTGTCTTAATGCAAGAGGGTAGACCGGTAGCTTATTTTAGTGAGAAACTGAATGGTGCTCAATTGAATTATCCGGTCTATGACAAAGAGTTTTATGCGTTAGTGCGTGCGTTAGAAACTTGACAATACTATTTATGACCTAAAGAGTTTATTATTCATTCTGATCATGAGGCATTGAAGTATTTAAAAGGCCAAGCAAACCTGAACCGTAGACATGCAAAATGGGTCGAGTTCATTGAGTCGTTTCCTTACATTGTGAAATACAAGAAGAGAAAGGAAAATGTGGTAGCTGATGCTCTTTCTAGGAAAAATGTGCTTTTAACTCAATTAGGAGTGCAAGTTCCTGGTTTAGAGAGTTTGCGTGATTTATATGCTCATGACCATGATTTTTTCTTCCTTACGCACATTGCAAAGAGGAAAAGGTGGGATAAATTTCACATCCATGATGGGTTTTGTTTCGCACTAACAAATTATGCGTTCGAATCCTCCGTGCGTTTGTTATTACTGCAGAATCACATGCGAGTGGATTGATGGGACATTTTGGGCGTGAGAAGACGTTGTCTATCTTTGACGATCACTTTTATTGGCCTAAGATGAGGCGAGATGTGGAGAGGTATGTGCAAGAATGCATTACTTGCCACAGGCGAAATCAAAGTTGAATCCATGCGGTTTGTATACCCTCTACCTGCTCCCAATGCACCATGGGAGGATATTAGTATGGATTTTGTTTTAGGACCGCCTAGACTAAGAGGGGAGCGATTCTGTTTTTGTCGTTGTGGATCATTTTTCAAGATGGCACACTTTATTCCATGCCACAAGAGCGGCGATGCATCGCATATTGCTAACTTGTTTTTCGTGGAGATCGTGAGGCTACATGGCGTGCCACACACTATTGTGTCGGATCGCGACGTGAAGTTCATGAGCTACTGAAGACGCTTTGGGAGTAAATCGGGGACGGTTGTTATTCAAAGACAACTTGTCATCCTCAAACCGATGGTCAAACGGAGGTGGTGAACCGCACACTTTCGATGCTACTTGGACTATGATCAAGAAGAACTGCGCGAGTGGGAGGATTGTTTGCCGACGTGGAATTCGCTTATAATCGGTCGTGCACTCCACTCACGCATTGTGTCCTTTTGAGGTGGTGTATGGCTTCAAACCCTTTACGCCGCTTGATTTGTCGCCACTTCCAAGTCAAGACCGTGTTCATATGGAGGCGTCCAAGCGAGCTGAATATGTGAAGAAATTGCATCTAAAAACAAAAGAAGAGATAGAGCGCAAGGTCAAGTCCTATCTTTGAGAAGGCGAACAAGAAGAGGAAGAAGATGATTTTTCAACCGGTGATTTGGTTTGGGTACACTATCGCAAGGATCGTTTTCGAACGTCGCAAGTCCAAATTGCCGCGAGGTGATGGACCTTTCAAAGTGCTTGCGAAGATCAACGATAATGCCTACAAGATAGAGCTTTCCGGCGATGACTATGGTGTGAGCTCTACGTTCAATGTCGCCGATTTATCACCTTTCTTTGGTGGTGATGATCCAAATGTCGAGGACGACGCCTTTTCAAGAGGGGATGATAAAGGCATCCCTAACACCGATACATCTTTCCCTATTGGTGGTCACGCACATACCGAGATGGACGCCATAAGTGAAGCTACAAATAATACAAGTGCGTATGCATGTTGGTCCACCGACTAGAGCAAGAGCTAAACTTCTAAATCAACAGTGCTTTTGTTTCTTAATGAATCTTCTATTTTCATTGATGAGAATTGGGTACTACCTCATGCAAATATTTTGTGTATTCTCGTGTTTGAACATTGTGAAGCCTTTGGAACCGAGAGGGAGGAGAGGGAGGCTGGAGCCAAAGCAATGGAGGAGAAGCTCACGTGGGTCAACCAAGAGGAGAAAGGCCCAAGAATTCAAGTCCAATTCGGATCCTCCACAAGTCCAACCGAAATTCATCTCGGAATCAACTCAGAATTCAATTCGGATTCGGTTCGGGACAGCCCAACAGGGTTGTAATAAAAAAGCCATAACTTTTGCATACGGAGTCTGATTGGGGTGTTCTTGGACTTGTTTGAAAGCTTATTCCAAGGCCCACACAATGGGTATGGCCCCAACTTCAGAAGACGTATGGTCGCGTCGCTATGACCGAAACAATGTGACGGATTTAAGTTAGGTTTTCCTTTTTGTGTGTTTTTGGGTCTTAGCCGAATTAGAGTTTGATTCGGCGTGTGTAGTCGGCCCTAGGCCATGCGTGAGTCGTGGAGGGCGCCTTAAGTACCCTTGCCCCTCCTTTGTATCCATTCGACCAGTTTATGCATAAGATTAAAACATAGCTATTGCTTATTCTTTCGACACCAGAGTTCATGCGAGGACTTTGAGAGAGGACTAGGCGATCCATTGCTTTGTTCTACACTTCAGGGTCAAGCCGTCGTTCAATTGGGAATTGGGGACTTGGCGTTCGTCGTTCGTGGTCTCGCGACGAACAACTACCTGGTGTGTTTTGGGTGTATTCCGAAGAGTTGAGGGTTCGTGCATTGGCGCGAGTGTTCAGCTAGTGACTTCGTCTACTTCGCATCAACTATCCACGGTTCCTCACTGAGAACATCAGGCCTCCCCCGTATCACCAGACCTCCTCCGTTAGAACCTTAAACTTAGGACCTCTCCGTAGCTCTGGACCGTTAGATCTAGATCTAACGGGCTAGACCTCCTCGGCGCATTTAGAGTTCTAAGCGTTCTAGTCCTCGTGGACCGTCCAATTCTTGATCTACGTCTCAGATCTTGGGTGCATTCGGACTACCGATTGTATCGTTGATCTGGGCTGTTCATCTTTTGATCTATGGCCCAGGTTGGTTGGGGCAATCGGGAGGTCCGAATGTCACTTCAATTGAGAGCCGTTGGATCTAATCCAACGGTGGGTCGCGTTTGGCGCGGTGCGCGTTCGTTCGGCCCTCGTGCGTGGGCCATTCGATTCGCGATCAGCGGCCCACAGAGTTCCACATCGTTTCTTTTTTGGTAGGTTTCGTTTAATTCTGGTAAGCCTTTATTTGACAACTGAAAATTGTATTAAACTTTGAAAAATCATAACTAATTCGTTTTAAATCCTTTTTAGATGATTCCAACTGTGTTAAATTCATGTTTAACTAGAGTTTAATCTAAAAATACATATAGACATTATTCTGTGCCAGAGAACCTTGTAAACAATATTAACTTGTTTCAGCCATTATTGAATATTCCAAAAATTAAATTGAAACTTGTAAAATGCATAAATTTTTCTGTATAACTCCAAACTGAGCAAACTCAAGCTTGTAAAATTCCTCTGTTAGCATACTTTAATATTAATTATGTTTTGATCATGTTTATATTCCTGAAAAATAATTTGTGCTAGTTTTACAACTTAGAAAAATCATAAATAATTCATTTTAATTCCAATTTGATGAACTCGACTTTCTGTTCTTAGAATACCATATTCTACCTACCATAAAAATTTCAGGTCTTATATCATTCTGGAAATTTATGCTATGAACAGTACCAGTAGTTAATTTAGCTGAATTTCCAGACTGAGAGAGATGTTTTTAGCTATAACTTTTTCATACTTAGTCAAAATAACTTGATTTCTTATTTCTAAATTCATTTAAAATCATAACCTTGCTGCTGTATAAATTTCGTGAGATTTGGATGACTTTTGCTCTTGAGTTTTGTTTGGTGTTCTTCGTTCTTATTGGTTTTATCGTATTTTTGCGTTAGGTTTCGAAGATATTATTGATCTTGAATCTGATCCTCAGCAGCAAGACTCTGACCTCCTGCAAGGCAAGCAGATGTAGCATCATTTGATCATGTTGTTCCTATTATTTTCAAATTCTAATATGTTGTTTGCAAATTCTACGTATGCATTGCTATCTTGTTTTAAACTATTATCGATTAGTCGGCCTATTAGATGCCTAATCTGTAGGAAAATATTTATCCTCTACTACTGAGCCTAGGACTATCTTGTTGTGATTTTGGGTTCGTTGGATGAGCCCTCGTCACTTAGTAGTACGAGTTAAAATACTTAGTCATGCTTAGCTATCGGTAGAAATGGGCGGTTGTCGACTTGTCGATGACCTTGATCACACAAATGCTTATTATGACTTCATGTTTCAGCTTTGTGCTATGTTTAATTGTGAAAACTAAAAATAAAAACAAAATGATTTGGACTTGGGCACATTGGTATGTTGGTGTGATTTTGGGTGTGACTGGAATGGTACCCGAGTCAACAAGGATCGAACATCTTATTACACTAAACCAAGCATTCTTGCATGCTAACCACACTAGAGGGTATGGGACCTCTCTTGACTTAGTACTTTAGCGTGTGTTGGCTCCGAGTCGCCGGAGGTCGCCGGAGGGATGGTGCTTGGGAGCATTGTAGTTGTCCGAAAAGCTTTACCCCGAGTGGGTAGTTGTCTTTTCGGCTTTACAATGTAAGCGTATGGTTTTTTGGCCATACGAGCGGCTCGTAGTTAATACATAATATTGAAAATTTCTCGTAGGACTTAGCCGTGTCGGCATACCTTCGGTAGTGTGCTTATTGTGGCTTAAAGGCGGTCTAAAGTGTGGTTACATTGGTACACCCCTGCAGGGTTTGATCTATTCGAATAACCTTGTCCTAGATTATGGACACGCTTAGGGAAGTCTTTCAAGAGTTAGACTACAACTTTTAATTAAAACTTGATGGGTGATACGAATCGGGGATTCGTGCTATGTTGTGGTGGCTATTGGGTTAGTCACCTCTAGGTGGTTACTTGTTATTTATTGTTACTCGCTGTTATTTCAATGCTTAAAAACAGATTTTACCAAGTGCCTTCAATCTATTACGTTATTGCGAATGAAAATTACTTTACGCGTCCAATTAACCATATAACCATCTCCTTTGTTACAGCTTTCATGTAGCTATGTATAGGCTTGTTACTCGTAAGTCTTGCGAGTACATTATTGTACTCAAATGCATTGCTTGTTGTGTGCAGAGGAGGGAGTGGATCCCCAAGGGACCTACTTCTTTGAGTTTTGATGTGGATCATGCGACTAGCTTGGCGGCCCGGTCGGTTGCCCCGTGGTTATGTGGCTAACCGATCGTCTTTTGGTTATAACCATCTTATGGCACTTTTGCTTCCGCTGTTATTGATACTTTGATGTCATTTGGTTGGTCGAATCTTTTGTAATAACTTTATATTATGTATGTCTTTTGCTAGACTTGATATTATGTGATGTATGAAATTGATGAATGCTTTTGTAAAGATGTATGTGTACTGCAATTCTGGGAAGCACATGTCCATCGAGGCACGATGTATTTTGTTTGTGATGCTAGGACCAAGGGAAGGCTAAGTATTACAAGCTAAATAAACCGGGGTATCACAAAGTTGGTATCATAGCCATACTGACCATAGAAACCCCTAGCTTAGTCGCTTTTAAGATATTTTGAAAAACTTAGTTTCAAAATGTCAAATGGTTTATGAAAATCTTAAGTAAGCTCTCAGATTTTATTCCTTACCTATCTTAGCTTGTTCATCTAACCTTGTCTTGTGAAGTTTTTTTTGAAATGTTGATTTTCTTCTTATCTTCTTTCAAAAGATAGTGGTTTATCGGTTAAATTGATTTTGGGGAGAACTATGAGAGTGAAATGGAAGTGTTGGATATCTTTTGGTAAAGGTTATGAGCTTCTGGAATTGAGGATTTCGGCCACAAGAGTGAAGGCAAAATCTGGACAGCTAGCTATTTATAGCATATAGAATTTAAAATGAGAGGGCAATTCAACTAAAACTTGTGAGGATGAAAGGGTAAGATGTGATATGAGTTAGCTAAGTGTCTAACCCTTCTTTAGGTGATTTTACCTTGCTTTTTAGCTGTGTTAAGCCAAGGGTTATGTTCTGAAATTGCCTTCCTAAAACTAATTGCTCGTTCTAAATTACGAGTTAGTCATACCGGGGAGTTGATTTTGTAAATTGAGATCTTGTTTCGATTTTGTGTTGGTTTTCAAGGTTTTGGAGTTCATTACGTAGTTGTAAATTGTTTCTCCTTGCCTTCTGTCCCGGAGTTGTTGCTGACTTATCTTAGTGGAACAGGATGGCTGGAAGAACCCGTAGCGGTCAGCCAATGGGTCATGACGAGAAGCTTCCGCCTCCTCCGACCATGGCTGAGGTTCTCGCTCAGATCGAGCGAAACCATATGGATCAGACGTGGATCCTGGAGGTCATTGCGAGGAACACCTCCACTCCCTCCAATGCCTCCGGATCTGGAGGTGGTGGACATCAGCCTCGTGGAGGACTCTCGGAGTTCCTCCGTACGCAGCCACCTACCTTCTCCCGATCTGTGGACCCACTTGATGCGGATGATTGGCTGCGTTTGGTAGAGCGAAAGCTCAACATTGCTCAGTGCCAGGACCAGGAGAAGGCACTCTACGCATCCCATTAGCTTGAGGGTGCAACACTCTCATGGTGGGAGAATTTTCTCGCCATGCAGCCCGCTGGCCATGTGATCACTTGGGAGGAGTTTCACACTGCTTTCCGTCGGGCTCATGTCCCCGCCGGCATAATAAAGCTCAAGAAGGAGTTTCTCGCGCTCAATCAAGGGCGCAAGTCTGTGACTGAGTACCTCCATGAGTTCAACCATCTGGCGAGGTATGCTCCTGCTGAGGTGGCCACTGATGAGGCAAAGCAGGAGAAGTTCATGGAGGGCTTGTGTGAGGAGCTGCAGGATAAGCTCTCTATTATTGATTTTGCTGCTTCCAGACCTTGGTGGACAAGGACATCGTCACGGAGTACAAGGCGAGAGCACTGGGTGAGTCCTGCAAGCGCAAATGGGAGGCCCAGAAGACTGCAGGGGCCAGCCTCCCTCATCCCCATGTTGGGCCAGCACTAGGGGCCCGTTTTCAGGCTTCGCCACCGCCGAGGCCGTCAGCGCCAGTTGCTCGTCCCCCGCAAGCCATGATTCAGTCACGTGCACCTGCGGCCCAGCAGCAGGGTGGCCTCTACAATCCAGCCGCCGAGGTCACTTGCTTCCACTGCCACAACAAGGGTCACTATGCGAATAGTTGCCCTCAGAAGACTAGAGCGGCTCCTCATCCTAATGAAAGACGCAAGCAAGGGAGTGGTCACCCACCTGACCAGAAGATAGTCCAGAAGACCCAGGGCATGGGGAGTGGCCGAGTCAACCACATCTCGGCTGAGGAGGCACAGGAGGCACCCGACGTTGTGTTGGGTACGCTTCTTGTCAATTCTCACCCTGTTGCAGTGTTATTTGATTCAGGAGCTTCGCGTTCTTTTATTTCAAGATCATTTGCTACTGCTTGTGACCTTCACTTTGTTCCTTTGGGGGTTTCTTTGCTTATTCGCTCTCCGGGTTTGGAAATGAGAGCTGATCAGGAATGCCGGGATGTTCCTATTGAAGTCGAAGGAGTGGGATTTTTGGCGAATCTCGTCCTTTTCAACTCAGCAAGTCTGGATGTAATTCTTGGTATGGATTGGTTATCCCAACACTTGGGGCAAATCGATTGTGCCAGGAAGATGGTCTACCTCACCAGCCCCTTAGGCGAACAGGTTGGGTTTTCAACGCAGCTGCAAGGGCCACATCTTTGTGCCCTTGAAGCAAGGCCAGCCTTGGAGATTTATGATGTCCCCACAGTATGTGACTTCGTGGATGTTTTCCCGAAGATTTGCCTGGGATGCCTCCAGTTCGAGACCTGGAGTTCATCATCGAGTTGCTGCCCGGTACCAGTCCAATTTCGAAGGCACCTTATCAGATGCCTCCCAATGAGTTGGAAGAGTTGAAGAAGCAACTAGGTGAGCTTCAAGCGAAGGGTTTTATCCGTCCTAGCTCATCTCCTTGGGGTTGTCCTATGATCTTTGTGAAGAAGAAGGACAAGACCTTGCGCATGTGTGTTGATTACCGTCCGCTTAATGAAGTGACGGTGAAAAACAAGTATCCTTTGCCCCGCATTGATGATCTCTTTGACCAGTTAACCGGAGCTCGTGTATTCTCCAAGATTGACTTGAGATTGGGGTGTCAGCAAGTCCAGATCAGGGCTGAAGATATTCCGAAGATGGCTTTCACTACTCGTTATGGTCTTTACGAGTACACTGTCATGTCTTTTGGTCTGACCAATGCTCTCGCTCTCTTCATGAATCTTATGAACTCGGTGTTCATGGAGTATCTGGATAAGTTTGTTGTGGTATTCATTAATGATATTCTCATCTACTCCAAGAGTGAAGAGGAGCATACTGAGCATCTAAAGCTTGTATTGGGAAAGCTGCGTGAGCACCAGCTGTATGCGAAGTTCAGCAAGTGCGAATTCTGGTTGAAGAAAGTGGCATTCTTGGGCCATATTCTTTCAGCAGGAGGCATAGCTGTAGACCCTAGCAAGGTCAGTGATGTGCTATCTTGGGGTCAGCCCAAGTCAGTCACCGATGTGCAGAGTTTTCTTGGTTTAGCGGGCTACTACCATCGCTTTATCGAGAACTTCTCCAAGATCGCAAAGCCGATGACTGAATTGCTCAAGAAGGACAAGAAGTTTGTGTGGTCCTCTACTTGTGATGAGAGTTTTCAGGAACTCAAGAAGCGATTGACTTCAGCCCTGGTGCTTGTTCTTCCCGATGTCCACGAGAACTTCGATATCTTTTGCGATGCCTCTCGTCAGGGACTCGGTTGTGTTCTTATGCAAGGAGGCAAGGTAGTGGCCTATGCATTAAGACAGTTGAGGCCTCATGAACTCAACTATCCTACCCATGACTTGGAGTTAGCTGCAGTGGTTCATGCACTCAAGATTTGGCGGTATTACCTGATTGGTAACCGTTGTGAAGTGTATTATGATCACAAGAGCTTGAAGTATTTGTTCACCCAGCCAGATCTGAACCTCAGGCAAAGAAGATGGTTGGAATTGATCAAAGATTATGACATGGGCATTCAATATCATCTGACCAAGGCCAATATTGTTGCAGATGCACTTAGTCGGAAGGTGTATTGCAATGTTTTGATGCTCCAAGAGCAGCAGCCCGCCCTTCTTGAAGAATTTCAGCGGCTCAATTTGGGTTTGGTTGAGCATGGTTCTCATGCTACCTTGGTTGTGCAAGCAACCTTGGTGGACCAAATCAAGGCTGCGCAACAATCAGATGTTGGTGTGAGTCAAATCAAACAAAACATCAAGGATGGGACAGCCGAGTGCTTTTCAGAAGATGAGCATGGTGTTGTGTGGTTTGGACAATGCCTTGTGGTTCCAAAGGTCATGGAATTGTGGGATTTGATTCTCCGCGAAGCCCATGATTCCCCCTTAGTTATCCATCCCGGGGCCACCAAAATGTACCAAGACCTTCGCCAGAGATTCTGGTGGACCCAAATGAAGCGTGAGATTGCCAAGTTCGTCGCTGAGTATGATGTGTGCTATTGTGTTAAGGCCGAGCATCAGCGTCCAGCAGGCCTTCTTCAGCCTTTGCCAGTGCCTGAGTGGGAGTGGGATTCTGTTGGCATGGATTTCATCACCGGTCTGCCTCGCTTGTCCAAAGGGAATGATGTCATTTGGGTTGTCATTGATAGGCTGACTAAAGTGGCATATTTCCTTCCTGTCAAGACTCAACTTCATGTGAGACCCTTAGCCGAGCTCTATGTTTCGAGAATCGTGATTCTACATGGTGTGCCAAAGACGATTGTTTCTGATCGTGGTGCGCTCTTTACCTTCCAGTTTTGGCATAGTCTGCAGGAGACTATGGGGACTCGTCTTACTTTCAGCACAGCCTTTCATCCTCAAACTGATGGTCAGACGGAGCGAGTCAACCAAATTTTAGAAGATATGCTCCGTGCTTGTGTTCTTTCCTATGGGAGGAAGTGGGAGAAGTGTCTGCCGTTTGCCGAATTCTCCTACAACAACAGCTTTCAGGCTAGTCTCGGCATGACACCTTTTGAGGCCTTGTATGGGAGAAGGTGCAGGACCCCTTTGAACTGGTCAGAAACTGGTGAGAGGCAGTTCTTCAGCCCAGACTCAATCAATAAGGCCGAAAGCCAGGTTTAGTTGATTCGCGAGCATTTGCACGTGGCCCAGTCTAGGCAAAAGAGCTATGCGGATCGTCGTCGTTGTTGTGAGTTGATCTTTGAGCCCAATGACTTTGTTTATCTCAAAGTCTCGCCTTTGAAGAGCCATCAGCGTTTTGGCATCAAGGGCAAGTTGGCACCTCGATATGTTGGGCCTTATCGCATCATCGAGAGAGTGGGAGCTGTTGCATACAAGTTGGAGTTGCCAGCTACACTTGAGGGGGTGTATGATGTGTTCCATGTGTCCCACTTGAAGAAGTGCCTCCGTGTTCCAGCCGAGGAAACTCCGTTGAAAAATCTCGATGTGCAAGAAGATTTGACCTACCGCGAGCATCGTGTTCGTATTCTTGAGGAATCTAAGCGGAGAACAAGGAACCGTGTCATCAAGTTCCTTAAGGTTCAGTGGTCGAATCATTCCAAGGATGAGGCAACTTGGGAGCGGGAAGATCGTCTTCGTGCGGACTACCCGTCTTTCTTCTCCGAGTAAACGGAATCTCGGGACGCGATTCTTGTAAGGGGGGAGATTTGTAACTTCCCAAGTTTGGGATTGTGTTTCTAATGTAAGAAAATGAGTAGAAATTAAAACTTTTTCTTACATCTTGTATTTCCTGTATGGTCTGAAAAGTTCTTGTACAAGAATTATGGAAATGCAAAATCACAAGTCATTTGATCCAAATCTTGACCTTTCAAAAACATTCTTGTCAAATCTTGTGATCATCTCCTGGAAATATTTTTTCCAAGTTCTAGGGTTGGTGTGTGACCCCTATGAAAAATTTCATAATTTTTAGAAATTGTTTGAATGTTTTTGGAGGGCAGTCAAACCTGTTTGACTTTTAGTCAAAACCCTATTCCAGAACCTTGCAGAATTTTGGAGAACAATGCACTGCATAAAAACCTTTGGAAATTTTACAAAAGGTCAATATCCAAGTTAGCAAGCTCGTGTAAAAATTTCAAAATTTTTGGAGTTGTTTTGCTACCTCCAATAAATCCCCAAAGTCCAGTTGAATATAAAAACCCTAGAACTAAACTCGGGTCCAAGTCATTTGACTCAGTCGAACCAAGCCACCTCGAATCTAAACCGTTGGATTAAAATCCAATGCCCACGACCTCCCCTACACTTTTGAACCTCAGGAGCTCTTGGGCAATCTCAACCGTCCAATTAAAATCTAACTGCCACGACCACCCTAGCCTTTTCTGCTCTTATTCTTCCTCGCGCCGTGCGTGGTAACAGTGAGCAGTATGGCTGGTCATGTCATGCTCCCTCGCCAACGTCTCTCTGGTCGGGCATTTAGTGCGCGCAGGATCGCTTTCGACCGTGGTCATGCCCTACTCCTGCACCATCATTTCTTTTCGGACCATGGCAGCGCTATGGACCAAGCTCACCTGAGGATCTCGTTTTTGGCCAAACCCTAGTTCTCCATCTATATGAAGCTCCCTAAACCCCTCTTTGAGCTCCTTTGCAGTGCCCCTTAGCTCCCCATTGCTTGTGGAGCTCAAAACACCGAAAAACACCAAAACCACCATTTTCGGTCGTGGAGTTCCGTTGGTGCCTTGGTTTCTCCGATGGTTCTTGCTCTCTTCTTTGGTTATCCTTTGGAGCTACTTAACCTCCTAATCGTTATCCCTAACTCCATTTTGGGTTGCTTCCAAAGGAGCGGCTTGAATTGGATTTGCGCGGATTTCGGCCATAGGCGATTTTCTTCGTCTTCCCCAGCTCCGGTGAGTGCCCTTGACCAATTGGTTGCTCTTGGACCTCCTCTGGGGTGTCGCAAAGCTATCCTTACCGTTCTTTTTGCTTCTGGCTGCTCAGGGGCCTTTCTCATCGTCATCTTCCTCAGTTCCGGCGAGTACCTCCGCCGCTATGACCTCTCCGACCTCCTCTGTGCCCTGGAGAGTTCACGGTAACCCTGTAGTGCTCTAGGACTCGCTAGCTTAGATCTGTGCGTAGGTTTTTGCCGTTTTTGGTTTTTGCCGAAAGTACTCCGCCACTCTCCGGCTTGCCGGCGATTTAGGCCAGCTCCGTCGTCGAGAGCACCCTCAATAGGTTCGCATTAGTATTGTGCACATTTTGGCATATTTGTTTCGCGCTGCCGTGGTCTTTGTCGTCGTTGAGGAGCCGGCGGGCAAACTCTGGCTTTCGGGACTTGTTGTCGTAAAATCGACAAGTCCCAGGACCTCTAGGGTTAATCTCAGCCGTGATGACCACCTCAGATAAGCTCTTGACTGTAGGATCCTTCTTTGTAAAAATCATAGCGCCAGGACCACACTTGTGATTAAATCCTAGCCGTCTAGGACCTCCCTGGCTTGATCTTAGCCGTTAGGATCACCTCCACGCGCAAAAGACCACCCCGTGGTCGTTTTTGCGAAAACCACCCTCGGGACCTCCCTTGGGGTCCTATTTGCAAAAGACCACCCCTTGGTCTTTTGCAAAGAAAACCTCAGGACCTCCTCCTCGCGGAGATCTAAGCCTTTAGGACCACCCCGGGTAGATCTTGGCCGTTCAGGACCTCCTAGAGGAGATCTGAGCCGTTAAGACCTCCCTCTGTTAAGACTTTGTCTTTGCGGACCTCCTCGTGTAAATCTTGACTGTTGAAGACCTCCCCCGCGAGATCTTAGCCGTCGGGACCTCCCTCCTTTAGATCTTGTCGCGTAGGACCTCCTCCGAGTAAATCTGGACCGTCCAAGACCTCCTCTGGTAGATCTTGGCCGTCCCAGACCTCCTCCGTTAGAACCTTAACCTTAGGACCTCTCCATAGCTCTGGACCGTTAGATCTAGATCTAACGGGCTAGACCTCCTCGGCGCATTTAGAGTTCTAAGCGTTCTAGTCCTCGTGGATCGTCCAATTATTGATCTACGTCTCAGATCTTGGGTGCATTTGAACTTCCGATTGTATCGTTGATCTGGACCGTTCATCTTTTGATATATGGCCCAGGTTCTTAGAAAACCATATTCTACCTACCATAAAAAATTCAGGTCTTATATCATTCTGAAAATTTATGCCATGAACAATACCAGTAATTAATTTAGTTGAATTTCTAGGCTGAGAGAGATGGTTTTAGCTATGACTTTTTCATACTTAGTCAAAATGACTTGGTTCTTATTTCCAAATTCATTTAAAATCATAACATTGCTGCTGTATAAATTTAATGAGATTTGGATGACTTTTGCTGTTGAGTTTTGTTTGGTATTCTTCGTTTTTATTGGTTTTATCGTATTTTTGCGTTAGGTTCCGAAGATATTATTGATCTTAAATCTGATCCTCAGCAGCAAGACTCTGACCTCCAGCAATGCAAGCAGTTGTAGCATCATTTGATCATGTTGTTCCTATTATTTTCAAATTCTAATATGTTGTTTGCAAATTCTACGTATGCATTGCTATCTTGTTTTAAACGATTGTCGATTAGTCGACCTATTAGATGCATAATCTGTAGGAAAATGTTTATCCTCTACTACTGAGCCTAGGACTATCTTGCTGTGATTTTGGGTTCATTGGATGAGCCCTCGTCACTTAGTAGTACGAGTTAAAATGCTTAGTCATGCTTAGCTATCGGTAGAAATGGGCTGTTGTCGACTTGTCGATGACCTTGATCACATAAATGCTTATTATGACTTCATGTTTCAGCTTTGTGCTATGTTTAATTGTGAAAACTAAAAATAAAAACAAAGACTTGGGCACATTAGTATGTTGTTGTGATTTTGGGTGTGACTGGAATGGTGCCCGAGTCAACAAGGACCGAACATCTTGTTACACTAAACCAAGCATTCTTGCGTGCTAACCACACTAGAGGGTATGTGACCTCTCTTGACTTAGTACTTTAGCGTGTGTTGGCTCCGAGTCGCAGGAGGTCGCCGGAGGGATGGTGTTTGGGAGCATTGTAGTTGTCCGAAAAGCTTTACCCCGAGTGGGTAGTTGTCTTTTCGGCTTTACAATGTAAGCGTATGGTTTTCTGGCTATACGAGCGGCTCGTAGTTAATACATAATATTGAAAATGTCTCGTAGGACTTAGCCGTGACGGCATACCGTCGGTAGTGTGCTTATTGTGGCTTAAAGGCGGTCTAAAGTGTGGGTACATTGGTACACCCCTGCAGGGTTTGATCTATTCAAATAGCCTCGTCCTAGATTATGGACACGCTTGGGGAAATCTTTCAAGAGTTAGACTACAACTTTTAATTAAAACTTGATGGGTGATACGAATCGGGGATTCGTGCTATGTTGTGGTGGCTATTGGGTTAGTCACCTCTAGGTGGTTACTCGTTATTTATTGTTACTCGCTGTTATTTCAATGCTTAAAAACAGATTTTACCAAGTGCCTTCAATCTATTACATTATTGCGAATGAAAATTGCTTTACGCGTCCAATTAACCATATAACCATCTCCTTTGTTACAGCTTTCATGTAGCTATGTATAGGTTTGTTACTTGTAATGTGAGGACCCCGGTTTATTCGGCTTGCAATGCTTAACCATCCTTTGGTCCTAGCATCACAAATCAAATAAGCTGAAGCCTCGAGATATGTATACTTCCCAGAAATGCAGTATACACACCTCCTTACAAAATCATGCATCAATTCCATACAACAGGTCTAACAAAAAACATATATAATAGAGATTTATTACAACAAGGGCCAACCGCCAAATGACAACTAAATAACAATTAAACAATGAAGCAAAAAGTGCCATAAGATGGCGATAAACAAAAGAGCCAATTAGTGTGCCTTTACCCACAAGCAACCAACCGGCGCCAAGCTAGTCGTCAAACCCAAGCACATCTCACAAAAGGGAAGCCCTTGGGGCTCACCTTCTTCCTCTGTAACAAAAATATTAAGCAAGCGGATGAGTACAAAAATTATTTTTGTACTCAAGACTGACGTGTGAGATAACAGAACTATAATTAACTATATGCAAGCTTTATTTAAGTGGAGGAGGCTTTGGACTTACTTTTAGCATAAAGCAAGTTTTCATTTGCAATAATGTAATAGATTCAAAGCAATTTGACAAACTGTTTGCAATTGTTGAAATAACAGCGATACAATAATAATAACAACAAAAAGGACAACCTGGAAGTGACTAACCCATTAGTCACCATAACAATAGTATGAATATCCATTCATACCAACCCATCAAGTTTTAATTAAATGTTGTAGTCTAGTTCTCACGGGGCGTATCCGAGCGTGTCCATAACCTAGGACGAGGCTATTCGAATAGTTTTAACCCTGCAGGGATGTACCAATGTACCCACACTTCGGACCGCCTTTTGCCAAGCTATTAAGCACACTTCCTTTGGTATGCCGGCACGGCTAAGTCCTACGAGATGTTTCCAATGGAATGCGTTAATTAAGAGTCGCACGTATGGGGTTAACCCTTAGTGACCAGTCGGCGAAATGGGCCACTAGGACCACACGTTGTGGTGGAGTCAAGCAAAGCTGGGAGTCATTAGCCATTTAGGGTAAAGCTAGCCGGACATTTGCAAGACCCCGATCGGGGTGGAGGACCTAGAAAGGAACCACCCCGGTCACGCCTTTGTGATCCTTTTTCTCTATAAACTACAGCCGGCGACTCATTAATTAATGTCTCCCAAAGTACTAATTCAAGAGAGGTCTCATACCCTCTAGTGTGGTTAGCACGCAAAATGCTCGATCGGCATGCAAGTAACTCGGTCCTTAATGACCGGTACCATTCGATCCACACCTGCACACCAACATACCATTGTGCCCAAGTCTAAATCATTTTGTTTTTAGGTTTTAGTTTTCACAAGTAAACATGGCACAAGGCTGAAATCATAAGTGATAATATGTTTTATGTGATCAAAGCTATCGACTAAGTCGCTAACCGCCCAATTCTATCGGTAACTAAGCATTGCTAAGCATCATATCGTAAAGACAAAAAAATGCCCTAAATCATTCACCGGGCTCTAATTCACCGGTGAGGATAATATTCCTAAGGTAGTGGCAGGGGTGAACAATTTAAGGGAAATAATGCAATAGGATTAGCTACCTCTATTCGGTAAAATTAATCATTGACACAAAAGCATGCATACATACAAGTAAAACAGAGTATTAGATTTTAAAAGTAATGGGATGGAGTGGATATGATCAAACTGCTTGCCTTACTGTAGATCACTTTCTTGCTGCAGAGGATTCACTTACGTAAACAATAATTCATTCGAACCTAACGAAAAAAGACGATAATCAAATAAGAACAAGAACTCTAAATAAAACTCAACAAAGAAAAGTTCTCCAAATACCATGAAATTCAACAGCAGACAAGATTATGATTTTAGACAATTTTAGAAACAAGAATTTCTTCATTTAGACTTAGTATGCAAAAGTTATGGCTAAAATAATTTTGCTCAATTGATAAATCAACTAAAATCCTATCTATTATCTGTTCATGGAGAAAATGTCTAGAATGATCTAAGTCCTGAAATTTTTATGGTGAGTAGGAAATAGTATCCTAACAACAACAAAATTGAGTTTACACAATTTGGAGTTAAAATGAAATAGTTATGATTTTTCTAAGTTGTAAAACTAGCACATTTCATCTTTCGGAAGCACTAATATGAACAAAACGTATGCTAAGTTAAAGTACATTACAGAGGATTTTACAGTTTGAGTTTTCTCAATTTGGAGTTATACCCAAAAAGTTATACATTTTACAAATTTTGAAGTGATTTTTCTAACCCTCATTTCATTTAAACTTCCACTACAACATATTCCCATCTCTAGTGTAGAACAGAGCCTCAAATCACCCTCAAATTAAAGCCTACTCTATTACAGAGCTAATGCAGTTTGAGTCATTCATAAAGGAGTTAAAATGACAAGGTTATGCATGTTTGAAAATTGAAGACTTAAATACTTTTGAAAGCACACGCTCGGGGAGGTCCAAACAATCCAGAGAAGACAGGGAGGTCGTGGACCGTTGATCCGAGATCTCACGGCTATGGAGCACGGGAGCACAGCGCAACCGTACGGAGGAGGTCCACGCGCACTGGGAGGTCCAGCCGGCTTAACGAAAAAGGGGAGGTCGTGGCTGTTGAGATGAGATCCAACGGCTACGACCAGATGGGCGCACAATGCACGCGAGAGGAGCTCCTCGCGCGCCTAGGAGGTCGTGACCGTCAGATCAAGATCTGGCGGTCCCGAGCACTAAGGGAGGTCCTAGAACGTTAGATCAAGACTGGACGGTCTAGATCTAACAAGGAGGTCCTAAGGATCAGGTTCACATGGGGAGGTTCGGACGGCTAAGATCTCCAGGGGGAGGTCTTGGACGGCCCAGATCTCTAGAGGGAGGTCTTACGGGCTAAAATTCACCCGAGGAGGTCCCGACGGCTAAGATCTCCCAAGGGAGGTCTTAACGGTCACGATCAAGCGAAGGAGGCCTGAACGGTAAGATCTAAGGAAGGGGAGGTCGGGACGGTCAAGATCTGCCGGGGAGGTCTTGAACGATCCAGATTTAATCGAGAGAGGTCCGATGCGTCGGGGTTTTAGCGGGAGGAGGTCTGGATGGCTCAGATGGATCTGGGGAGGTCCTGAACGGTCCAGATCGACTGGGGGAGGTCCGGACGGTGAGATCTAAAGGAGGAGAGGTCTTGGCGGCCGAGATCTAGATGGGGGAGGTCTTGGCAGCAGAGATCTTCACGGAGGAAGATCTCAACGGTCGAGATGAACTGGAAGGAGGTCCCAGCGGTTAGGATCTCACGGGGAGGTCCTACGCGACGAGGTCTAACGGAGGGAGGTCCTTAACGGCTAAGATCTCATCAGGGAAGGTCTTAACGGTCAGGATCTGAGCTGGGGAGGTCCTCAAAGACAAGGACTTAACAGAGGGAGGTCCTGACGGTCCAGATCTCCGCTGGGAGGCCCTGAACGGTCGAGATTTCAACAGGGGTGGTCCTGAAGGCTTAGATCCACGGGAAGGAGGTCTGAGGTTGTCTTTGCAAAAAACCAAGGGTGGTCTTTTGCAAAGAGGACCTCGGAAGGTCTGAGGTGGTTTTCACAAAACGACTAGGGAAGGTCTTTGCGGAATCATGGAGAGTGGTTCTACGGTCCAGATCAAACCCAAAGAGGTCTTTGAGGGCTCAGAACACCACAGGGAGGCCTTAACTGATACAAACTAAAAGAGAGGAGGTCCTGGATGGATAGGATGTGCACGAGTAGATCTTGATGGCTAAGATTTAAAGGAAAAGAGGTCCTGGCGCTAGGTTTCATCAGACAAACTCCTATGGTTAAGATTTAATCTCCAAGAGGCCCTTAATGGTGGGGATCGAATCGAGGAGGTCCTTAAGGTTGTCACGGAGGTGGTTTGGTGTATGACAACAGGAGGTCCTTAAGCCGACGACTCAACCAACCCTTCCGACAGCTAATAATTACCAATCATTGCGCTATAGAGGCTGTCCGAGTAGGGCACAACAAAAACCCCGAGGTTAAAGACAAGCTCACATTGGCGGCTCGATCCTGCGCAGAGAAACCAAGGACAAGGGTAGGTCCAAAATAGTGAGGTGAACCTAGAGGTGCAACAACTACCACGAACACCTCCACCAATGCTAGTCGGAGATGATCGTCGGAGGCACAAAAACGGCAAAATACCCGAACTAAAGTAGACCCGCATTGTTAACCAGGGCAAAAGCTCGAACACTAAGGGACTAAACAGGGGTTACCTGAGGACGATGAAGCCAAGGAGATAGTAGGAGGAGCTCCGGCGACCAAAAAGCTTGTCGGAGATGAGGAAGAAAGAAATTCCGACTTCAAGGAACGTGTTCCCACTTTGACCTCCTCTGTGAAGTCAACAAAAACAAGTTAGGGAATGCTTGAAGTGACCAAAATGACAAGTTGATATGCCAAGAATTTCAATGGAACCACTGAAGCTCGGACGGCCTCGAGAAGCTCCAAAGTTTGGGAATGCCGAGAGGAAGTTCTCACAGTTGCGTGAGGGCAAGAACGTGAGAGGAGCTTAGGTGGCAACAATGGCAACCAAGAGGAGCTAAGGAGGAGCTCGGGGCCTATATGGTAGAGAGTAAAGGAGTGGAGCAAGGTTGAGCTCCACGGTGCACTCGAGTCAAAAGCCCCTGCCATGAAAGTACATGAAATGACAGGCGGTGGAAAAGAGGACTTTGGGAAAGGTGTTGACATGCATTAAAGGTTGGCGAGCTAGCCGTTGACAAAAATATGATTTGACAAGGCGCCGCTCCAATCTGCTGTAGCTCGCACACACGCATGCACCAAAGCGATGATGACCGATCCAGAGGTCCCACGGTCGATGAACAACCACGGGAGGACTGGTCAACAAGTGCACTGCAAAATCATGCGAGCTCCCGCCAGGGAGGTGCGAGCAGTTGGATGAGAATCTAAGGGCTCAGATTTTAAATAAGGACTAGAGGTCCTTACACTTAGGGAGTCGAACCCGGATCGAAGATAGGCGCTCACGATCTCCTCGGTGCAAAAGTGGTCGGCCGAGGTGGTCTTTGCAAAGGTGCAAAGGGTGGTCCAAGGGGAGGCCTCGGGGGTTGTCTTTGCAAAAGCACGAAGGAGGTCCTAGGGTGGTCTTTTGAGGAGGTCCATGATCGTTGGATTGAAATCCAACGGTCCGCACCACATGTGCCCAAATTGACCGCGCCGATGCGATTAGGTGGCTAGGCACGACCAAGACCGGAGGTTGGGCTCAGTCCGAGCACAGTCCACTCGGACTGACAGAGAATTTTGAAATTAGGGTTTAGAATGCAGACGAAACTTTGAGGGTTTGTTTGAGGTAGCAAACCAACTCCAAAAGTTCTGAAATTTTAACTAGAGATTGCTGATTCTATAACAAACCTTGTATAAATTTCCTAGAGGTTTTGGTGTTGCACATTTTCCTCCAAAAATTCTACAATGAACTAGGCCAAGGTTTGACCAAGATTTGAATTGGGTTGACTTTCCTCCAAAGGTATTCAAACAATTTCTATAAATCGTGAAATTTTTCAGAGGGGTCCCACACCAATCCCAGAACTTAGGAAAAATATTTCCCGAAGGTGATCACAAGATTTGACAAGAATGTTTTTGAAAACTGAGATGTTGATCAAAAGACTTGTGACTTTTGTATGTCCATAATTCTTGTACATAATTTTTTTAGAACATATAAGAAATTCATAATGTAAGAAAAAGTTTTAATTTCTACTCATTTTCTTACATTTGAAACACGAGTCTAAACTTGGGATGTTACACGTAAGTCTTGCGAGTACATTATTGTACTCACCTGCATTGCTTGTTGTGTGTAGAGGAGGGAGTGGATCCCCAAGGGACCTACTTCTGTGAGTTTTGCTATGGATCATGCGACTAGCTTGGCGGCCCGGTCGGTTGCCCCGTGGTTATGTGGCTAACCAGTCGTCTTTTGGTTATAACCATCTTATGGCACTTTTTCTTCCGATGTTATTGATACTTTGATGTTATTTGGCCGGTCGAATCTTTTGTAATAACTTTATTTTATGTATGTCTTTTGCTAGACTTGATATTATGTGATGTATGGAATTGATGTATGCTTTTGTAAAGATATATGTGTGCTACATTTCTGGGAAGCATATGTCTATCGAGGCACGGTGTATTTTGTTTGTGATACGAGGGCCAAGAGAAAACTAAGTATTACAAGCTAAATAAACCGGGGTCTCACAACCATATTTGTATTTGTATCAAAAAATGGATACAAATACGGAAAAACCGATACTATCCAGATTTGTATTCATTTTACAATGTGAATGTTACTTTTCTTACCATATTCGTTGTCATCCGAATATGAATGTTGGATAAAATGGACTATCCGGATTCATTTTACACCCCTACAATTAAGTGATATGGCATATTGTGAATTTTAGCGTGCGTCATAATATCGATATGTATCTTGCCATCCTGCTGCTCTTCTAACCTACATGCTCTTTTCTAAACTAAGGTCCCGTTTGGAACACACAAAATTTCCACGAAATGATTCGGATCTAGTGGGAATGGGGAAAATCCGGTGTTCCAAACGGCCTTGGTTTTACTAATGCTTCAATTAATCAATTAATAGCGAGATTATGCTATTTCCTAAATAAAAGAGAGATGTTGTCTTCTTTTTTTGAGAACAGGCAGAAGGACTGCCTACTTCATTAGTAAAAAAGTAGCAGAAAACAGCGTAACAAATCGAGAGATGTTGTGAGTTCCTTAATTTTTTTTTTCTCACGAGATTTAGCACCTAGATGAGGAGGGAGGAAAAAATGTAAGGCTTTCTAGTATTCAATGAGGCTGGATGGAGACAGGGAGCGGAATATCGTGGAAAAATCGAGTCCCCGGAAGCTACAAGACAAAGTGAGAGAAAGCGAGGGAGAGGCAGTAGAGCGAGATCCGCGTCTGGATCCACGAGTCAAACCAGGTACTTGCGAGAGTTTGGCACGGGAGTTTGACGGGTGGTTATTCGATTCCAATCTCTCGCCCGCTCGCGCGAAACCTAACCGCGTCGTCCCGTCTGTCCGTGAAGACCCGCTCAGCCAATTATGCGCCGCTAATCTCGCCGCCACCGGACGAGTCACCGCACCACCGCTACGCCCACGCGGCGCAACGTTACTGCGCTAGAATGCCATGCCCACGTCTTGAACTCTTGACCCAGCCATGCAGCCACCTCACACCTGCAGACTTGCTCTACGTTTTGCTTCCCTTTGCTTTGCTGGGTCAACTTAACCCACCGGTGCCGTAGACGGAGGGAAACTCGTTTTGTTACCTCCTTCCGTCCTCCCACATATGACAAACACAGCCTAATTGATAAGGACAAAAGTTTGTGTGTTCCTATAGACAACTTCTATCTATAGTACATCTCCGTATTATCTATAGATAACATTAAAAATAGTTCATACAATGAATTATCTTTTTACATGTCTCTAGACAACTCATTCATGTATAATATGTTTTATTTCTTGTGTTACAGCCAACTGCTACATTAAAAACGGCTCAATTCTTTATACTCCATCTCTCTTATCCACATCATCTAATAAGTCTTACAGACAGATACCATCGCACTATTATATATGCTCTAAACATCATATCAGGCATGACCATTTCATATTTACTGCCATTTAATGTTACACTTATGCCTTCCTTTCTTCCTTTCCTCTAATAAAGACGGTTGTTTCTTCTATTTATAACTTCCAGCAATAAGCATGAGCTTCAAACGATTCTAATATTATGTTTATGTATACACTTATGTAAAAACTTAATGTTGTATATACACTAATTGCTCTCCAAAAATAGGCATACAAGTTCCTACATATACAAGACTAAGAAAAAAAAAACCTCTCAAAACTCATCTGAGATAACTTGATGAACATTACGCTCCTTGATGATTTTTCACGAACACTAATCGGCAAGTCCACCCGGAGTAAAACCATCTACTTTCATCCACCGCTCTGAAGAAAAATCTAATAAACATTTTCATTTATACACCCGGTATCTCTAATGCGCCAACAGGTCTCCCTGAAGGCCTAAGAACATGTACAAATGAGCTTATGTCAGCTGTCTATAGCCTCTGTCATGTAGGATTTTTGCTGACGTGAATGAAAAAGAATGAAGAGAGAGAAAGATGTTGTCTATAATCCTATAGTCGACTGTAGCACGAGAAACAAAAAAACATTAAAAGATTGTGTGTTGTCTACAATCTCATAGCCGACTGTATCACCATAACCATTGTATAAGCTGTTTTTAGTGTTGTCTACATGTAATATAAAAAATTGCTATAGACAATAGCTGTCTGTACTATTGTGTCTTAACCCCCGAATTTGGACGCATTAGAAAATCCAACAAACATATGATCGATGCAGCTCATTTTTTTAAAAAAAACTAAAAAAAAAAACAGAATGGAAAGGGTAGGCAGTGTGTGAGAGAGAAAAGTCGTTCACCTCCTGGAGCTCTACTTATATAAACCCACACCTCCCAAACTCTGCTTCTACAGCCACCTTCACAAGGAAACAGAGAGATCCAAGAAGCAGAGGAGGGGAGCGAGAGATCCAGGAAGCGGCAAGCAATGGCGACGACGGTGACGGCCCCCTCGTCGTCGGTGCCCTCGACGCCGCTGCTCAAGGACGAGCTGGACATCGTGATCCCGACGATCCGCAACCTCGACTTCCTCGAGATGTGGCGCCCCTTCTTCCAGCCGTACCACCTCATCATCGTGCAGGACGGCGACCCGGCCAGGACCATCAAGGTGCCCGAGGGCTTCGACTACGAGCTCTACAACCGCAACGACATCAACCGCATCCTCGGCCCGAAGGCGTCCTGCATCTCCTTCAAGGACTCAGCCTGCCGCTGCTTCGGCTACATGGTCTCCAAGAAGAAGTACGTCTACACCATCGACGACGACTGCTTCGTAAGTTTCTTTCCTCGGTTGCTGCAGAATTGAAGTTTCTCCTCTTGCCTAGTAGCTATAGTTAGTATTAATTGTTGGTTTCTTGGGCTGTTCTTGCGAAATTCTGTGCGGATCTGGGGGAAAGGTGTGATCTTGGGGCCGGATCTGGGTCAAATTTGTTCGAATTTGACCAGATCTGGCTAGATCAGATCTGGATCTCGGCACGCGCGATCGATTGTGTTGATATTTCAGTATGTGGTATAGCATAGCAGATCTTGATCCGTAGCAGATCTGAGCATGAGCTGCTCATGGGGAACGAACAAGCAGCCCTTGGCCTTGCTTGCATTGGTTGGTAGAGAATGCAAAAGGGACATCTTTGTATGGTTCCCGTGATAATAGTAGAATTATGCTTGCTTCCATTTCTCTATTTACTACGTTGTTAGATTTTGCCAGGTAGTTAGCGCTTTGTCGTTAGAGGGGGTCCTTTTCATTTGGTTGGAGGTCCTAGTTTATGGGATCCGGTCGTAAAATCACGACTTGACAGATTCAGTTTGTCATGTATATCAACCAACCCCATATTAACCAAATGTATTGGAAGGAAGGCTTCTAGTGTCACTGGATCTGGGATGTTTGCTTCAGATCTGATCTGAATTAAGTAGTAAGTGCATTTGAGATCAGTTTCAGATTCAACTCGTTACAATTCACTCTCAGGTTGAAATTCCAGCTTATATCCTGTGAGATCCACACCATTTGTTTCCTTATGCTAGGAGAGAACTAGCCACGACTATATCTTGCAATCAAATTTGGTCCATGGATGAGTTTATCTTGTCCTTGGCTCCTTCATCTGGATGGTTTGCTAGTGTAATATTGTACCTTTGCTCTTTGGTCACATCAACTGAAATGTCTTTGCCTGTCCTTTAGGTTGCCAAGGACCCATCTGGCAAGGATATCAACGCTCTTGAGCAGCACATCAAGAACCTCCTCAGCCCGTCCACCCCGTTCTTCTTCAACACCTTGTACGATCCCTACCGTGAAGGTGCTGACTTTGTCCGTGGGTACCCCTTCAGTCTCAGGGAGGGTGCCACCACTGCTGTCTCTCACGGCCTCTGGCTCAACATCCCTGACTATGATGCTCCCACACAGATGGTCAAGCCTCGTGAGAGGAACACTAGGTATTACATTTTCTTAATGTTAGCGATCTCAATCTGATATTCAGCAGCTGTTCTCTTCCATCAAATTGTTGTTAACTCCTGTCTTTATTGTTCAGGTATGTTGATGCTGTCATGACTGTGCCCAAGGGAACCTTGTTCCCCATGTGTGGCATGAACCTTGCCTTCGACAGGGAGCTCATTGGCCCTGCAATGTACTTTGGCCTCATGGGTGATGGGCAGCCTATTGGTCGCTACGACGACATGTGGGCTGGATGGTGCATGAAGGTTTGTTTTTCTGTCTAAAAAGTTTCACTACAAAATGAATTACATCTATAATGTGATAGTAATTTCTCATCTCCCAACTGTCTAATTGATCACATTGAATTAAATATTTGTGTAAATTTTAGGTTATCTGCGACCACTTGAGCTTGGGAGTGAAGACCGGCTTGCCATACATCTGGCACAGCAAGGCTAGCAACCCCTTCGTGAACCTGAAAAAGGAGTACAAGGGCATCTTCTGGCAGGAGGACATCATCCCCTTCTTCCAGAACGCCACCATCCCGAAGGAGTGCGACACTGTCCAGAAATGCTACGTTTCACTCTCGGAGCAGGTCAGGGAGAAGCTCGGCAAGATCGACCCCTACTTCATCAAGCTAGCTGATGCCATGGTCACCTGGATTGAGGCCTGGGATGAGCTTAACTCATCTGCTGCGGCTCCTGCTGAGAATGGCAAGGCCAAGTAGACTATATGGGGCTTCTGTTTCCACTCCATGGTGGAATTCCCCTTCGAAAGTGTTGCCGGGGCCTAGGCCCCACTAGATATAGCCCTTTTTGAGAAGGAAGAGATTACTTAAGCAGCTTTATAATTCTTTGTCGGTATGCTGGTGGTTCTTTTGTAGTTGGAAAAGGATTTGTTATCATTTACATAATTCAAGACAATAATAATTTATCGTGTAATTTTGATAATCAAGCACCATTGTTGTTATATTGAGGTCTTGCAGTTCAGGATGCATCATTGTTTTGTTCTTGCCTGTCATTTCGCCCGATTAGTTGCTCCGGTGTATGACCGAAATGGCATGTTTGCATCACCGCCTCAGCAGGCCTATGCGTAAGAGAGGGCTTGTTACAAGTGCAAACGCAGCTATCGCGGCGTGCGTGCACTCATGGGTGATCCTCTCCGCGTTAGTCCAACGACGCCTTTATCCTCGCACATTATCTCGGCGAAGCTCCCTCGTGCCCATCTTGAATGCCCGGTGCATCTCACTTTTCTTGCTCTTCTCCTCCATGTATGCGGTGATCATGGCGGAGTAGAGTACTCATCATTTGTCATGGTGAGCGACGCATTCGCATCTGTAGTTTGTGGTACCGCGAGAATTGCCTCCACAATACCAACCAAAGGGAGACACTGGCGCCGCGCATGACCCAGTTGTAGACCTCGGCTAGGTTGGTTGTCATGATACCGTGACGAGCACCACCCCTGTCATGCGTGCAAAGAATACCACTTCTCCTTAGGCTCGTGCTCAATCCAAACCGAAGCTTTTGACTGCGTGCCCGCTTCCTCGTGACACTAGGAGCGCCGTGGGTAGTCGTGGCAATGCTTGGGGCCTGGTCGGCGCTAGGGCGGCCGTGTCGATGCCTCCTTCTCGTGGGTTTTGTCCTGTCGTCCGTAATCTTCCAGTGTGTCGAACTTACGCCGCCGTACGGTTGCACAGCGCTTGAACATGTTCATCAAGTCCTTGTTGCGAACCGCTTATAGAAGTTTGCACCCAAGTGCCTCATGCACCACCGCTCAGATCCGCCATGGAAGTGGAACGTTCTCTCCTCGCCAGAAGCCGTGTTATTGCACGCAGCAGCCGCGTGTTGGCCATGTATGAGGCATACGTTGGGGCGGTCCTGTAAATGTAAATCCTCACATTCTTCAAGAACCACACCCGATATCAGTGTTCTCGCTTTCAACGAAGCGAATGCCACGGAAGAACTTGATTGTTTCCGTCCGTCGCTATTGCGGTCGATGATTCGCCCTTGTACCGCCAAAATCGAATGTGCCATCGATACACAAGATTGGACGACGATCGTCGGTCACCGATCGAACATCGCAACGCACTCGGGTAGGAGCCCTGCGAGGTGATCGGCGTGAAGGTGACCTGTGCAATACAACACTGCAAACTTAGCACACGAGAATAACGACTGCAAAATGAAAATAACAAATGATTACGAAACTAACCCGTCTGCGGCACCATAAAGTGCCCATGGTCGGCCGGTCCAGTCGCCCTGCGGACGCATAAGCCGCCCCCCGTGCGCTCTCAAGTCCACATGTGGTCGTCCGATCCGAAACGCTCCAACGACCACGGTGCAGTAGGAGCGGGCATCCCGAGAGGATGGCGCCACACGCTAACGCCGCAGCTGCCGCACAAGGCGCGATGTCACGTCGCACTACATGTATCCGACCTACTCAATTCTATGTCGCTATTGTCGCTTGCTAACCTACAAAGTTTGTGTTGTTGCCAAGACAATTCAATTCTTGGTTAATTGCATTCTTATAGATGTTCTAATGTGTGTATGGTATGAAGAGTGGACTGTTATCCTGTGAACTTCTTGGATGATGTGTACAAGCTGTCTGAGTTTCTCATTCTAAGCAGTTAAGCTGGTTTGCAGAATTCTAGGTGTAAAAACATACGCTACAGAAAAACCCGAGACGATTTTCTATTTGTCTCTAAAATAAGGATTTCTATAATCTACGACCGCTTTTTAGATACGCTTTAAAAATTATCCTAAAATTTATATGTTAGAGACGGTTTTGAGATATTTTCGAGACACATGCATAATTTTATCTTGTAGAGACGTTTTTGAGATACTCTCCAATTCGACGTTCTCTGATTCGACTAAAGCTTTTGTTGTGTAAAGATATTTTTTTGAGACGTTTTCTAACTCTCTAGAGATGTTTTTTCAGTAGTTAATATGTGTTAAAGAACTACGTATAAATATTACAACACACAACTAAACACGTGAGGTTACGAGGTTAAGGTGACTAGTGTAACAAGTCTAAAAAAAAGTATTTCCCACGAGGAAAGAGTTCGAATACCAACTTAAACACTTATTGATATGGAGATATTATTACATGCTAAATAGTGAAGAGACCAAGACCAAGACCAAGACCAAGTTTAATAAGGACATCAAATTTAGTAACATTTAGCTCCATCACAGTACGTCGGATCGGAGTTACTTTTGCTCCTTGAATCACTAGGGAAAAAAAAAAGTAAAGTGGTAAAGCAAAAAAGAAAAGCACCGTAAGTAGAAAAAAAATTAAAGTGGTGAGACAAAAAAAGATGCGCCGTTGCCGGGGATCGAACCCGGGTCACCCGCGTGACAGGCGGGAATACTTACAACTATACTACAACGACTTTAGTTCATGCAATTTAGAAATTAGCTTATTTGTAGATATCATTGTACAGCCATGGCTAGCCAAAAGAAATGAGCCCGCGGCATACCAATCACCACTACTACTCACAACACAACTAGAGAAACCACACATCAACGACTGCCATCCGTCAACATTTCTAGACAGCTTTCAGCCAATCCTGAACGGCAACACATGAATCAAACCGAAGCCGGAGAAGCAGGTTTCTATTTGGTATAGTGTTCAGATTGTCAAATTTACGACTTACGACATGCATGAATGCAATTACAGGTCAGTCTAAGTTACCAGCATGCATACAGGTAAATTCATGATACATACAGAGCCTCCGCTCCTTTGTTACACTTGGGCGACACTCCAAATATAAATCAATTGCCGAGTCCAGAGTCCAGACACTATACATCCCATCAAGTACAACACAACTAATGCTTGAACAATGTGTATGGTAAAGAGCATCACTGGGGTATAAGCACATCAAGGGTACGATGAATCGCTAGTAGTCTAACCAGCTTTAGCCGCAACTTCTTCATTTCCTTTTCCAGGAATTCACATTCTCCTTGCTCAACCAAATGCTCCCTGTAAATATGCCAAAAATCAGGAATACTGATGCACAAACCACCAGGCTAGGTAATATAATGAATGAAAGGCCTGAAAAAACGAAGTTGAATCTATACTACTGACAAACTATGCGATATAGTAGACACAATATTTTTTAAAAATAATATTATTTTAATTAAAAATTACAAAATTAAATGGTAAAAAAATTACAAAAATATCATCCTGTCGTCAGATGAAATGACGACAGGTGCCAAGTGGCATCCTGTCGCTGGTTCAGCCTCCTATCACCATTTCATCTGGTGACATGAGGATGAACAATACCCAATCGTCGAATGAAATGGCAACAGGGGGCGCAAGCTCGACAGGGGCCCGCCTATAAAAACCGCGATTTCTCCCCCAGCCTCATTCCACCCGAGAGAAAGAGAGGAGGAAGGGAAAGGAGAGGAGAGAGAGAAGGAGAAGTAGATCCTGTCGAATACTTCGCTGGTAAACTTTTTTTTTGCAACTTTGTAATTTAATTCGAAATCCTGGTAGGTTAGCAAATAAAACTAGCTACGTAGAATTGATTTCATTAGATCATTTTAGTTGTAGTGTAGTCTGTTGTAGTTTAGATTATCGTTGTAGTTTAGATAATTGTTGTAACATAAATATTTTTTATATGTCGAAATACATTTTAAACTGCGAAAATAGCAAGATGGCTCTAAAAATTCTATAAAAATTCCGGAGTAGTTAAATAGGGTGTGTAGAGACTAATTAAAATATTCTCAGCTTCAGTTATTTCTCATTTTTGGATGTAAATATTTTATAAATACCGAGAATACCTTTTAAACTGTGAAAATCGCAAGATGGCTCTGAAAATTCTGTAAAAATTCTAGTGTAGGTAAATAGGGTGTGTAGAGTCTGATTAAAACATTCCCAACTTTAATGATGTTTTAATTTTGCACGGTAAATATTTTGTAAATGCGAAGAATACCTTTTAAACTGTGAAAATAGCAAGATGGCTCTAAAAGTTTTGTAAAAATTCTAGAGTAGCTAAATAGGGTGTGTAGAGCCTGATTAAAATATTCCCAGCACCAATTGTTTTGTAAAAATTCTAGGAGCTAAATAGGGATGGTCGCGGCAAGGCTTGAGATCTAGGACAATGCTAAGAAAACAAATTGTCTTTTGGTTGAAGCTTAGGAGGCAGTTGTGGATGGCTCCTAGTCCAGGACTTGCTTTACTAAGATAAAACCTGAAGTCTTTCAGCAAAGTGCTAAAATGTGCTAAAATTCCAAATGCTTGAACAAATTGATTCAAAATTGAACTCATTCTGCTCAAAATTGACTCTTTTTCTAGTTTTTGGCTCCATTTTGCTTATAGACATGGCTTGACTCATTTTTGGATACTTTTAGTTAAACTATGATCTTGAGCACCTTGTCATGCTAAAAATTCAGTTAATTCCAGATTGTTGCTAGTTTAGTTTAAGCTTTGTTGTACATATCTTGCCATGATCGACAATAGCTTCTTCACATAATATGGCTTGGTGTAATACTTGTACAGTCTTCTCGGATAATTCTCATGGCTCCTGTTACTAAAAAAAATGAAAACAAAAAATTGCAGTCATTCCATTCCATTCATGCTCTATGTTCTTCCATGTATCTTGATGAATACATTGTCAAAGGGGGAGAAAGATTGGTAAAAATGTTGTTATAAGAGCTGTTCGGAGTCTTAGGGAGAAAGTGAAACTTTCATGAAAATTGGTGATCATTGCGAGTGGGAGCATCTCAATTGTATTCTTTTGGTTTTATTGCCTTTTCTGAATCTGAATTGCAATTTTTGAAGACTCACAATGATCAAAGGTCAAATAGAACAATTGTTCCTTCATATGGACCTTAAGTGAGATTTTTGGCGATTCTCTGGAAATTGAAGCTTTTGTGCCGATTCTCTGGAAATTGAAGCTTTTGTGCCTTTTGTTGCCTTATCTCACTTGCCTTAACTATTCTGAAGCCAGCTTGGTCATTTCCATGGCTTTCTCTTGCTTATGGACCAAGTTGTGTCTTTGCGCGAAAACGACGAGTATTTTCATTTTCAAACCTAAAACTTACATTTTCTGGAAGATTGCCAATGTGTTAATCAAGGGGGAGATTGTGGATATCATGTGGATATGTGCACGATATTAAGATGATGTTACAATTGGCAATGACACTTTTTGGTTTGCTATTTCTCATATTTTCGGCAAAGGATTAAAGGATGTCAGGCCAAGGTGGTCTGACCGGCGTTGGGAGCGGTCAGACCAGACATTGAATGGCAGTCTGACCGATTTTGTGATGATTGGTGATTCTTTTGGAGAATTTATTTTGGAATAGGTCATATTCATGTTTATCTTTGCATATGTGTTGCATATTGCATGTTTTCACTGATGTGGGTCAAGTTGTGAATAACTTGTTTCCGAAGACGATTTCTCTGTCTATTGGTGTGTAGGTGTCTTAAAGGTCAATGACGGTCAACGGCAAGATGATCGGGACTAAGCTTGGAGAGCTGAGATTTAGAACGATCATGGATGCTGGGTGAGGTCAAGTGACTCAAGCGTGGTGCAAAATGGATGAGGATGATCGAACGGGCAGTTCGATGCAACGGGTTGATCAAGCGGCGCGGGGGTCGGTGCAAGTGCCTTGGTGGTTCCAGTGGGATCCGGACGGGAGAGACTTGCCGACATGATGAGAGCCGTTGATCAACCTACGCGTGGCGGAGCAGACGAGTGCTTCGGGCTGATGGGACTCGGTTCTTGGAGAAGGATCGAGAAGGGGTATTTTGGTAATTTCACCAAAAACCGCCTTTGTGCCTTTTGGCTAAACCGCGGCGCAGGACGGCGCAAGGTTAAGAGGTTCAGGTCAAAAGATGATGGAGATGGCGCTTTAAAAAGCGTGCGTAAGTGTCCCGTTTGTGTTGGGCCTTAACGGGAACCCATTAGAGAAACTCTTCTAGAAACTAGACCTCTAGTATAAATAGGAGGGGTGCTGTCACACACCCAAGCACTTGATTTGAAAATCCTAGTTTTGATTTTAGGGACTTAGAGAGAAAGAGAGAGGTTTAGAATTCTAGGGAGATGAGTTGATTGTGTGCTCATGGATTGAGCTCTTGTCCTCGTTGAGGGAGTGGCTGTAACTAGCAACAATCACGAATCAATCCATGGATGATTTCCCAAAGATGTGTCTCTTTGTGTTCTTCTTTCTTGTTTTGTGATTTTGAGTCCATCTTTGATCCTTTGGTTTTTGGTTGATCTCTTGCCCTCTTCTACCTTGCTGTGATGTGTGGGAATACATCTAGGATCATCTAGATCATCAATCTCCCATGAGCAAGTGCTTGGGTCGAGTTTTCGTTTTTGCTCGGTTTTGAATCCTCCTTCGGTAAAACTGAAAAAGATCAAAACTTTGACGTAGATCTATTCGATCGTCACTTGAAATAGGTTCCAGATACCCTTAGGAGGGTATGTTCCAAGTTTGGTCAAGGTTGGCCGTGTAGATCAAAAGTTAGACCGATTTTTGTTTTGGTTTTGGGCTGTCTGCATTGTTTCTGGTCAGGGCCGGTCAGACCGCTATCTCGCCACCGGTCAGACCGCCGCGCAATAGCCGTCGGTCTGACCGGACCGAAGGATTTGATCTTCTCTTTTGGGTTTTTTTTGCTTTGAGGGTTGATTAGATTTAACACAAAGCTTCCACTGCACTTCTTAGCTATCATAGCAACTGGAGAAAAAGTACGTGTTGAATCTATTCAAGGTGAATTTTGAGAAAGCGTCTATTCATTCTCCTCTAGTCGCCTTTTCAGTCCTACAACTTGCCTCAAATTTCTGTGCCCATACCTTAGTTTCCCACACAAGCGAGCCAAGGCATCAGCTCCAGTTCGTGATACAACATCTTCTATTAGATGAGTATGGGACATGTTTACAGTCTCCACTAGCTTGAACTCACATAGTTCCTTTAAGGAACATGCATCAGTTAACACGGCTGAATGGCCACCACCTGCAGCAAGTCTGCTCACCTCTCCAACACACCTATATCACAGTAAAGATGATTAAGACCTAGAGTTGAACAATGTGCAAATTAACTTCAGAGAGTAACAAGAATAGTGATAGAAATGAATATTACATTTTTTCAAAGAAAGAAATGAGATAAAACTATAGAACCTACCAATCAACTGGTGAGGGGGAACCAAGCATAAGTAGATTTCTCGTTAGCTGCCTGACCATAACTATTATAGCCCGATCCATATATAGGGCCATCTTTCATAGATAAAAGCGTGTGAGAATTGTTGGAAATATGTATAATATTTTAATTCCAGATTTTATTATGAGGCAAAAATCACAGAAAACTAGATATGTGTAACGCTAACTACAGACAACACATTGTACTTCTAATCATACACAAAGATAGGATTATCGTTTGGTCGCACAAATAACTTACAGTCGGGCTTGATGAAGAACATGAAGCAGTGCAGGCTTTATGCAGTGCAGAACGTAGATGAAGCAGCGTAACGAGCGGTCGTGTAGATGCGCTGCCTAGAAACCTTATTTCTGCCCTGTGCAGGTGAATTATGTGACAGTGGTTCAGAGATACCTGCTCACATTCCTTCCCGGTGCACACCGAGGAGAAGGGACGACTCAGTTTGACAGCACAACACACCAGCATAGTTGAACAGTGAGAAAGAAGAAGAATGGGCGAAAATCGATTGGTCTCAGGTTTGGACGTCTCTAGATCACTTTAAGGTCGAGATAATTACTTTCTAGTAACTGCCTAATAAAGCACACAATAAACAATTGGTAATTGCTAATTCAAAAATCAATTAATGGTTAGTAAGCAATTTTTATCAGCTCCTAACTATACCCTTGTCTACGGCTCCGACCAGTGACCACACTGTTCTTCCAAGTGACCACACTGTTATTTTGAGACCAGTATAAAAGGAGAGAGAGAGAGAGACAGAAATACACGTTTAGCAAAAGAAAGATAGACTAGGTTTATGACAAGTTCGCTAGTGACCACACTGGTCTTCTGACCAGTATAGTTTGACCAGTATAAAAGGAGAGAGAGAAATACATGGTTAGTAAAAGTCACACGATTACCACATGAATATACGTGTGTGTGTGTACGTGCGTATGTGTGACTTTAACTATAGTCATCCTCATATCACCTTATGCCATGTGTAACATGTTTTAAGCTGTGAAAAAGACTCTACTTTATAAATTACTCTCCCACCACTTGACGTTTCAAACGGTGGAAAAAACTCCACCTTATAAATTACTCTTTCACTACTTGACTAGACAATATAAAATTAAATCATGCATACTTTGAAATTTAAGTAACGAATGAATGTTTGCATCGGGCAATAATCGAGAATGGCCAGAGGTAACAAGACGGACACCTGATAGTCTGACCAGGACAGGAATGTTGCGAAGTAGATCCCTTTAAGAGCTCAAGAAAGGAAAGCTGACCCACATGTCCTATGCTCCAGGCGTAGAGGGCTCCACCTTCAGTTACAGCACGAGAGTGGACCCCTCCACAAGACACATCTCTAGTTACTATTCTGTCAAGGGCAACATATCGCCTTCGGATTAGCTCTGTATCTCGAGGCTGAAGTGACCAATGCCCAATCTGCCCCATGCTTCCCAGTTCCCAGGTATATCTGCAAAATCCAAAGATATTAATAAATAGAAATAACCATATTCCTGTTAGATTGCATGACGAAAGGCTAGGGATATGAAGCTGTTACAACAGACTGACTTCACACGAAGGCTTTGAAAAAACACATGCTCAAAAAACTTGAATTATACTCCCTGTGTTTCTAAAATTGATGCCGTATTACTTTTTCCAATTATATGTTGGTGTTGCTCTTTTTTCTAATTATACAAAATTTCGACACGGTATTCCTCCAGCTGCTGCCCCGAGTCTCCTTGCTAATTCCTGTCGCCCCTGCTGCATGCAAACCTGCCTGGCTGCCCCTGTAGCATTGCATGTTGCTGCTGGTTGTGCTGCAAGCGTGTGCTTCTTCTGGCTGTGCTGCAAAGGAAGAAGCAAGGAGAGGAAGGAGAAGGGGGAAGAAGAGGGAGAATTAGGGTTTCGTGATCCGGTCTTGTTCATCGTTCACTTTCGAGGGGCAACGATATGGAATTCATCGTTATGCTATTAGATTGATGTTTAAAGTTAGAGTAGAATGATCATGGGAATTGGTAGATTGGTGATGTCCTGTTTTGCTTAGTTGTACTGCAGAACCTTACAGGGGAGTTTCGGGGTATCTAGGTCCAGTTTCATAACTTTTCCATGTTAAAAAAGTTATAGATAATTGTCTAAGCATTCCATAGAGTTCAAGATCACTAGATTTGGTTAAGCGATGTAAAAGTGACAGCTTCCAGAGTGCTGTTGTCTAGAATTCCATCGTCGTTAACAGCAGTCGTGTAGATTGCTTATTTACATACAGAAGATAGTCCAATTAAATTATTGTCATAACTATATTTAGTTAGATAATTCTCTGTAGTTTCTAGAATTGCTATGGTTTGCTACTTTTATGTGTTGTAGCATGTTAAGTCGTCTGTTCCGTAATGTTCCAGATTAACCTTCGGGATTAAAAAACTGAGGATTTAGATAGTGTAATTGGAGAATTTGCATAACTATGAAAGTGTAGTAAATTTAGTGTAGATTCCCCAAAAAATAGAGTTTTCTATGTTTGGATTGTAGAAGTAAAAGTTGTGGATGTTTGATCACGGGGCAGCGGGTGGGTTGTCTGGTGAAGAGGGGTTAATTATGTCGGGTTTGCGCATAGAAGCGATGTTGAGTTGTTTGATATTTATGTACTGTTGTAGCATGTTTTTATGTGGATTATTAATTTTGTCCATGAAGTGTTGCTTTGAGTTCGGTGCCGCCTTTGTATCGTTTCGACTTTTGGGGCTAAAAAGCAATTGCATGGTAGAGCAGTAGACATCGGTTTGTTTATCACTTATCTCTATAATTAATTTGCCATGACATTTATTTATTCTTATTTAAATGTCATGATAATGATGATGATATGACATGATGACGATATGACCATAAGAATGATATGATATTGATGATAATGGATAATGGAAAAGATGTTGTATCATTTGTATTCATCATGACATGAGTTGCACAAGCCAGGTAGGTGTGAAAGTCATATAACTATTCCAATGAGGTCGGTGAGTAATGTTATATGGTTAGTCTAGAAAGCTCTAGATAAAATCCTACTTCGATTGAGACTTTATGGGAGTGAAGGATAGAGTGGTTCACCGATGAGTGATCACTCCGCTATACCGGTATCAGCTGATGGAGTTGCATATGAGCATGGAACATACTTGAGCATTGCATACATGAAAGGTGATATGGTTAATTGAGTATGAGTATGAGTATGAGAATGATTTAGTTGAATGATAAGCTGATTGTTTGTTGTTCTATTATGTATTTGTTGAGTCTTGGACTCACTCTTGCTTTGTTATTGTTTTTCGGTGAACAATGAAGGCGATATGCATAGGATGGAGTAGCACATATGCATCACATACAATTATTACACATACATTGTTTATTTAGGTTGCTTTCACTAAATCTAGTGACATGATACTTTCATTTATGATTGATTATTAGACTTGGTTATTATTAGATTGGTGATTGAAACTTTGGTTTGTTTAATATTAGATTAATTAGATTATTTGTTGTTATCCAATGTCCCCAGGAGCATGGTTTCATGTGTTTCTTGGGCTCGTGTGACCCAACCGTTTCTTAGGCACAGGCGCAGGTGACCTGAGCGTTCTTGGGCGTATGGTTCTAAGCTATGAAAGTTAATCTTTTATGCATTTATATTGTTATGTTGTTGATATATGACCCGTTGTGGGGTTTTATTCTATGCATTGCTTGCTAGAATTATTAGTAATTATGATTTAAATTATTAGTGAGAATTATTTAGGTGATAATCTGGGCTCAATGTTGGGCTGTTGTGTTACAGTAAATCACAATTCCTAGTTATTATTGTTTGCTGATGCCAAGGTACGACGCAATTTATTCTTGATTTTTTGTCAATAGCACAGGGAGGGGATAACAGCATTCAGACCTAATTGGAAACCTAGATTAATGCATCAGTCAGTAAAATGAGCGAGAAGATGAGTAAAGATTCTGGTCTTTATGAAAGTTTAAATCCCCATTTCATATTTTCCATGGGAATTCCCAATTTTGTATGTTAGACCATGTGAGAAGGTCTAGAATATTTTAGTGATGAATAATTGACGATATTAGGTACTGATATTATTTGGTGCATGGCACGTGTGTGTACTTATGTCGATCAAGTTGGGATGAACTTGTGCCGGAAAAAGATGGTGTTTTGGTTTTTGCATGTGCAGGGTAACTCGGAGGCGATCGTGGTCTACGGCGGTGATCGGGAGGTGGCTTGGTGCGAAGTCATGGTCCAGAGGGTCAATGATGCTGGAGGAGACGGTTGGGCTCGAGTTGGGGTGCGTGGAGATCAAAGATGAATGATGCGTGGTGGAGCTACGGAGGTGTGGTCCAGAGACTATAACACGTAACAATTTTGGGGTGTCCAAAATTGAACTGGATTGAATTTTGTAATCAGGTGTTAAGTTCACGTATTGGGCCTTAATACTAGTGGGCCATACATGGGTCATTAGGGTTGGTAACCATAGAGGTATTTACGTCCTCTGCGTGGACATGATAGCTGGCCACGGTTTAGGGTTGTAAAAACGTCCTCGCGGTGGAGGTTTTAGCTCGACGGCGGCGTGTTTTGGTTCTTGCTTTGTCCCGGCGATCTTGGTGTCATCTTCGGTCCTCGATCCGTGCGCATGATCGAATGTTGTTTGCCATGTTTCATCCTTCGTTTGACATCCGCTTTCCTCGTTCGCGCGTGCATCGGTTCTTTGTTGGGTTAATTGCCGTCGCGCGCGCAAGCGGCGGATTGCACGGACGCTACTTTAGCTTTGTAGGACACAGTGCGTGAGGCATTGTGTCGCCTCGGTCAACGTGAGGAGAGACGAGTATCTCTGGTAGCGAGAAAGCTCATGCACACATCGTGTGCGGGAGAAGATCGGAGTTTTCTTCATGCCGTTGGTTCTAGTATGCTTTTAGTAGTTGAATGCTAAAATAGCAGTAGCACGTGGAGCCTTTTCTCAGGACTAGCAAAAGCAAAACAATACTTAAGTTTTGTTGGTTTTCCACCAGACAAGATCGATCGACAGCGACGGCTTCGTTTTTTTTGGTCTACTACAGTAACGTGGGTTGTTGCTACAGTGCGTGTGAAGCTTGCTACAGTACCAGAAAAACATTTTCCCCATTCGGCTGTCTGTGTTTTTGTTTTTTGTGTTCTTACTGCGTTGATAGGTTGGACAATCAGAATACAGTATTTTCAAAGAAAAAGCTTCCGCTAGGGATTACAATCATTCACCCCCCTCTGATTGTCATTGACGATCCTACAAGTGGTATCAGAGCAGGTTGCTATGGCGTCAGAGAGGTATGTGAATCGTCCCCCCATACTTGTAATACCCCAAAAGTATTTGAAAGGACTTCCGGGAGAGATTTAATTTTGAGTTAAAGGATTAAATGTTTAGAAGTCGATTTAGGAGGCGAACCTTTTGGGAGTTAATTAATTAAGCAACCAACGAGGGGGTTTTTCGCATTTGCTAAGACAACTGGGCCCGGGCTGCGCCGGAGGCCCATTAGTGGGCTGGCCGGCCAAGGCCCAAGAGGGGCGGCACAAACCTAGCCCTCCCTCCTCCAAGCCGCAGCCCCTCCCTTCCCCTTTCCTCCCCAACCGGCCGCCACTTTTCCCCACCACCTCCTGCCTCCCCTCCACACCTCCTTGCGCACCTCCCCACCTCCTCCACCTCCATTGCTGCTGGCCAAAAGGAAGGAGAAGCTCCATTGCAGCCGGCCAAGGAGGAAAAAGAAGGAAAAGAAGAGAAGGGAGAAGAAGAGGAGAAGAGAAGGAAGAGAGGAGAAGGAGGATCGTCTTCGGGGGTTTGTTCGTCATCGTCCAGCACGTCGTCAAGGGTAACGACGGGTTTCTTGCGTTGAGTGATAGTCATTAGAAGCGTTTGCTAGTAGATCGATTGCATCGGTTAATTTCTGTTCTCTGTCCAATTTTGTCCAGTAGCTTGCGTGGCCGATTTCATGTGGTTAGAAGCAGAATTAGGAGTTTGGATCTCCTAGAGAGTTGTATATTATGTTCTTAGCTTTCAGTGGCCACCAAGATCACCCAAATCCGATTAACGGTCAGGAAGTTATGAATTTTTTAGTATCGCTGCTCTGTTATTCTGTCAGTTTTGAACAGTCTGTAGAAAATGGGATGAATCTGCTAGTTAAGGTCAAAATCAGAGGACCTCAATATAACGAAAAATGTGGGTAATTTCTATAACTTTTCATAGAGATAAAGAACACGAGATTTGGACTTTCGTAGCAAAAGTTATGGTGGTTTTAGCGTACTGTCCAGAGAACCCGACGAGAATTCTGTTGTATGATGATTGGTTTGATAGGGGAAGTTAATGATAGAATCAAAAGGGCTCCCCAACTAGGTTTATTTAGGTAATTCAATTACCTTTTCAGAAAGTCTAAGAGCATCTTAATTGGACTCCTGAGGAGAAAGTTATGTATTTTAGAATTTGGCTGTTTTCAGTGAGCACAAAAACGATCGCTAGAAATTGGAGGTTTTCTTAACGCTTGAGAATTTAGTGAGATCAACTGTATTGCTATTTATGATTTTGGTCCAGTATGCTGGTCTTAGATTGGGGTTATCGGTCCAGTATGCTGGTCTTAGATTGGGGTTATCTTTATGTTCAGGTGGGAGCGTGATCCCAGGGGCAGCGCCCTCTGCGCGTCCACCGTTCTCGCACGGTTAAGGCAAGTATTCGGGCCATTGTATATTTATGCTTGTATGCCGTGACTGTTTGTGTTGTGCTCATAATATCTATGCATGGATGTTATGGTTATGAGTTCCAATTTATCTTGGTGAATGCAAGTGCATTGTTTGATTCTTGGTTGTGATTGATTGGTTATGTTTGTGTGCTTTTTCGATATGTGGTGGCATAGTGAGATTGTTGGCATGATGTTGGTTAAGATTGGTGGATGTTTCAATTATGTCCATGCTCTATTGTCGTATGATGTTATTGTCTTGTGGTAATTTGAGGATGATTAAATAATGAGCATGTGCATATTGAGATCATATTGAGGCTTGGCCACGTGGTGACCAAGTATGTTTTCCTTTGAGATCCCCGTCATGAATGCGACGGGCCCGAGATCCCCTCACTCGTGGAGTGTGGTCTTGAGGTCCCCCTTACTTGCGGAGTAACGGGCAATTGGTCCCTGTGCGTGCGCGCACAGGCATGGGTATGCAGCGACGGTTGCATACTCTGCATTACAGTGTAATGCACACAGAAAGTTAAAGATAAAGGATCCTTGAGCATTGCATTGGTTGCATTTCACAAGTTAAAAAGGCTATGTTTAGTGTTGTGTTATTGTGGATCATTGATGCTATGTTTGTGTTCTTGTTTATAGCCTTGTTGATACTTGTTGAGTCTTTGGGCTCACTCCCGCCTTAATGTGTTTTAGGTACCAATGGCGGGATCGACATGAATGGGAGGAATAGAGGATGGATGCACTCACTACCTCACACTCTTAAGGCGTTTACCACTTAGCTACAATTTTAGAAATAAATAAACGATGATTATCACTCATAGATCGGTTTGGTTGAGTAATCTGTTTAATTGTAATAATGAGATTGCAGTCTTGGTATGTTCAATTGATTATCAAGCTTGATCATGAGAATTTTGTTAAATGCTATCATTTATCGTTTAACTCTCGGTATAGCTGATTAAACAAAGGAGACTCACAAAAAATTTGTAGATTGGGCTAGATGAGTTTATTTCCAGCAGCATTCCAGGCTCTTTGAGAGTTGGGGTGTTACAGTTGGTATCAGAGCGGGCGGTAGGTCCGTGGTGATTGGATTTACAACCTAGGCAACTTAAATTGCTAAAATTTTGTAATGGTTAATGAACTTATAAACTGACACACCGGTGCAGTGAGGATGGGATGGGTCAAGCATTGCATTTACGCATTTGTTGAGTTGTATTAATGATTCTGTTTTGAGATAATCATTATATCTATAGTATAATACTATGGTTATTATGTGTGGGGTAACCCATGTTGAGAGGTGGAGGTAGTGGTTGTGGTCTGAGCTATACGAGTTACACCACCGTTCGTGGTATAGGAATAGCGAAGTATCCACACGAGAGATCATAGTACAAAGGCGTCGATGGCGAGAATCTTTAGAAGAGTTGTTCTCTTCCCGAATTTGAATTTGGTCAACTCTTATCCGGTTGCGATTGATGGGTTTCTTTGAAAAAAATTTTGGTGTGTTTCCTTTGGCTTAATTTGCCCCGTAAATCAATTATTGTTTTTCCCAACCGTTGAGTTATTCTCGCGATTGGTGAACTTTGCTAATTGTCAAGATTGACTTTTGTAGTGTTGGTTTTGTTTTTCTTATTGGAAAGCTTGACCTATTTATTCGCTTGATGTTTTGGTTAATGAAAGTTTCCTTTGCCACCCTTTAGTTCATGAAGGCTTTGACTCAACGTATCTCTCTTGGGTATTTTGAGCGTTGAAGATTAATGGTTGTGTTATGAGTTTCAAGTTGAGTCCGCAGTGTGTGCATGAACGATCTTAACTAAGGTCCTTATCAAGGAAAGTTGAATAAGTGGAGGTTGTCCTTTAGTGGTTCTTGATGAGCTGTGACTATGAGTATGACAATATTTAGTTGGAATCAATAGAGTTATTAAGAGGTGTGGTATTTTGACGAATTGGTCTGATCGTTAGGATTGTGGAATCAGGTAGATTTATTGGATAGCATGGAGTAATGTATCTCTATGGATTAGCCTACCCATTAGTGATGGTTATGTTAAGAATGTGTTTGAACGATGCCTTAGAGGATATCAAATTTGGAATTTTTCTTAAACTGGTTACTTGATGATCATACATAAATGCTAGATTGAAACATGTATATTAGATTAGACGAACGTTGAGGTAACATGTTGTGAAACCCTGTTGTACAGGCGATGAGATTATTAATTGTTGACTTTGTGTTTATAGATGGTTATATGACTACAAACAGAAGTAGGACCCTATTTGTGTACATGATACATACAATTGACAAATGTTAATGACAGTTGGAGCGGGTGTGAGTAACACTAATGGTTGAGTGGATGAATGAGTAAGTGGCCTCTGATAGTGTGCTTTGCGAAAGTATCAATTGATAGTATGAACTAGTTAAAATAGGTTTGTTTCAACCTTGTGGCTTGTGTTTCTTTTGGAGAAATTTATGATGGGATAAGAGGCTATGATGAGTCTCGCTAAGAGTGTATTATTACATTACTAATGTGATGGTCAGTAAGGGATTATGATGATAATATTGAATGTTTTGTATAAAGGGACTGGATCGCTCGCCAGATGTTGATTAATTGAATATGTTTCTAGTTCGCATTTGTGATCTTTTAGACCCCATGTTGATGTGATAGCTGAATTTGTTTAGAGCAAAGTGACATGTTGAGAGGTTTTATTAGTTCCTAAGTGGAATAGGTGTTGTGATCTTCAAATACTCTTTGTCTGAATTGCCAAGTGATCTCAGTAACCAATGAAAGTCGAGTGAAGTAGAAGTATTTGAGATTGAAGTAAAGTTTCATAACTTGCAGTTATTGAAGATTGTCTAAAACTTTTGTTCTTGCCCATAAGAGTTTTCCTAATTCTAAAAGCGATGTTTTACTCCGTCGAGGTTTGATATTCTCTGATTGTGGGGCGTGCGCCTCAACTTTGATCATATCTTTTGGTTTTGAAACGTTTTATCGATTGTTTCTCTTGATCTTGTAACTATTGTAAGTGGTAACGTTTTCCTTTGTGCTGAGATTTATTTCTATTTGCCTCTTCTTCCAAGAAAGGGTTAACCGATCTGTATTGTAAAGTCTCGTAGGTGGTGTTTTGGCATCTAGACAGTGGTGGTCTAGTAGATGGTTTGGTGAACCCTTAGGTGTCAGGTTGTCTGAGAGGCCTGGAGTAATAAATCGATTTATTAGAATAATCCTTGGAGAGGATTTGAGTTAAAAAGAATATTTGTCTTTGGAGCTAACAGATTTCGTTGTCGCAACTAGTAGGACCTATAGCGAGATGTAGTCCAAGATTTGGTGTTCTTTTTGACCGAGCATTAGAATTAGCAAGTATGGAAATCTGGATCAATTTATTAGAGTGTCACAATTTGGTAGTATTGCGAGGCTATGAAAGTTATTCTTGATGATGTGGTTTAATGAGAGTGGAATTACAAAGTAATCGAATCACCATGTCAATTAATGGGATAATGGAAAATGTTGAGTAACGTTAAGAGTTATTTGACTTTAAATGAGTAACCTTCTGACAGTTATAATCTTTCTAAAGGTAAACTGGTCAAGAAAATATTTTTCATGATGATGTTAATGAGTATGTTGGAATTGTGAGATTTTACGGATTTAATCTGAGGATTTCCCTATCTTTTATATGAGAAGTTCGTTGTAGGAGTCTTGGAGTTTAATTTGGGCTTTGCATTTTTATGCTAGGACTTGGGGCACCCAGTGATTATGTGTAGAGGAAGTAGATTAAGTGTGGGTTTCGAACAGTGGGATGATCATTGATAGAGCCCTTTTAGAGAAAGTATATGAATGTGAGAGCTGTGAATTCCAAGCTGTGAATCTCATAGATAATGCAACTAAAATTTTAAGATCTTTAGGTTCTGAGTGGTTGATGGTTGCCACAACTATTAATTTAAACTATCGATCTAGATACTTTAACCATGGATGATCTTTTCTCTAGATTGAAAACCTATGAGATGAAAGTTTTTCAATCTAAGATCGATAAATCTTCATCCTTAGCACTTGTGACTAACCCTGTGCAGGCTGCTTCGTCGAGTTCTTTTCCTTTGTCTGCTTTGTCTTCTTTTTCAGAGGAACAGTTTGAACAGCTCCCTGAAGAGGATTTGGTGTTGATCTCCTCACGGGCATACAAGGCACTCAACAACATAAGAATGAGGAAGCGGGGTGGCGTGCCAAGTTCGATCAGGTGCTATGAGTGTGGCGAGCTAGGTCACATTAAGGTGGATTGTCCCAAGCTCAAAGGGAAAATGATCAAGGAAGACAAGAATTACCGTCGTCGGCCATCCAAGAACAACAACACCAAGGGTGGTAATTTCCGTCGAAAATTTGCTGAAAATGTTCTTTCAGCTATCGAGCATCTTGATCTGAGTGATGTGGAATATGAAAGTTGCGACGACGACGACCACGACAATGATGATGCTAAACGTAAGAAGAACAACGATGACCTCACGGGCATGTGCTTCATGGCAAGAAACGACTGCAATGACGACGATGACAGTGATCCTCATGAGGTAAGACCATCATATGATGAACTTGAAGATGGTTTGATTAAACTTGCTATTGAGTTGAAAAAGACTAAAAGGAAACTGAAAGAAAATAATTGTCTTGTTGAAAACTTAACTTCTGAAATTAATAGACTTAGGGCTTCTATTCCTGATGATGAATCTTGTGAGTCTTGTCAAGTTTTACACTCTGAATTAGAAACTGCTAGAACAATTAATGCATCAACCTTAGTTCAACTTGAGGATGTAACTGCTAAACTTGATAAACTAAGATTGACACATAATTCTTGCAATGCTCAGATTAAAACTTGTTCTAATTGTGGATTACTAGAAGCTAGACTTAATTCATCTTAGGAAACAATTCAATAGATGCTCTATCATGAGATAGCTTCTTGCTCTAACTGTCCTAAACTCACCATAGAAATAGAAGCTTTGACTAGACAACATAATGATTTTGCTGAAAAAGAAAGGTTGGCTCAGTCTAATGCTTCTAAGAAGATTGTGAATGAATCTATCACATGCACTGCTTGTCCTACTCTAGCTAAAGAAATTGAGTATCTTAAAGATACTCTAGAAAGATTTTCTTTTGGGAAGAAAATTTGAATATGATTCTAGACAAATCAAAAGTGAGTGTTAAAAATCATGGTCTAGGATTTAATTTTGTTGAGCATGCCAAGAATAATCCTCCTACAGTTGTTAAGTTTCTTGAATCTAAAAATTTGAAGCAAAATCTAAACCAAAACAAACTGTGTTTAAATCTGCTGGTTTTGTACAAAGCTCTTCTACTAATGGTGTAGGTGCTAGCTCATCATCTCAAAAGAATTCTAATTATGTTAAATTTCATTGCACCTATTGCGGTAGAGATGGGCACTTGCATGAATTTTGCTTCAGACGTGTTAAGAAAGAGAAAAAGAAAAGATTGAATTCTTTAAGACAAAAACATGCATTTTCTGTTGTTGTTCCTAGAGCTAATGCAAAAGCTAGGTTTGTAGAGAACTTTTATGATGATTTTCAATCTGTTTCACGTGCTGGTTTGGGTTATAATTCAAATAATGTTTATTCAGCATTGCCTGCTTTTCAAGGGGCAATTAGACAGGTTTCTTTTTGGCGTTCTGATCACTCACGCACACATGTTTCTGGTTCTAGTGTTGTTGCTCCTGTTCATCGTGTATCTCAGTACTGGCTTCCTAAATCTTTATTTTCTAACCCTAGTACTAAGATACCGACGATTGTTCGTGCTTTGTAGACTCGTCGTTAGCGGAAGGAGAACATATGGTTCATTGACTCCGTTTGCTCTCGACACATGACCGAGACTCACGATGGTTCTCCTCCCTCACTCATGCCACCGGTGATGAGATGATCACTTTTGGGGACAATGCTCAAGGATGAGTTCTTGCAAAAGGTACTGTGCGCGTCAACGATAAGTTCATTTTAAAAGATGTTGCTATTGTCAGTAAGTTGAGCTATAATCTTCTTTCAGTCTCACAATTGATAGACGACAATCTTGAGGTAAGCTTGAAAAGGCATTCTTGCTGTGTTTTACATTCATCTGGTGATCTAGTGTGCAAAATTACTCGACTTGGTCGTCTGTTTAAGGGTGATTTTTCATATTCCTCATCATCTGATCTTAGGTGCCTTGTCTCATCTGCTTCTAAAGATCTTTTTCACTGGCACCGGAGATTAGGTCATATTGGTTTTGATCATCTCACTCATACCAGTAATATGAATCTTGTTAGAGGAATACCTGGTCTTAAATTTGAAAAATAAATGGATTTTGTTTGCACTCCATGTCGTTATGGTAAGATGGTCTCTGCGTCACATCCTCCACTCTCACGTGTAATGACTGATGCACCTGGACAACTATTGCACATGGATACTGTAGGACCTGCTAGAGTTCAATCTATTGGAGGTAAATGGTATGTTTTTGTTATTGTTGATGATTATTCTAGATACTTTTGGGTCTTTCCCATGGCATCTAAGAACGAAGATTTTGGTCACTTTAGAGAGCTTGCTCTTAGACTTTCCACTGAACTCCCAGGAGCACTTATAGCAATTAGAAGTGATAATAGAACTGAATTCAAGAACACTTTATTTGCTTCTTTTTGCACTGAAAAATGTTTAGATCATCAATTCTCTTCAGCTCGTGTGCCTCAACAGAATGGTGTTGTAGAAAGAAAAAACAGAACTTTGGTTGAGATGACTAGAACAATGTTAAATAAACATGCTACTCCTAGGAAGTTTTGGGCTGAAGCTATTTCTACTGCTTGCTATATTTCTAATAGAGTATTTTTGCGAGCTAAATTGCATAAGACTTCCTATGAGCTTCGTTTTGGTCATTCTCCTAATATTTCTCATTTGAGGGTGTTTGGATGTCGATGTTTCATTCTTAAACATGGAAATCTTGATAAGTTTGAATCTAGATCCTCAGATGGTATTTTTCTTGGATATGCAGCTCATACTCGAGGTTATCGTGTATTCAACTTAGAAACTAACAAAATTGCAGAGACCTGCGAGGTCACTTTTGATGAAGCTAGTCCTGGTATTAGATCCGACAATGCAGGTATACAGGTAAATGATACACCCGAAGACATCTTCTATGACTCTGATGACGATGAAAGGATAACCCCGATTCACACTACGACACACATAACTATACCGATGGAGTCTACACCTAGTGGCTCTGCTCCTACCTCCAATGAGGTAGAGGTCACTACTACTACACCTTTGTCACCAACGACCCCACAGGCTCCTCTGCATATTCAACGACGTCATCCTCCTGAACAAATGATTGGTGAGTTAGATAAGAGAGTGCTTCGCAACAGGTATAACTCCGATGCCTCATATGTTCATGCTGCTTTTGTTTCATCTTTTGAACCCCAAGATGTAAGTCACGCTTTATCTGATGAGTCTTGGATTAATGCCATGCATGAGGAATTAGAAAATTTTGAGCGTAATAAAGTCTGAATTTTAGTTTCACCTCCTCATGGCCATAATATTATTGGAACTAAATGGATTTTTAAGAATAAACAAAGTAAGGATGGTGTTGTTGTTCGAAATAAGGCTAGACTTGTTGCTTAGGGTTTTACCCAGGTAGAAGGTCTTGATTTTGGTGAAACTTTTGCTCCTGTTGCTCGATTAGAAGCCATTAGAATCTTTTTAGCATTTGCTGCATCTAAGGGTTTTAGGTTGTATCAAATGGATGTTAAGAGCACTTTTCTTAATGGTTATATGCAGGAAGAAGTTTATGTAAGACAACCGCCTGGTTTTGAAAATCCCAAATTTCCTGATCATGTCTATAAACTATCCAAAGCTTTATATGGTTTAAAACAAGCACCGAGAGCGTGATATTATAGGCTTAAATCATATTTGCTTAAAAATGACTTTCAAATGGGCAAGGTAGATAAAACATTGTTTACTCTCAAGCATGGCAATGATCTTTTACTCGTTCATATTTATGTGGATGATATCATCTTTGGTGGTTCCTCTCATGCTCTTTTTTTTTCCAAATTTTCAGATACTATGAGCAAGGAATTTGAGATGAGCATGATGGGAGAACTCACGTTCTTCCTAGGCTTTCAGATCAAACAATCAAAGCTGGGTATTTTTGTTCATCAAACCAAGTACACCAAGGATCTACTTCGTCGTTTCGATATTGGGATGAGCAAACCAGTCTCCACACCAATGGGATCCACTGCAGTGTTAGACCCCGATGAGGATGGAGAGCCTGTTGATCAAAAAGAATACAGAAGCATGATTGGTTCACTTCTATATCTCACTGCTTCAAGGCCAGATATTCACTTTGCTGTATGTCTGTGTACTCGTTTTCAAGCTTCCCCACGTACTTCACATCGTCAGGAAGTTAAGCGAATTTTCAGGTATCTTCAGTCAACTTTAGAATTTGGTTTATGGTACTCTTCTTCTTCTTGCCTTACCCTTAGAGCTTATTCAGATGCGGATTTTGGGGGTTGTAGAATTGATAGAAAGAGCACTTCTGGCACATGTCACTTTTTAGGCACATCTCTTGTTTCATGGGCTTCTAGGAAATAATTGTCTGTTGCACTTTCCACTACTGAGGCTGAATATGTAGCTGCTGCTTCTTGTTGCTCACAATTGCTTTGGATGATATCTACATTTAAGGATTTTGGCTTAGAATTGGATAGTGTACCGCTTTTCTGTGATAACACTAGTGCTATTAGTATTGCTAAAAATCCTGTGCAACATTCAAGAACCAAACACATTGATATTCGGTATCACTTTCTTAGAGACCATGTGGAAAAGGGGGATGTTGTTTTGCATTTTATTGATACAGATTCTCAAGTTGCTGATATTCTCACAAAACCGCTTGATTCTGCACGATTTGCTCTTTTGCGAAGTGAGTTGGGTGTGTTGTATCCTATGGGATTATTCTGAGGGGGAGCTTGTTGTTTAAATTTCAGAAGCTTTGTTTATTATACTTGTCAAACAATTCATCAAGTCCAACGCATTAAAATCGAATGAGGTGTAGAGCTCTCATTATCATATTTACTCATGTGCTGTGTAGTTTTGATCATGACTGGTTTTAATAAATTTGCCACATTTGAACTAAAACAAGACATGGCGGAATACTTTGACTAGATTGATTATAGTTATTACTTTGCGATGTTCAACGAAAATGATTAGCTTGATTGTGAGTCTCATTTTAAATCTTGGCTGAGGCTCATTTGTCTCTTATGGCAATATTTTTATGCTCACTCAATTTGGCATGTTATATATATATAAAAAAATGAGAAAGAGTCAATTGCAAAGATGTATGCTTCAAGCATGCCATACATATATATGTATCTAAAAAAAAAACTTGCTCAGATGAAAAGATGTATACTTCAAGCATGCCATACATATATATGTATCTATACAATACAAAGAAAGTGATCAAATGAAAAGAAGTATGCTTCAAGCATGCCAACAGTGAAAAGAAGTATGCTACAAGCATGCCACATGCTTAAGAATTGAGTGTGGAGCAATAAGTTGCTACATGAGACTGCTAGCTCATCTAGATTTAAAGTTTGCTTCACTTTTAGGCTTTAACTTTTCATTGTGATATCGCATTGTGCTCTCTACAAGCGATTTGGTCATTGTTGAGATGCCTGTCATTAATTTAAATTGTCTAATCATTCGAAAGACTTGTTTTGAAATTGCTATATGATATATGACTTTATATGATTCTGATAGCTCTACTTAAAAGATGGCTTGGTTACTATCTTACATCAATGCAAAATGACTTGGATAATCTACAAAGCTTCTTGATTTTTATTCTCATTGCTCCATCTTAGAATTATTCTCTCTTTGATGCTTCCTGATGATTACATTGCCAACGGGGAGAAAATGAGAGAAATTTGCTTCCCTTGTGTTGAGGGGGAGTTTTTCAGCTCTTTGCGTTAAGCGGGAGCTTTTCTGGCTTTTTGGCTTTTCGGCTTCAGTTCTTCACTTATATCTGTTTTGAAGCTTCTGCTTTTTCCTATTACTCATTATGCAATCTTGAAATCTTGTCAATGTATTCATCAAGGGGGAGATTGTTAGACCATGTGGTTAGGTCTAGAATATTTTAGTGATGAATAATTGACAATATTGGGTACTGATATTATTTGGCGCGTGGCGCGTGTGTGGACTTATGTCGGTCAAGTTGGGATGAACTTGTGCCGGAAAAAGATGGTGTTTTGGTCTTTGCATGTGCAGGGTAACTCGGAGGCGATCGTGGTCTACGACGGTGACCGGGAGGTGGCTTGGTGCGAAGTCATGGTCCAGAGGGTCAATGATGCTGGAGGAGACGGTCGGGCTCGAGTTGGGGCGCGTGAAGATCAAAGATGAATGATGCGTGGTGGAGCTACGGAGGTGTGGTCCAGAGACTATAACACGTAACAATTTTGGGGTGTCCAAAATTGAACTGGATTGAATTTTGTAATCAGGTGTTAAGTTCACGTATTGGGCCTTAATACTAGTGGGCCATACATGGGTCATTAGGGTTGGTAACCATAGAGGTATTTAAGTCCTCTGCGTGGACATGATTGCTGGCCACGGTTTAGGGTTGTAAAAAAAAAACGTCCTCGCGGGTGGAGGTTTTAGCTCTGACGGCGGCGTGTTTTGGTTCTTGATTCGTCCCAAGCGATCTTCGGTGTCATCTTCGGTCCTCGATCCGTGCGCACAGATCGAACGTTGTTTGCCGTGTTTCATCCTTCGTTCGACATCTGCTTTCCTCGTTCGGCGTGCATCGGTTCTTTGTTGGGTTAATTGCCGTCGCGTGCGCAAGCCAGCGGATTGCACGGACGCTACTTTAGCTTTGTAGGACACAGGTGCGTGAGGCATTGTGTCGCCTCGGTCAACGTGAGGAGAGACGGAGTATCTCTAGTAGCAGGAAAAGCTCATGCACACATCGTGTACACAGGAGAAGATCGGAGTTGTTTTCTTCATGCTGTTGGTTATAGTATGCTTTTAGTAGTTGAATGCTAAAATAGAAGTAGCACGTGGAGCCTTTTCTCAGGACTAGCAAAAGCAAAACAACACTTAAGTTTTGTTGGTTTTCCACCAGACAAGATCGATCGACAGCGACGGCTTTGTTTTTTTTGTCTGCTACAGTAACGTGGGCTGTTGCTACAGTGTAGAGTACTATTTTCGGAAGTGCATGTGAAGCTTGCTACAGTATCAGAAAAACATTTTTCCCATTCGGCTGTCTGTGTTTTTGTTTTTTGTGTTCTTACTGGGTTGATAGGTTAGACAATCAAAATACAGTATTTTCAAAGAAAAAGCTTATGCTAGGGATTACAATCATTCACCCCTCCTCTGATTGTCATTGACGATCCTACATTACACCTAAGTAAAAATTGTTCCAAGCTACCTAAGTACATGTTAATGGTAAGTCATTATGCAATTTGAACGTTTTGGGCCAAAAAAAAGAAGAAAAGATTAGCCTATGCTGCTTCACTTGCTTCAGGAAACATATTCACCTAATCCCCTGGCCCCCACTCTGGTTGCTTCAATCTGGCTTTCTACGTAGACCATAAGGGGTTTTGTACCAATATTTTCGGAGGTCATACGAGTTCGAAATTTAGTTTCCAAATGTATGAAGGCAAGTTCTGCTGGATGTCGCAAGAAAGGTGGGCATATGAGCAGAAGAACTGCTTCAAGACCCTAGCAAAGAAGTCGATGAGTTATGTTTTCCACTAATCGTTGCTCCTGGTACCATCTTTTTTTTATATGAAAGGGCCGAAACATCATATCCTTTTTTGGTGGTAAAAGGTTAAGGAAGAACTCAACAAGTACTCCTCTGGCATTTCTGAATTTCCTCACTTTGTGGTATGAGGATTAATTAACGATTATTATCGTTTGTTTCGTCTTTTATCCAGCAATGACTGGCAGTTTAATGACTTGTTCATGATAATCTACTATGCTATTTCTTTTAGATCAATGGAAAATATCAACTCAGTGGTGGCCAGCCTCCAAGCATATTCATGGGGGCCTTCGAAGCGACTGCAAAAGATGGAGCTGAATGATAGTTCAAACGAAGTCCCTTGCGGTAAAAAGAATAAAAGCTGGCTTCCAAAAACGAATTGTAAAATTTACAAGTGATTTATAGTTGCTGTATGAAAGATCATGTTTGTAGCCATTGTATTTCAGAAATTCTGGTGTGATGATAGTATTCTTTACTTGAGCTACTATCGCTTTCAGAACACGACATACGTTTACTTTTCCATTATTATGGGAATGAAACACATGAGTTGAGTACATCTGGTCTTCGAAAAGTTTATCCCTTTAAAAATTGCAGCTACTCCTACTTGTGTTAATGTTGAGATGGATGTGGTACCTTATTAATTCTGGTAGACGAGTTGCCTAGTGTAGGATCGTATAGCACAATCATAGGGAGGGGGGTTTGAATGATTGTACCAATTTCTTACTCACAAATCAGCCATACTCGCCGTGCACATGCACTGCTCAAACAAGAACAATCCTGAGACAATGCTCAGAGAACCACGTCGTCAAAAGGAACAATAACTTCTTGAACAGATCCCTTATTTCTTAATCTTGTTCTGTCTACAAAGTGCTCTTCAAGCACCCCTCAAAGCCTAGCACAAAAACTTCAAAAGCCTTCGTCTACCAAACCACCTAAAAGCCCCGTGCAAAAAGCCACGTACAAAAGCCCCATAAAAACACTTTCCTTCTGCCTCCTTTTATAGGAAGATACTCATCCATATCTTCAACGACATGGATACAAATCCTATCTCTTCCGAGAACCAAGGGACTCAAAACCCTTCCAAACATGGATTTTCAATATCCCTTTAAACCTTCCATATCTCCTCACACGTCGTAAGTCTTCAGGACTTACCTCCCGAAGCTTCTCCGTGCATCACATCACCTTTGATCTCCACGTGCTCCAGCGTAAGCCCGACCACTTCGTGACATCCTTGAACGTCTGAACCTCAAATTTTCCCATCCTAGTCCGGATCCTCCTCCTCATCGGCCATGATCGTCTTCACGCTCAACCTGCACATGCAAAGATCAAGGAACATATACCAGGCACAAGTTCTCCAACTTGACCAACATCAGTTCACACACGCATAACACACTATCATGCATTAATCAACACTACCCAGATCAACCTTGAAGTCTCCGATCACTTCAAACAATGTCCATGAAAAGATATATTGTTCAGACCTTCTAGGAGGTCTTGAAAAGACCTTTGGGGAGGTCCTACCTCTACAAAGATCTCTTAGGAGGTCCTAGAAAATTTCCTCAAAGACCTCTGGGAGGTCCTGGACAACCTCCACAAAGACCTCTTAGGAGGTCCTAGACAGTTTCCTTAAAGACCTCTGGGAGGTCCTAGACAACCTCCACAAAGACTTCTTAGAAGTCTTGGAAAACCTCTTCAAAGACCTCCTTGGAGGTCCTGAGCGACCTCCACATTGACCTCTGGGTGGTCCTAGACGATCCAGATTGATCCACGTTGATGCTCCTGAGGAGGTCCTAGATGGTCCAGATTGAATCCACGTGGTTGCTCCTGAGGAGGACCTTGAAGACCATCGGTGGTCCTGGAGGGTGGTCTTTACAAAACAGCAGGTCGTGAGCAAACAGGGTTGTCTTTACAACACGGCAGGTCGTGAGCAAACAACGTTGTCTTTGCAACACGGCAAGTCGTGAGCAAACAGGGTTGTGTTTGCAAAACAACAGGTCGTGAGCAAACAGGGTTATCTTTGCAAAATAGCAGGTCGTGAGTACAAGGAAAGGCGTGGCGAAGCGAGGCCATCCGATTTTGATCGGGTGGTCCAAAATGATATGAACGTTCGGACCATCTAAGCGCGTCATCTCAATTGAGCCGTTAAACCTCAATCGGACGATTCACAATGCCTGGGAACGTTCGGACCGTCTGAACCTTCCATCTCAATCGGGCTGTTCAATTTAGATTAGACGGTCCACAAAGGGGGAGGGCGCGGGCGCTGGAGTGGGCCGCGGAAGGTTTCAAATAACCCCTCAACAAAATCACAACTTAAACCAATACAAACCAACAGTCAATTATTCATCATCAAAAACCATTACCAAGCATCATGATCTAACACCTAGGGTCAAAATTTAAGGTCACATTGTTGCTTGGAAGCATGATTGCTGTGCTGAAAGCTGTGAAAAACGCATCATCCTGAGTCCTGACAATAGAACTATGGAAGCGCAAGTACAAACTTGTGGGCTGACTATTATCCAATTGTGAGGTCATCCATTCAGGCCCATTGGAGATCCAATCGGGAACTCATCATCCATTTAAGCCCTATTAGAAGCCCATGTCACAGTGACACTGGGCTTCCTCTGCTGGCAGGCAGTCCCTCTCCCTTCAAGTATTCATACGGCAGCAAATTCTAGGTGTCAAACATGCGTAGTCTTAGACATCTTAGAGGCTCTTGATCGATTTGGTGATCTTTTTAATTAAATCATGCAATTTTTAATTGCTAGTTTACATTTCAAACTTGAATCTTGATCTTTCTAAAATTGTGTTAAATCTTGTAGTAATCAAAGAATAACCGGACAGCTCCTGCAAACCATTGGCCAAGAAGTGGCAGTAATAATCGGCACTAACATGTTTCTTCTTAGTTTGTTTCAAACATCACGCACAAGCTCGAGGACTGGTGAAGCTTCCAGAATTTCATATTTCAGCATGACAAGCTAATGCAATCACCCTCGTGCACAAAGTACAATCAGTTTGAAATGCCAGGTATGGATTGGCACAAACCATGAACTTTTGTGAAAAAGAAAAAAAAGGAACTATCTGCTCTACAAAGAAAATTTGAATATTTGCACCGCTGGAAGTTTCAGCATATTTGCACCGCTGGAAGTTTCAGCAAACAATCTAGCGACTCGATTTCGTCAAGTTCGTCAACGCTATGCACACAACCTACACGATTCAGTCCTGGGTCTTCAGCATCGGTGAAGACTTGCAGCAGCAGGGTCATTCGTCCTCGTTAAACAGCATTACCTGCAGTGCGACAGTTCGATATTAGAAATGTAAGACACGGTTTTTTCCAGCATCAATCAAGTACAAACTAATGCTTCACTTCTCAGGTGAACGAATTTCTGGTAGAAGCTAGAGTACCTTTGCACAGACTGGGCAAGATTGACTTCTTTCCATCCACTCGTAAATGCAACTAAGATGGAAATGATGATTGCATTGCAATGTTATCTTTGGATTTTCATAATCATACTCTGCAAGCAAACATATAAATAAGAACACAAGAAGTGTTGAAGTCATACAGAACATGGTGTTGTCCACAAACTAAAAGGAAATAAAATCAGAAAGATGGAGCAAAAATTGTTTTTCTTTTGTTATTTCCCTTCTTCCTATTACAAACTAGCTACACATTACCATTACAAAAGTAGATATATTGACATGGCAGCAAATTGATGACAATGTAAGCAGCTTAAGGTCCACCATAACTGAGCACTTAAGATTTAAGAAATGTCCATTTCTAGAATGATTTAAATGAATAAATGGGTAACTTATTCTGCAATTAAAACAAAAATGTTTAAAAGCTCGCTGTTTCTTGTCCTTAATGTTGCATTTGCGAATGGGTATCTTATTCTGCAATTAAAGCAAAGGACTATAAATTGTAAAGCCTGTATCTGCAGAACGGAAAGACAAGATGCTGCATTTGCGAATAGTAAAGGGCAGTGGTCAGTGGCAATTGTTTTCACCAACCCTCTAGGCATATTGGACAGTCATCCTCACAGTCAGAAGGAACATAGACTTGAGTTCCGCCAACGTTCCGACCTCCTGAACAAGGTTTTCCAGATGACCTGTCAGCCTTGTCATCTCTGCAAGTTGATCTGGTATCAGAATTATTGCTTTCTCGATGTTGACTAAACTTCTGGAACTGCGTTGAAGCTTTGTCATATCCTGCCACTAGTGGGTGTTGCTCCATCTGATGGCTGAATTGAGGATCATCATAAGGCAAAGGCCTTGGAGGGCACTGGAAAGTATCCATTGAATCCCACCGTTCTAAACCAGTGGAACCCGTAAGAGGAACTCTTCCCTGATCAGGTGCAACCCGTGTATCCCCTCTTTGACGAGCAGTGGAGCCCTATAGAGAAAGCATTTAGAGATAACATGTAAGAGGGAACAAAGGTGACACAATGAAGTATATACTTTTCAAGAAAAATTGTAATGCAGTATTTTGAGAATATTCAGATCCAGAACATGCCTGGCCATTTGTAATTCCGTATTGGTATCTTACTTATTCAGTTCCAACTTCTAAAAATAGCAGCTCTGAACTAGTTGTCAAACAAGTCTTAAGGAAAACGAAACTGAATAGGCGCCATGCAAAGCTTTTAAGGGTTTATATCTACTAGGGTACAGCTGCTAATGTGACAAGTTATCCAATTAAAATAAACACAACAATCAACCTTCCTATTATGTGCGTATCACTTTGCATTGCAGTCTCTTATACCCCACTCCCTTCCCATGAAAATGCAATGCAGCTGCAACCAATGCCGCAACCGCAAGCCCCATGGCGCCCACCACGACAATGTGATCTCCGAACACGACTAACACACGAGAGGATCAAGAACAAGCAATTCACCCGGCATCCGCAACTCCACCACATGCATTTTGCACAATTCATCGCATCATAACACGCAAAGACACTCTTAAATTAAATTCATCGCAGGTTTACATCCCATCACCGCAACTCCTCTAATAGCACTAGAATTCCCCGAAGCTAGACAGGTAAAGCAAACAGGTTAGCAGAATCATACCGTATTGTTATTGTTGTTGTCCCAGAAAGGCCATGGCAGGCAGAAGCAGCAACCGGGCGTCCCGTCGTCGGGGCCGCGCAAGTAGCACAGGATGGACCCCATCTAAACTCGTCTTCTCCTTTCAAACCAAACGGAGGAACCAGCAGTGGCGGCCTTCCTCCTTTCTTGGACTCCCTCCCCTGCCCCCAACTCGCTCCTCGCCGCGCCGGCGCTTAGGAAGAGAAATAAAAAGGGAAGAAAGAACCCTGCCTCCTCTGGTCGATCGGAATTTATCCAAGGGTGGGATTCGATCTGCCGCCCGCTCCGAATCCGCGCAGGTTTCTTTCCTTCCTATCCGCTCACCGTATCTGCGGAACAATCCGAGTTACGCCGCAAAATTAGGCCCCGCCGGCGAGAGAACAAACAGCAAAAGCTGCTACTTTGGTGATGGCGAGTGTGCGCCAGTGGCTACTACTGCTGCTGCTGCTCAAGAATCACGATGGAATCGAGAAACACCGGATTTTTTTGTACAGCCAGTTCTTGGCCGACCTTGCGGCGCGGAGTTAAACCCCACGCAGATTGATGCTACACTAGTAGTACTGGACTCGGTAGGATTGGAAAGTGGGGATCGGAGTGGGATTGTTGTTGTTGTTGGAGATAAGAGTCGGACTGGAGAGGGATTAGTAGGAGATTGGAGCTCGTACGCAAGGCATTGCGATTGATTGCTGTTGCACCGAACAACAAACGCAAGGGAGGGGCGAGAGAGAAAGAAGAAAAGAGAAAAAAGAAGCTGGGGAAAAGAGTGTGGACATTCTACCGCCATGTGCACCTACACCCACTATCCTCTTCCTCCATTATGCTTTGAGATTTGTGCCCCCTCATTCTCTTGGTCTCTCTCTTCGTCACCTGCTTGCGTCACCGCTCGCTGGAAACCTCGCCTGCCTGACGGCCCATGCCACTGCCGGAAACGTTGCCTGACGTCGCTACCACGACAGAAACCCTCTCGAAACCCTAAGGTTTTCGGCAGTACGTGCGAGGTTTCTGGCGTTGAGAGGGTCGAGGTTTCAGCAGCGGCGGCGGCGAGAGTGGGCGGGCCGGGCAATGGCGTGGCGTGGTGCGGTGGTGAGGTGCGAGAGAGAGGAGAAAGGAGGGAGAGGGGAGGGAGCAGAAGCATGAATCTCGGAGAAACGTGGACGGTCTAGATAGTGGGCGCAGTGTAGGGGTGAAAATGGATCGGAAACGGACGGATAATGGCTTTGTCATATTTGTTTTCATATTTTTTCCGGATCTAGATACGAATACGAATACCCCGGATACGAATACGAATAGTATCGAATACGAATACGGAGAGAATACGAATCAAAACGAATACGGTCACAGATATTTTTCTAAACATGAAAACCCCTTAAATTATATGCCAGAAATTAACGAAAACATATAACTAATTTATTTGATGTAAACATTCATGAATTATTAATATTTTCAGCAACCACACATAACATTAGCACTAGCAAGTTACATTAACTAGTTCATCACAAATATAACACTTAGTTTACCATATTTAACTCATAAGTCATAACTCACAAAGTCATCACGCATTCACACTTAGTTCATCATATACATAAAATTTAGTTCATACTAACATCAATTAGACTGGATGGTTAATCTATACGCAAATGATTGTAACATCCCAAAGTATGTTACCAAAAATAAAATTAATAAAGTTATTATTTTATTGGATTTTTTGTGATTTAAAAGAGTTTTCCTCGTTAAAAGGAAAAAATAATAAAATAAAATCAATTATTTAATTTTCTAGTTTTTAATGTAAAAAATAAAATTTATTGAGTTTTCTAGGATTTTATTAGATTTAAAGTGAAAAAGAAAATTTTAATTAATTTATTGAATTTTCTGGATTTTTAAAAGGTTTTCCTATTTTTAGAAATTTAAAATAATTTATATACAAAAATAAAACCCAACTTTAAGTTGGAATTAATTTTATTAAGTTAAAAATAACGCAATGAATTTCTGTGATTTTTTCTAGGATTTTTGAACTCTATTTGCTATTTTCTAAAAAACTATTTGATTTGTTGTATTTTCTGAAATTCGGAAATCAATTGGAATCCCATTTTCTCTTTTGGGCTGAAATCCTTTTTTGGGCCGAAATCCGGACTCCGTCTTATCCGGATAATCTATATCGCCTACCGTATCCGTTTCCGATCCAAAAATTATCCGAGAAAAATCCAATCCGAGACATTCCGAATCTGTTTTCACCCCTAGCACAGTGCATTCTCTTGTATCCTTGCATTTCTCGCATAAAAAAAGAGGGAGAGGATGGAATCTTATTGATGATATTATTACGATATTAGCCTTGAGGCAGTACTACTGTATTAGTACTAGTACTAGGATGGTGGAAGCTGACGATGATATCCTCTTGCTAAATCCTAGCACGTTTCCTTTCTTTTGTAACATGCTAATCCAAACTTTTCCTAACTACCAGGCATCAAACTGTACCTACTGGTTTAAAGAAAGTGCTTAGCCACAGTTGCGAAGCCACGACTAAAATGGAGAAGGTGTTAGTGGGACATGACTAATATGCGCTTCCAAAGCCCGTCCCTTGGCCTGTGGCCTACCACAGAAATTTTGGTGGTATTGTCATGTTTTCGCACCGTATGTTATGTACAAAAATGGACGTAATTTTTTTTCTGGCAAATTTAGGCCCTGTCTGCATGGCCGCCGTGCGTGGCGCTTCTCTAGTTGCCACATTGCCGCTGCCGCCCGGTGCCACCACGTGTCCATTTATAAGGTTAGGGTTTAAGCGAGATTAGGGTTAGGGTTTAAGCTGGGTTTTGATGATTTTCGTTTGGATTTTAAAATATAGCAAATGACTTCAAAAAATTATGAAATTTTACGTTGAGGCTCCCAACACTGTGTACTTACTTGTGTAAATTTGCTGTAATTTTATTCGTCTAGAACCACCATGTGCTCTCTCCTCTGATTAGGATTTCGGTTTCGCCATCGTCTTTATTTTTCACCTAAATCTCCACCAATCAATCTGTCTTTCTTTTCCACCGAAAGCTTCACCAACCAATCTTATCATCCCGTCATATCGTTCTATTTCACCAACCAATCTTATCAACCCGTCTAATCGTTGTCTGCCACATGCGAATTAAAATCGATAGCGTGCAAGGAAGGATTCCCTCTAAGCTATAAATTAGCGAGCGACGAGCGCGATTTCATTTCGTAGTAATTCGCTCGCTCACTCGCTCTTTCGCTCGCTCTCTCTTTCGGTTGCTCTCGGTGTTGATTATATTTCTAGGGACATTTTAGCCTTATTAGCCATGATTATAAGCCAATTTAGCAGGTAATTTTTATGTTCGTTGATTTTTTTGTTCTTCATAAATTATTTATTAACTGCGTACTTACTGCTGGCGAGATTAATTTGTTTGACTTAATGAAAGCATGCACCACTAGTTATTCATGTAACTAATTATTTTGTGGAAGTTCATAATGACATGCTAGCTATTCTAGTATGCATGCACATGCTGGCTGGCCAAAATAATGACCGCATGTACTGCTAGTTACCATGCAAGCAATTAGTTGCTATGTACTCAAGTATGCATGCACCATACAGTGAACACACACATATATATGCAATTAATATTTTTTTAGCAAAGGGAAATAATAGGGGTTAACGTGTGTAATTATTGAGGCAAGGTTAATTAGCTATGAATTAATTAGTTTGTCTTAATTAATTAGTTTTAAACAATTAGAAAATAGAAAAATAACGATAGCATGCACTGCTAGTTATTCATGCAGCTAATTATTTTGTGTTAGTTATTTTATGGTCATTATCAATCTTCTTACTAATCTTCTAAATCTGTAATTTGTAGTTAAGAAAATATCATGCGATGCACTTACTGTTGATGGGGTTAGTTAGTTACGAAATAATTAGTTTACCTTAATTAATTAATTTTAAATAATTAGAAAATATGAAAATAATGAAAGCATGCACTGCTAGTTATTCTTGCAACTAATTATTTCGTGGTAGTTCGTAATGACAAGCAAGTTATTCTAGCATGCATGCATATGCTGGCCAAAATAATGACCGCATGCATTGCTAGTTACCATGAAATCAATTAGTTGCTACGTACTCAAGTATGCATGCACCATGCAATGAACACAAACATATGCAATTAATATTTTTTAGCAAAGAGAAGGGAAAGAATAGGGGTTAACGTATGTAATTATTGAGGCGAGGTTGATTAGTTAGGAATTAATTAGTTTGTCTTAATTAATTAGTTTTAAAATTTTTAGAAAATACAAAAAATAATGACAGCATGCACTGCTAGTTATTCATGTAACTAATTATTTTGTGCTAGTTATTTTATGGTCATTATCGATCTTCTCACTAATATTTCATCTATTTCATGTGTTGCAAGCAATGTCTCTATCGGTGCTTCTCGAACACTTCTACAATGAGGAAGCGCCGCCGCACAGCGGCCGTGCAGATGGGGCTAAATTTGCAAAAAAAAAAAAAAAAATGTGCACTTATTTCTGTACATATGGTGCAAAAACATGACAATACCACCAAAAATTCCCTACCACGCTGCACCCACACGCCGATACTACCCAAATTGAATGAAAATTCACATTTCACTATCCTAAATTTTAAGTTGGGCTAGCAGAGTGGAATAATAGTTTTATCCAATGGCAAAGCAAGCCTCACACAAATAATATTGCAATCACACCGCTAAGAATATACAAAAGTAAATGAATCCAAGAAGTATAGTCCGTATGCGAACATATAAAGATGAAGGTAGGACATAGAAGATGGCACCTCTTGATGAAGTGTATACAACAATTTACCACCAAGTTATTAAACATACAACAAAAGATGAAGTAGCAACCAGTCAAAAGTAGATGGATTAGTGAGTGTTATGATTAAATGATCATATATCATGAAAATGCTAAACATTGACAAGCCAATCACAAATCACAATCCATTCCAATTTCAACTAAATTAATTACTCGCTTACCTTTGCTTCATCAAAGAACTCTCATAAAACAGTTAGGATGCACTAGATATGTCCTCAGGAAAACAAGGTCATGTGTCATCGTGTATTGGTATCAAGAATTTTTAAAGTTTAATTTATTGGATGTACCTCAATGTCCTAATTCTTGAATAAGAATAATGTTATAGAAACTTGAAATATTTTCATCGGAATTTTAAAGCATATAGAAATCTGAAATCTCAAAGTGAAAATAATTATTCTATTAATTTTTTGAAGCATGCCAGCAATTGAGATTTCGCACCGAGGGGTGTTCTAGTAAAAGGCGTCTCAGTGAAAAAGAAAGGAGTTTTTGGCGGAACTAGCACGATTTTTTATTTGTAATAGCAAAATTAGTCATGTTCATACGAAATTACAAAAATAACACCGCGACAAGCTAGACAGGCGTCGTATGTTACTTGCAGTGCTCCCAGACCGCGATAGCAATGAAACAAGGTGGTGGGACAGAGGAGGCCACGTACCGTGCATAGGGAACACTGTAGGTTCCTACTGTACTCCTAGTCCGCGGAAGGAACCTGCACCGGTGCATGCATGCTTAATCACTAAAGGACAAAAAAACTGTGCACCATACTTCTGCGGACGAGAAGTGTGGTCGCGGTGCCGCGTCATGCACCCGTGCTCAGTTGATTTTGCTGCTGTGCCTCTAGTCTGCCGTAGTCTGGGAGCGCTGCAGCTAACACGCGACACCTGCATAGCCTGCCGTGGTGCTATTTTTGTAGTTTTGTGCAAAGGTTATTTTTGCTACAACGAATAAAAAACATACCAATTCACTCAAAGACTGAAAAGAAAGTATGACTGTCATATCATGAAAGCTGGTGTTTGATGGCCCCGTAGAAGCATCAATGCAGGTCAGATTCGTCTAAAAAAATGCAGGTAAAGACATTCTTGGACTAGCACTCTACTGATCCAAGTCTATTTGAGATCTTACTTTTAACCTATTCACCAACCATAATTAGATGAACAGGTTACTGTCAGGTGAACCATCTGAATTGTTCATCTAAATCTACCCACCACGCTCCACCCTTGGCTTGATAGACCTATCTAGTCACTGGCAAGTGGACCAACTGAACTATTTTAGAACTGTGTTAAAAGATTATGTGCCAATTCAATCAACCTGTCATGCTTGATTTAGCCAAACTAGTCACCGACAAGGCGACAAGCGAACCAACTAAAATATTCATTCAATATATTTCTTGCTTGGTTAGTGTGTTTTTTTTTTGTTGTTGTTGAGAGGATCATGCTTGGTCAGTTCGTTAGACGGTCAATGGGAAAAATATTTCAGGAAAAACAACTGAGGAGACTTATCGTCGTTGAGATCGATCCCATGCTATTACTATATATGTCTTTTGTAAATATGCACCACTTGCGATTTGCACTAACGAAAAAGGAAGTAGTGTCCTCCAAGACACAAAGATAATGCAAAAATTGCAACTACTCTTAATTAAGTTAGCATCAATGAAGAACAAAAGAAGATGAAACATAACTCTATCAATCTTTAAAGCTATATACTCTTGTCTCCAATAAACCAAAAAAAAAAGAAAAAAGAAAGATCATGGGCAACTTCCATGTTACAATGGCAATTTTGTTGAGATTGGTGACCAACTTGCCCCTGCGCCCCCTTCTTTATCCCAAAAAGGTCCTTCTTGAGTGCTGGGTTGCCTAGTATAAATCCCATTTGGGACATTTAGTATTCTAGTGGTCTACATTCTCCAATCAAGGCAATGAGTACATATGGTGCTCCCCACTAAGACCAAAGAAGAATGCATGTCATTTTCTCGTTATGCATACCTATAATCTAAACAATTTCCCCCCTTGTATTTGTCTGCCACCACAGTTTTTCATTCTACACAAGCTAAGCGTGCATGATGGCGCTGCATATTCTCCCAGGCCATCAACATACTTGTTTTTTGATAAGGGAATTGATCTTCAGCTAAGTACTAGGTACGACCTGGAGAAAGAATATACATGTTGCGTCAGATTCAAGTAAGCTGTTGTTAAGTAAGCGTAACGCAAAGGACCCTTGGCTTAATTGTTTGGTTGATCGAAAAGTCTTGTCTAGAGGAGGCCTAAGAAGGGAAACAAATTCGGATTAGACGGGGTATCAATTCTTAATATCACAGCTGGCTCTTTATGCGGACTACACAGTAAACACTTGGACAAAAATATGTATGCCTGCCATGCACACTCGCTTGATTTATAGATTCGACCCTTCACATTGGTTTCTTAATTCCCCATTTCTTTTCTCTGACATTTTATCAGCGCGGAGAACAATTTCGCAGCATTGTCCCCTTCTATCAGCACACCGCAGCATTCAGTTCAATGAACCTGGACTAGGATTTATCATGATTTATGACCGATGAAGTTATATAATAAATGTTATTATATTCTTTAGATGTATTATCATTTATAAATATTAACAAATATGTGACTTATTGGTGAAGCTCTTTATTTGTTGCATGATACCATTCTAAAATGATCTCTAGTCGAATGTCACTGATCGGAACACTAGTGATTTATAGATCAGCATATGTATTGATTGATGACCGTATCTCACCGGTCATAGACATGGGGATATCAAATAAATAGTGTGAGCACACATGTTAGAAAATATGGTGTTAGATTGACTCATCTTGAGACACTATTGAGATTGTTATGTTTATATGTGTCATCAGTTGGTCTCAAGTAATGATAATGTATAAATCTTTAGACCTGAGATCAATATGATTTTCTACATGTGTAATAGTACACTTAGGGGTTACCAAATGCTACTCTGTAACTGGATAGTTATAAAGGTAGCTTCGGGTATACTATGAAACATACAGATGGATATGAGTGGTCAGATATGAGATTTGCCCCTCTTAACATAACAAGAGAGATATCTCTGTGCCTCTCGATGTGCTCGGATAAAGGAAGTACATGGCCGTGCCATAAGTGGTCGAAGAGTTGACCACACAAAGTTATCCAACAGTAGATCGAGAAAAGACTGAACAATCTATGGATGACATATATCCCACCAGGAGTTCCACTAGATATCATGAGGCAGAAGGAGAATACGCGAGCAGATCGCTTAGTCCGACCAGATACGAACTGGTCGTGTGGGGATATAGACTAGTCGTGAGAAGGTCGTACATGATCATAAATTAGTCGGTGAACTGGTCGTAAGGTGTTATGAACTGGTCGTGGCCAAATACGAACTGGTCGTAAGGAGTGTGATAAAGATGTTGGTGATATATCATAGAGGCAATTATAGAGATGATTATATCATGTCTATGTTTACGAGTTATAGAATAAATATTAGTATGTTCCTTGAATGAATTACCAGTTATAAAGATCAACAAGTATGTGACTTGATGGTGAAACTCTTTAACTTATATGATGTCATTATAAATGTATCCCTGGTCGGATGATACTGGTCGAAACACTAGTGACTTATCGACCAACACATGTATTGATTGATAACCATATTTTACCAGCCATGGTGAAAGCATCTAGGCTCCTAAAAATGGTTTTGGTAATTAATGATAATATGATAATATGGGACTAATGTGTTTATTGAGTATCTACAAGGTTTAATCCAATTGGTGAACTTGATGACATCAAGATGCAAGCTAAAAGAACATTGTGAAGATCTTTATGGCTTGAAGACAAGGTACAAGTAGTCTAGGATCCTTTTATATTTAACCGGTCTTAGAAGAATTGGTTGGAAGACCGGATTATAGGTTAAATGTCGTACTATTAAGAGGGATCATGACAAATAGCTTGATAGCATGTTCTTGTGCTACATGGATCAATTTAGGAGCATGCATGCATTTGAAATTGGAATTGCTTTTGAAGTTTGAAAGTTTTAAGTGCATCAGTTCATAATCGGTCGTACCGGTTTTACACCGGCGGTTGTACCGATTTAAGCAGTATAACCGCACTTTTCTTGGCGGTACTTCTGAAATTTGACTGGTTCAACCATCTGAGTGCTAATGCGGTACGACCGGCTCTTTGAGCGGTACTACCTCATTACGGTTGTTCTGAATTTTAGTTGGCAGTTGAATAAAACCAGAACCGATGTATTTTGGCTCAGAGCTCTCTAAGAAAATTGGTCGTACCGAAATTAACAAATGGTCGTACGGATCTGCGGTTGTACAAGACCGGTGGAAAACATTGGGTGCTTGATAGTGGATGCACTCAACACATGACCGGAGATAGAAAAATGTTCACTACATTCGAAAATGGAAAAGGAAGTGAAAAATCACATTTAGTGATAATAGCAAAGGAAAGGCAATTGGATTGGGTAAAATCGCTATCTCAAATGACCTTTTCATTTCAAATGTATCTTTAGTAGAATCTCTAAACTTCAATTTATTATCCGTAGCTCAAATATGTGATCTTGGACTAATTTGCTCTTTTTCAAGTGAAGGTGTTACAATCTCAAATGCAAAAGATAGTTCTTTGGTTTTCAAAGGTTTTAGATTTGGAAATCTTTATTTGGTTGACTTTAGTTCAAATGAATCTTGTTTGAAAACATGTTTAATGGCAAAAACCTCCTTGGGTTGGCTTTGGCATAGAAGGCTAGCTCATGTTGGAATGTTTCAACTCAAAAAGCTTTTTAAACATGATTTAGTTGTTGGCTTGAAAGATGTGAAGTTTGAGAAAAATCGACTTTGTAGTGCATGTCAAGCCGGAAAGCAAGTCGCTAATTCTCATCCATCCAAAAGTATTATGTCAACTTCTAGACTATTGAAACTCTTACATATAAATTTGTTTGGCCTAACAACCTATGAGCTACTTGTAGGAAGAAAACCAACCATCTCTTACTTTTGAGTCTTTGGTTGCAAGTGTTATATTTTAAAGAAAGGTGTTCGCCTTTCAAAATTTGATAGTCGGTGTGATGTTAGTTTCTTACTCGGATATTCTTCAAATAGAAAGGCTTACCGTGTCTTCAACAAAAACTCCGGTTTAGTTGAAGAAATGCATGATGTGCAATTTGATGAAACTAATGGCTCTCAAGAAGAGCATGAGAATTTGGATGATGTAGGTAATGAAACCTTAAGAAAAGCAATGGAATATATGCAAATAGGCGACATCAAGCCCGAAGATAATCCATCATCTTCCACTCAAGTTGAGCCTTCTACCTCCTCCACAAGTCAAGTACAAATTAATGAGGAGAATTATAAGGAAAATGATCAACCATCCAACCTACTACCAAGAATTCACAATGCAATTGAAAAGGATCATCTAATAGACCAAATATTAGGTGATGTGAGTAAGGGTGTTCAAACTCGCTCTCGTGTCACTTTTTTTGTGAACAGTACTCTTTTGTCTCTTCTATTGAGGCAAAGTATGTAGAAGAAGCATTTGAAGATCCGGATTGGGTGAATGCTATGCATGAAGAACTCAATAACTTCACTCGAAATGAAGTCTGGACATTGGTGGATCGACCCAAAGAACACAACGTCATTGATACAAAATAGGTCTTTAGAAATAAACAAGATGAGAACGATGTGGTTATAAGAAACAAAGCAAGATTGGTCACTCAAGGTTATTCACAAGTCGAAGGTTTGGATTTTGGTGAAACTTTTGCTCCCGTAGCTAGGCTTGAGTCTATTAGGATATTACATGCTTTTGCGTCATGCTTTGATATTAAATTATTTCAAATGGATGTTAAAAGTGTATTCTTAAATGGTAAAATATCCGAACTTGTCTTCGTTGAACAATCCCCCGGTTTTGAAGATCCTAAGAATCCAAATCATGTCTATAAACTCTCCAAGGCGCTCTATGGTCTTAAACAACCTCCTAGAGCATGGTATGAATGCCTTAGAGATTTTCTAGTCTCAAAAGGATTCAAAATTGGGAAAATTGATTCAAAGTTATTTACTAAAGTTTTGAACAATAATTTCTTTGTTTGTCAAATTTATGTTAATGATATCATTTTTGGGTCTACTAATCAAGATTTTGCGAGGAATTTGGTGAAATGATGTCTAGGGAATTTGAAATATCTATGATTGGAGAATTAAGCTACTTCCTTGGACTTCAAATCAAGCAACTCAAAGATGGAACCTTCGTAAGCCAAACCAAGTACGCAAAAGATTTGATCAAAAAGTTTGGCATGGAGGATGCAAAACCCATCAAGACTCCCATGGCAACCAATGGTCATCTCGACTTAAATGAGGGAGGTAAATCTGTAGATTTAAAGCTTTATAGGTCTATGATTGGTAGCTTGCTTTATCTTACCGCATCTAGGCCTGATATCATGTTTAGTGTTTGCATGTGTGCACGTTTTCAAGCAACTCCGAAAGAGTGCCACTTAATGGCCATTAAAAGAATACTACGATATTTAAAGCATTCCTCTAGCATTGGCCTATGGTATCTCGAAGGTGCTAAATTTAATTTAATTGGATATTCGAATTCCGATTATGCGGGTTGTAAAGTGGATAGAAAGAGCACCTCTGGTAGTTATCAATTCTTGGGGAGATCCTTAGTATCTTGGTCCTCAAAGAAACAAAACTCCGTAGCCCTATCCACCACCGAAGCCGAATATGTTTCCGCGGGAAGTTGTTGTGCTCAATTGCTATGGATGAGGCAAATCTTAATGAATTATAGAATTAAATTTGATAAAATACCTCTTTTGTGTGACAATGATAGTGCTGTGAAAATTGCTAATAACCCTGTTCAACACTCAAGAACCAAGCACATAGATATACGCCACCATTTCTTGAGAGATCATGTGAGCAAGGGAGATATTGAAATTAGCCACATAAGAACCGAAGATCAATTAGCGGATATTTTCACCAAACCATTAGATGAAGGCCGTTTTTGCAAATTAAGGAATGAGTTAAATGTCATAGACTATTCAAATATTGGTTGAACTCTTGCCTCATATTTTGTGCTTCATTTGATGTTATTTGACTATTTTATGAAAGTATTTTAGAAAATGTTATTGAAAGACTCCTATGTTCATAAAAACTATGTTCTTATATATTCTATGCATAATGGTCCTTAATGACTTCTAATTGAGTGCAAAACTAAGGATAATTTGCAATTATTCTAAAATTCCTTGAACCTACAGGATAATCGGAACAACCGACGTTATACTTGTGGTTCGACCGCAGTGCGGTACGACCGGCTATATAACTACGGTACTACCGCTCGTGCGGTAATACCGACGGTATGTTCACGGTTCAACCATGTACGTTTTTGAGAAGTGAGTAACTTCCTTCAGTTACTGTTCACTCGAGATCTTAAACCCCTCGCATCGGTTCAACCGCTTCACTTTCTCTCTTTCGCTCTCTCCAAACCCGACGAAACTCCAAACCTCTCTCTCAACTTCTCTCAAATCTCCGGCGTTTCCTCGTTCTCTGGTTGATTCTTGCATCTCTAGGGTTCACCTCCTTCTGTAATACCCCAAAAGTATACGAAAGGAATTAACCGGGAGAGAATAAATAATCGGGAGAGAGTTATCTGAATTGACGAAGGACCAAATAGAAAATGATTAATTTCGCAGTTAGAGAGGGGGAAATCAGCATTTGTACGGCAACCTGGGCCTGGGCCTTGGCCTAGGTGGCCATGTGGTGGCCGGCCAAGGGGGGCGCCACCCTCCCCCAAAACCCTAGTCGCCCTCCCCTTTCCCCCTCCTCCCACTTGTGGCCGCCCCCCATGCCTCCTCCTTCCCCCCTTTGGCGCCCCACTTCCTCCTCCCACGCCACCTCCTGTTGCTCCTCCCCGCTGCTGTCCAGGAGGTGCCCCATTGCCGGTGTCATGGAGGAAGAGGAGGACCGCCCGAGATCGCTGGCCAAGAAGAGAAGAGAAGAGAAGGGAAGAAGGGGAGAAGAAGGGATCAGGATCGGGAGTTCATGGTGGACGTCACCTCGCAGCGTGCCTTCCTCGTTTCGGCAAGGGTAACACGTCGTTCATTGCTTTGGGTCGATTTCTAGTTGTTTTATTTTCGGTTGTCATTAGATCGGTGTTCTGCAGTGGTAAAGATCGACGTTTTGGGTAGGTTAAATGCAGAATTGGGTCTGGACATCTCCTAGAAAGTCGTAGATATCACAGTTATCTTTTGTTGCCGACAAGAATCAGGTCATTCCGACTTCGGTAGCAATAGTTATGAATTTAATGGTGTGACTGTGTTTCTGGGAAGAAGATGAACAGACAGTTTGGATTAACCTGGTTTAATCCCGTAGTTAGAGGATTTCAGAGGGTCTCACCATAACGAAAAACGAGCCTAATCCTCTTAGCTTTCAGGAAAACTAAAGATCACTAAATTCGGACGAACGTAGAGAAGTTATGGTAGTTTATTTGTCGCTGTCCAGAAAACCGACGTGAAATGTTTACTCTGATTGAATGGATTGGTAGGACTAGTGGATGGCCGAATCAGAGGGTCTCCCAACTAGGTTTATTTAGGCAATTTAGTTACCTATCCAGAAAGTCCAAGATCATCCTATTTGGACACCCGAGCAGAAAGTTATGTATTTTAGAAGCTAGCTGTCTGCAGTGACCAATCGCTAGAAATTTTGAGAATTAGAAAATGCTAAGATGTTAGCGAGTTCAATTGCGATGTTACTTATGATTTTGGTACAGAATGTTGGTCTTAGAATGGGTTTTCTTCATGCCCGGTAGAAGCGAGATCCCAAGAGCAGCACCCACTTCGCGTCCTCCATTTGCACGTTAAGGCAAGTGCATTGTTTGATTTGATTGATTGGCTATATTGTGTGTTATTTGATATATGGTTGCATAGCAAGATGGTATACTTGATGAATGTTTAAGTTTGGTTATTGCTCAAATGATGCTTATGTTTTACTATGGTTCAATGTGGTAGTCTTTTGGTAAGATTGATGATGAATGAGGTTGAGCATTTGCATATTGTGAACATATTGAGGCTTGGTCACGCGGTGACCAAGTATGTTTCTTGAGAATCCCGCCATGAATGTGACGGGCTGAGATCCTCACTCGTGGAGTGTGGGCTTGAGGTCCCGTTACTTGTGGAGTAACGGCAATTGGTCCTGTGCGTGCGTGCATGCATGGGTATCTTGGCGGCGTCGCATACTCGTGACACGTGTAATGCACATAGAAAGTTAAAGATAAATGTTCCTTGAGCATTTGCATTTGCATATGAGATGTTCTAATGTTGATCTCCTTTATATGTATGTTGATGTTATAGTTTCTATATGTACTTGCTGAGTCTATGGACTCACTCTTGCTTTTATTGTTGTTTTAGGTACCGAGCTAAGAGTGACATGCATGGGGGGAAGTAGACTGCTAGTCACACACATACCACATGAACTAAATAAAGTTGAATGATCTTCAGAACGTGGTTGATTTTAGATTATTATGTTTTGTCTTATGCAATGGATTAAATGTAATAATGATGAGTAGTGGAACTTCATACCTCTCTAGTTATGTTAGACACTTAACATGTCTTTGTTTATCTCTTGATGTCTCTAAATGATAGTTTAGTTAATACATGTATTATCTGTATGTTGGAACCTCCGTGTAATTAATTTTACAAGGGAGGTTCGGACGAGATTTACTAAAATTGCCTTGATTAGAATTATTAGGGTTTGTTTAGTAGCATTCCGTGCTCATGTCGAGTCAGGGTGTTACTGATTGGTATCGAGCGGTGTAGGGTCCGTGGTGAGCAGTTAATAACTTAGGTAACTTAGCTTGTTAAAAAAATTGCTAATGGTTAATTAGCTGAAAACCTGACACACCGGTGCACGAGAGGATGGGGTGGGTCAAGCATTGCATTTACGCTCGTCATGTTGTAATGATGATTCTGTTATGAGATGATCTTACATACCTATAATATGATTATATGATTATTATGAGTGAGAGCAGCCCTTGTTGAGAGGATTGAGGTCATGGTTGTGGCCTGGCTTTACCAGTTACACCATTGTTCGTGGTAAGAGAAAAGGGAAGAAGTTACCTCGGATATCTTAGTACAGCGTTAATAGTGAGTATCTGTTGAAAAAAATTGTCCACTCCTTGAATTTGAATTTGATCAACTCTTGTTGATTGTGGTCGATGAATTTCTTTGGGTCGATAGTTCATTTCATTGATGGGTTTCTTTGAGAAAGGTTGTTATGTTTCTATTGGCTTAACTTGTCCCTTAAAGCAATTATTATTTTTCCTATTGTTGAGTTATTCTTGTGGCTGGTGGACTTGGTTAGTGGTCAATACTGACTTTTGTATTGGGGTTTCGTCTTTCTTACTGGAAAACATGACCTATTTATTTCGCTGGATGATTTGGATAATGAAAGTTTCCTTTTGCAAGTCCTGTAGTACGTGGAGGCTTTGACTTAATGTATCTCTCTTTTGTATTTGGAGTGTTGAAGCTTGATGGTTCTTTTTATGGAAGAAGTGGTTAAACCCTTTAGTAGTGTTTTGGCTTGGTTAAGCGAGAGGTTATACTCAAAGCAATTAATGGAAAAGGTATGGATTATCAGGTTAGGTCTGTGGTGTGGTATATAATCGATCCTAACTAAGATCACTTGGAAGGAAAGTTGATTAATTTGATGGTGCCATATAGTAGCTCTTGTTGAGCGGTGATTAAGGGTATGGCTAAACCTAATTGGAATCAATAGAGTTATTAAAAGATGTGGAACTTTGATGAAAAGGTTGATCATTAGAGTCGTTTAGTTCACTAAACTTGTTAGAATATTTGATTTCAATGGATTAATCTAACTATGTAGGAAGGAAATATAAGGATGTGTTTGATCGTTGTCTTAATAGATGATAATATGTAATTATCTTTAATTGGCTATTTGATTATTTTATTTTTGCTTGTGAGAAGGCAAATAGAGAAAGGACCATCAATTTCGTCTATGGTTGAAAAATCATCAATGGTTTAGGATGGGATTTAATAGGTGACTTGTGTTTGTGTGATGGTGAAATTGTCGGATAATAGTATGTCTTTGATGAAAGGGTTTTGGTGTAATCTTATAAATTTTGTAGTAGATTCCCTCTAAAAAAAAAGTGGTTGCTGTAGTGAGGTTATAAGAATTTGGTGTACTATCATTTGAGGATGAGATGATAAAGTGATATGTAATAGTTTGGTCAGCTTTTGGGGATTTTATAAAGGAAGGGTTGATGATAACGAACCTTGTTAAGAGTGAATTATTCTTGTTGTTAGTAATAAGGTCTACAAGAGATTGTGACGCGTTGGAGTGGTGATGATTCTTCTAGATAGAAAGTAAGTTGATTGTTTTAATGACGGTTAAATGAAATGTTTGGAGTTTTGAATTCGTGATCTTTTGGGGGTTCATGATTTATGTAGTAGATGAAATTAGTTGAGCATTATGACATATGGAAAGGTTCATTTGGTTCAAGTGATGAATGTGATTTGGTATTAAAGGCATCTCTTGTTTGGTTTGGCAAGTAATGTTGTAATCAAAGACTTAAGAGTTTCTTGGGATTGCATAGCAATGTGTTATTAAGAGTTATGGAGGTGGAAAAAAAAATCTTCATGTGGGACTTGTGCCTCGACCGTGGACTCGTATTTTGTTTTCTCGAGATCACTACTATTTGATCTGTTTCTATTGGTCTCGTGCTTACTTGAGAAGCCACGATTTCTTGTGCGTTGAACCTTGTATCTTTTTATTTCTTCCTTTTGAATAAGGAAGTAACCAAATTGTGTTGCCAAGTGTTATAAAGAGTAGCATGGTGATTGGTTGGATGTGGTTAAGTATTTTGAATTTGTTGAGATTTTTCGAACCAATCTATTTGAAGAGCAAAGATAAAGTGAATTGGTTTGATTTACAACACCGGAGAGAATTCTATTTAAATGGAGAGTTGTCGATGAGATGAAAGTGATTAGTATTACAATTAGTGGAACCTATGATGAATTATGATCCAGAACATTTGTCCATGTTGGAATATTGGGATTATCGAAATTATGGACTCTAACAAACTTATCGAAATATCGCAATTGGATACTTAGTATGATTGTGCGTATGTTGTGGTGGTGAAGTTTAATGAGAGTAGCGGTGTGGAGGAACCTCGGTGTCATGATAATTAGTGGGATAGCAGGAATTGTTGAGCTTTTGTCAAGCATTACTCGCCCTCGATGAAGTAACCCTATGGGAGTTAAATTATTTCTAAGGATGTCTTGGTCAAAGGATATATTTATTTATTGACGTTAGTGATTGGGTATGTTTGAATCTTGGTCAATCGCTTAGGGTTTTGTGAACGGGTATATTGTGGTTGTGTAACTGAATTGGATTGGTATGGATTAGAGAAGGTCTAAGACCGTGAAATAAATCGCCTTGGGATGGTTACTCCATTAGTGAGAAACGTGGATGTTAATGATTGATGTTATTGTGGAGCTATGTGAAATTTTAGTAAACGAATTTGAGGATTTCCATGAATCATACCAGAAATTCATTGTAGGAGACTTGAGGTTGGTTTTGGGCTTTGCATTCTTAGGTCGAACCTTGGATGCTAATGATTCTGTAGAAGTGGTAGAATAAGAGTGGATTCCAGTAGTGGGATGATCATTGATAGTATCTTTTGAGGCTAGTATATGAGAGTGTGTGATGTGAATTTCAAATTGTTCATCCTTAACGGATTAAGGGATGTGACGGTGGGTGAAATCTATATTGAGTTGTGTTGGAAATTATTTTGACAAGTATTCATTCGGTAGGGAAGTTGGCTAGAGTACGATATTGTGGATTGGAAGAATCTCCCTGCATAAGTGTGAACTTTGTGTTCAGTAGAGCATAGGTTTGAGGTTGCCAATTTAAGAGAAATGAGTTAATGCGTTATGCGATGATTTGGGATCCTATGGTTTAAGAGAAAGTTGATTTCTTAAAAGAAAGATTGTGGTAAAGGTGTGATCTTGGATAGTGAGATGTTTTCTTAGTTCTTACTTGAACTATGTGGTTATGACGGATGTCAATTACAAATTGAGTTGGTTCTTGCCGGTATGTGTGATTCCTTTCGCTTAAAAAAATGGTTAAACTGGTTTTCGATTGATTTCGCTTTTGGCTTGTGTGGCATTTATTTCTAAACTGCCTATTTGAAAAATGGAAAAGATTTCGTAGTAAATCCATTGATTTTGGATTGGGCACTTCTAAGGGAAGATGGCTTTGAGTTGGTTGCATTTTTTGACTCTTTTGTTTTTCGATTGAGTTTTTTGGATTAGTGAGTCGATAGGCGAGTTCTTTGTGCGTCCCTTGTTAAAGGAGATGCCGCTTGCGTAGATAAAGTGATCGATCGAGTGTTGGAACAAGAGTTCCATGTATTTTGTCTTGACGGTGTACTTGGTAACAAAAGGAAGTGTAACCAAAGGTGTGTCGGATAAGTTCCCAGTCATGGGAATTTGTAGATTGGCGTAACGCTATTACCGTCTCAGTACTTGCGAGAGTCGCAGTGTCTTATACTTTTCGGTCTTGATAGAACACCGAGATCGGAGCTTGAGATTTTGTTAGAGCTGTTGGCCATCGAGTAAAACCTTACCTCGAGCCCCTGTGTGTTAAGTGTACCATAAAAGTTAAGACTAGTGTTGAGGTGCAAGGCGTTAGTTTTGGATATCCGTCAAGGTGATGTGGTCCCATAAGTCCGAGAGTGAAGCGACTAGTGAATTGGTGTCTCGCATGCGCATGCAATATCTGGAGTTACTCACAGTAGGCATATGGTATTATTGGTAAGTTTTAGCTGTGATTATACTTGGGCGTAAGAATGGTTAGAATTCGAGGACAATTCAGTTTAAGGGGGTAGAATGTAATACCCCAAAAGTATACGAAAGGAATTAACCGGAGAGAATAAATAATCGGAGAGAGTTATCTCGAATTGACGAAGGACCAAATAGAAAATGATTAATTTCGCAGTTAGAGAGGGGGAAATCAGCATTTGTACGGCAACTGGGCTCGGCCTTGGCCTGTGGCCATGTGGTGGCCGGCCAAGGGGAGGCGCCACCTCCCCAAAACCCTAGTCGCCTCCCTTTCCCCTCCTCCCACTTGTGGCCGCCGCCCCATGCCTGCTCCTTCCTCCCCCCTTTGGCGCCCCACTTCCTCCCTCCCACGCCACCTCCTGCTGCTCCTCCCGCTGCTGTCCAAGGAGGTGCCCCATTGCCGGTGTCATGGAGGAAGAGGAGGACCGCCGGGAGATCGCAGGCCAAGAAGAGAAGAGAAGAGAAGGGAAGAAGGGGAGAAGAAGGATCGGATCGGGAGTTCATGGTGGACGTCACCTCGCAGCGTGCCTTCCTCGTTTCGGCAAGGGTAACACGTCGTTCATTGCTTTGGGTCGATTTCTAGTTGTTTTATTTTCGGTTGTCATTAGATCGGTGTTCTGCAGTGGTAAAGATCGACGTTTTTGGGTAGGTTAAATGCAGAATTGGGTCTGGACATCTCCTAGAAAGTCGTAGATTTCACAGTTATAATTTGTTGCCGACAAGAATCAGGTCATTCCGACTTCGGTAGCAATAGTTATGAATTTAATGGTGTGACTGTGTTTCTGGGAAGAAGATGAACAGACAGTTTGGATTAACCTGGTTTAATCCCGTAGTTAGAGGGATTTCCAGAGGGTCTCACCATAACGAAAAACGAGCCTAATCCTCTTAGCTTTCAGGAAAACTAAAGATCACTAAATTCGGACGAACGTAGAAAGTTATGGTAGTTTCTTTGTCGCTGTCCAGAAAACCGACGTGAAATGTTTACTCTGATTGAATGGATTGGTAGGACTAGTGGATGGCCGAATCAGAGGGTCTCCCAACTAGGTTTATTTAGGAAATTTAGTTCCCTATCCAGAAAGTCCAAGATCATCCTATTTGGACACCCGAGCAGAAAGTTATGTATTTTAGAAGCTAGCTGTCTGCAGTGACCAATCGCTAGAAATTTTGAGAATTAGAAAATGCTAAGATGTTAGCGAGTTCAATTGCGATGTTACTTATGATTTTGGTACAGAATGTTGGTCTTAGAATGGGGTTTTCTTCATGCCCGGTAGAAGCGAGATCCCAAGGCAGCACCCACTTCGTCCTCCATTTGCACGCGGTTAAGGCAAGTGCATTGTTTGATTTGATTGATTGGCTATATTGTGTGTTATTTGATATATGGTTGCATAGCAAGATGGTATACTTGATGAATGTTTAAGTTTGGTTATTGCTCAAATGATGCTTATGTTTTACTATGGTTCAATGTGGTAGTCTTTTGGTAAGATTGATGATGAATGAGGGTTGAGCATTTGCATATTGTGAACATATTGAGGCTTGGTCACGCGGTGACCAAGTATGTTTCCCTTTGAGAATCCCGTCATGAATGTGACGGGCCCGAGATCCTCACTCGTGGAGTGTGGGCTTGAGGTCCCCGTTACTTGCGAGTAACGGGCAATTGGTCCTCGTGCGTGCGCGCCAGACAGCATGGGTATGCGGCGACGGTCGCATACTCATTACAGTGTAATGCACACGAAAAGTTAAAGATAAATGTTCCTTGAGCATTGCATTTGCATATGAGATGTTCTAATGTTGATCTCCTTTATATGTATGTTGATGTTATAGTTTCTATATGTACTTGCTGAGTCTATGGACTCACTCTTGCTTTATTGTTGTTTTAGGTACCCGAGCCAAGAGTGACATGCATGGGGAAGTAGACGCTAGTCACACACATACCACATGAACTAAATAAAGTTGAATGATCTTGAACGTGGTTGATTTTAGATTATTATGTTTTGTCTTATGCAATGGATTAAATGTAATAATGATGAGTAGTGGAACTTCATACCTCTCTAGTTATGTTAGACACTTAACATGTCTTTGTTTATCTCTTGATGTCTCTAAATGATAGTTTAGTTAATACATGTATTATCTGTATGTTGGAACCTCCGTGTAATTAATTTTACAAGGGAGGTTCGGCCGAGATTTACTAAAATTGCCTTGATTAGAATTATTAGGGTTTGTTTAGTAGCATTCCAGGCCCATGTCGAGCTGGGGTGTTACACCTTCATTCCTTAAGGTAATATCTCTTTTGATTCGTGTTTTACCGTCTTTTGGAACCCTAGAAGTCAAAATAGGATTAATGAAAATGTAGTTGATTTCAGGAGTTTTAATTGGGCACAAGTTCAAAATTGATGTCTAATGATGTTTGCGCATCTAATCCATGGATTCACCCCATGAAAAACCATCAAAAATTTAATTTATAGATTGCCCTAGAACTCGGTCAGGAAGATCGGAACGACCGGTTCTTGAGCGCAGAACGACCGCATCGCGGTAGTACCGGCCATAGAACGGCGAAATGACCAATTTTCCTGACAGAAAACAGGATGTTCAATTCTTTTTCACTAAATTCTATTCTAATCTTTTCTTTGAACTCCTTGTAACTTCTCCTATCCTTGTGAAGATGCCTAGGACAAAAATTGCGAGTCGAAAGTTGTATGGACCACCTAGGGGAGGGCAATCATCTTCTCAACCTCCAAGATCTCGATCCCCTACAGATCCAGTTCAAGGCATGAGATCTGTTCATCCAAAGATCGTGCATGGCAAGGGCAAAAGAAAAGATCGCGAAGAGGACTCAATCAAAAGCGATGAAAGCCTACCACCAAAGAGAGGCGATTTTGAGACTGGCGATCGAATCGAATCTCGGTCACCAGATGACTTGGGAGAGCCTCCAGCGCCTCCAACTGATTTGAGACTCCTTACAACGGATGAGTATGCCATCAAGTGGCATGTAAATCAATATCTTTTCAAATCAGACTCAGTTAATCCAAGGTTCCATACTATCTTTCAAGAACAAGTTTATGAGTAGATTTATAGACACCACAAGAAGTTTGCGATCACAAGTGGATTAAGTGGGATCACATAAACACCTTGGATAAGTACAGTGGTGTTTATCATCTTTTTCATCGAGTGAGTCTTCATGACCTTGTTGCACTGAGGCAGAGTTATGATGATGAACTTATCAGGCAATTTTATTCCACTGTGCATGTCTCTCCAGATTTGACTTCATTTAGATGGATCACAGTTACCAGAAATTTGGAGAGCACTAAAGAAGAATTTGAGCGAATTTTGAGGATTCAGTCTAGCTTCTTTGAGAAGATCTTTGACAGTCCTGCTTTGCTGGCTCCTGCTTGGGCTGACTATTATGATTCTTCTATCAGGTGTAAGCTAGGAACAATCACTGGACTTAAGCCCTTACCAAGCATGGTTAATAGAATAATTAATCATACCTTTTACCCCAAGAGTGGAAATTTTGATGCAATCAGGGGACATGCTTGGAACATTATTGATCATATTATACAGGGGATAAAATTTGATGTTGTGGATGTGATTCTCTAGGGCATAGTTTCTTCAAAGAATGATAGGGTTAAAAGGATCTACTATGCTCCATACATCATGGTATTGATTATGAAGAAGATTGAGTACCGAGGTGGTTTGGAGTCAGTTCATAAGTCTTACAAGCCTCGAGATGGTATACCACCTAGTCGTAGTGGGATTGAGGTTGATGCTGATGAGGCTCCTGCTGTTGCTGCTGCTCCAGCAGAAGTTACTCTTGCACAAATTCTTCAAAATTAACAGCTGATTCTCAACACCTTGCAAGAAATGAAACCAGAACAAACTGAATTTCAAGCTGAGACTCGCAAGAGGCTACGTCAGATGGAGTCAATTCAGAATGATTACTTTGATGAGACTCATAACCGGATATCTGCTATGATGGAGGGTCTTAATGACTTAGAGGAGATTTTGAGGACTCCTCAGTGATTCTCTCGTCGTCCTCCTCCACCTCCCAGGGCCACTTCTTCGTCAGCTATTCCTCCTATGGCCCCAGCTACAGTGACAGAGTCTCCTACTCCAGCTCCTGATGCTCCAGTTTTAGCCCCCGCTCCGGACTCAGCTTCTCCAGCACCAGCTACAGAGTCAGAGCCTTAGGATTCTCTTGCAGCACCTGTTCAGTCCATGCCTTCGCAGGATCTTGTTCCTCCTCCTCAGGACCCAGCCGTCTGAGCTATTTTGGTACTTTGATGCCAAAGGGGGAGAAGTGGAAAGCAAGTTTTAGGGGGAGCTGCTATTATTATATATGGGATTATGATTATGTGTTGTAATGGTTTTTATGTGCTTATGTGCTTGTACTTGTCTATATCCATGTTACTTGAACTTGATGAAGTTGGATGATGTTTTTTTGTTTTGTTTATGTTAGTATCTTAAATGCAATCCCTATTATTGGTCATATATCAGTATTGCATTTTTCTCAAGTTCAAAATTGCTAAAGAAACTCCGCAAAAATTTCTTAAAATCTATGCACATGTTTAGGGGTAGTTCTTCTCTTTTTGGCCTCAATAAGAAATATTTTGTAATGTTAAGTCATCAAAAGAAATACACTCTTAGTATATTCATAACAAATTTTCTCTCTTATAAGTTGTGTTGTCATCAATTACTAAAAAGGGGGAGATTGAAAGCATCTAGGCCCCTAAAAATGGTTTTAGTAATTAATGATGATATGAGAACATGAGACTAATGTGTTTATTGAGTATCTACAAGGTTTAATCCCATTGGTGAACTTGATGACGTCAAGATGCAAGCTAAAAGAGCATTGTGAAGATCTTCATGGCTTGAAGACAAGGTACAAGTAGTCTATGATCCTTTTATATTTTACCGGTCTTAGGAGAATTGGTTGGAAGACCAGATTATAGGTTAAATGCCGTACTATTAAGAGGGATCATGACAAATAGCTTGATAGCATGTTCTTGTGCTATATGGATCAATTTAGGAGTATGCATGCATTTGAAATTGGAATTGCTTTTGAAGTTTAAAAGTTTTAAGTGCATCAGTTCATAATCGGTCGTACCGGTTTTACACCGGCGGTTGTACCGATTTAAGCGGTATAACCGCACTTTTCTTGGTGGTACTTCCAAAATTTGACTGGTTCAACCATCTGAGTGCTAATGCGGTACGACCGGCTCTTTGAGCGGTACTACTGCATTACGGTCGTTCCGAATTTTAGTTGGCGGTTGAATAAAACCAGAACCGATGCATTTTGGCTAAGAGCTCTCTAAGAAAATCGGTCGTACCAAAATTAACAAACAGTCGTACCGATCTGCGGTTGTACCGATATTTCTAAGGTGATACGTATTTTACAGAGAGCATGTCATCTCGGCGTTTTTGGGAACCCTTCGATCGGTTGTACCGCTTCTTCGTGCGGTATGACCGGGTGATGCGATCGTACCGCTCCTTAGTTGGCGGTCGTACCGCACTGGAATTCTCAACGGCTATGTGAGAGTAATTAACGTCTCTGTTCTAACTGTTACTATACTCTGACTTGGGTGCGGTCATACCGGACCTTAGTTGGCGGTCATACCGTATTTCGCTGATTTTTTTAGGGACTGCCTCCCAATGGTCATATTTGTTGGTGTGGGCTATAAATACCCCCTCAACTGCTCAAGGACAGGCTGCTAGTGTTCATTTAACATCCATAGAGCATTGAGAGCCTTGAGCATTCACTCAACACCAAAATTTTCTTGTGCATTCATTGTGAGGTGGTTGAGTTCTTTCAAGTGCATCCATTCATCCTAGTTGATCCTATTATACTTGAGTGTCGTCAAGTGAAGGTCATTGGTTTGTTACTCTTGGAGTTTTGCCAAACTCCTAGATGGCCTTGGCGGTGGGGCACGATGATCTCTTCAAGAAGATTGTGAAGAGACCAGGTGCAAGCTTGTGAGTGGTTTGGTGTTCACCATCTCCGGAGCGGAGGAAGAACAACCATAGTGATCGAGGGAAGGCTTAATTTGTGAAGCCAGCTTGAGTTGTCAAGCTTCCTCAACGTGGACTAGTGAAGACCAGCAAGTCTTCGATACCACGGGAAAAACTTTATTGTCTCATTGTGGTTATTTCTAGTCTTTACCTTTCCGCATTTACCTTTCTATCTTATCTCTTGTGATTGAATTTCTCAACTAGAAGTGTATCTTGTTTAGAGTAAGTTACTTTTTGGCTCAAGTTATTAATTGTTTGAAAAACTTAAAAAACCTCCTATTCACCCCCTGTAGTCAGTTATCCTTGATCCTACACATGGATATAGGGACATCGAATCAATAATGTGAACACATATTAGAGAACATGGTGTTGGATTGACCCACCGAGATACTATTGAGATTGTTATGATTTTATATGTCATCAGTTGGTCTCAAGCAATGATGATGTTGTAACAACCCAAAATCCTTAAGTTGGATTAACTATGCATCTACTGTGTATTTATGAAATTTTGGACCTTTTTAAAACTTTTTGTTGCTAAGCAAATAGGTTACAACCTGGTCTTTCAAAACCTAGAAATGAAAACTGTTAAACAAAATAAAAGTTTGTCAAGATTTTGAAACTTAGATCGGAGTGGGGTTAAACCCTCTGTCGAAAGTCTTTTGATTATGGGAAATAGCAATTAATCTTGGAAATCCTATCCTCCTTTTTCCAATTCAAACTTGAAAATATATGTTCTCAAGCTCCTGATTACAAACTAAATTTCTATTTTTGAAAACACCGTGGAACTCAAATATGAGAATACCTTGATTGGGTTTCATCTGCTCTCTTATGGTTGTTTGAATTTTTCTGGAGTTTTGGAGAATATTGGTTTTTCATTTGATTTGCTTGTTTGAATTTAAAATACAAACAAAACTTGTGAGCAGTGCCTGGAAGTATTTTTCCTAGGTTCTGTAACACCTTATAAACCCACCTTCAAAAGTTCACAAATTCTAGAAATAAATTGCTATTCTAAAACAATTAGTCAGAATAGCAATTTGAAAGTCAAACATCAAGAGCAAGCACTTAAAATAATTTTGGGAAGAATTTACTTCAATAAAAACCCTGGAAATAATTTATTTAAATACTATAATAATTTTCATGAATAAATAAAGTTTTTCCCAAATTTTTGGGGCTAAATTCAATCCACAGAAAATTCAAACTTGCTTCCATAACCTTTTATGAATTTGAATTCAAAATAAGCAATTAACTCATGAAGAATGAGATTTAAAATTTTATTTGGTCACTTGTTTACCCTAGAAACCTCCCTGAAAAATTCCAGAATTTTTGAGATTTATTTGCTATATTTTGAAGCTCGGTCAAAGTTGGAGCTTTGAATTAAAACCCAGTCAAACCTCCCCGCACTATTCCTTGGGCTCGGACCCAACCCCGACCGGACCCAACCCCTGGTCCGACCGAGCCAACGCGACTCGATCGAACCACCTCGGTCGCGCCCGAGCCACTCAACTCCCGCACGCATCCTAACCGTCGGATCTTGATCGAACGACCGACGTTCGCGAGAGACAATCGGACCTTCCGAGCGCAACTCTCCATCTCAACCATTCATTTGGAAACCGACGGCCCGGATTAAGTGACCGTTCCGCCCGTTATAAAACCCAACCCAGCCCTCCTTGTGCCGCCGACAGATGGGTCCCGCCGGCCTCTTGTCTTCTTCTTCGCGCGGACGCCGCCCCCGCCACCGCACTCGCGCTTCTGGTTGCCCGCCTCCTCCGCGACCGCCATGCTCCTTTCACTCACCTCAACGCTTGTCGCCGAGCGCCACCGCTTTGGCCCCGCCACATCGCTCTCCTGTTCCTCGCCATCCCCTCGCCGCCGCTTTTTGTCCCCGCACGTGACCGGGAGCATCACCACCATGCCGTCGCCTGCTTTCGCGCCTCGTGCCGCCCTTGTAGACCACCGAGGAGCTGCCTCGACGCCCTTTTTCTACCCGCCACTCGCCTCCATTTCCTCTCTCCTCGAGCCCCATTCGACCCAAGCTCCGAATGCCGAACAGAGCCGCCGGCGCCTCCAAGCCCTCCGCCGCCCGTGAGCCCCACCAACCCCGACCGCGTCACGGCAGCCCGCTACCCCCGAGGGGCAAACCCCTCGGCCGATTTGGGGATTTACCTCACGAAGCCTCGCGCATCACCGTCTTCATCAACACCGCCGCAACCGCCATTTTCACCGCCGCACCTTCTCCGCGAACCTCCTCCACCTCCTCTCATGAGTATCACTTGAGCTCCTCTACTTGTCCCTACCACTCACTTGTGCCTCACTTCTCCCAGTGTCGCCGCGTTGGACCTCCCGTGCCACCATCCGCTGCCGCGCCGCTCAACTCCGGTCACCTCATCTCCTCCGACCACTCCATCGTGCTCCCGAACCCTAGGTATGCCCATGCTCCTCTATTTTTGCTTCAACTCCAGCCGGCGCCGTGCCCTCCTTTCACCCCATAGCCGATCGCGCCGCCTTGGCGCACGCCACAGAGCCTCTCGAGCCGCGCCGCCGCCACCCCTAGCCTCCTTCTACTCCGGGTGATCCATTTTGCTAGTCCCTTTCACCTCCCCACCACTCAACCGCCGGCGACATGCGCCGCCCCAAGCCACGGCAGAGCTGCCCTGCTTGTCCTGTAGCTTCATTTTTTTAAAATTTGGCTCTGTAACTGACTGAAAGTAGAACCCATTTGTAATCTCAACTCTTTTGAACTACCCAATTTTGTGTATTTCATCTGGGCACTCTAATTTAAATGACCATTGAATGATTGAATTAGTGCTAGATTAGTTTCCTTAACTATAAAAGTCTTTTGGCTGAACTGGAAAGCAGAGAAGAGATGATAAGATAAAAAGTTGTTTTGTAAGTGTTTGACCTGACAAGATGAGCTAAGGCTGTATGGTTTTGGCAGTGAGCCAGCCCATTAGGGTTCAGTCCAAATGCTAGGAGGTTTCCTATTTGCAAGTTCCCTAATAATAGCTAAATCAAGTGGTTAAAGAAGTCATTGATTTTAGTAGCCATGCTGTAATAGATCCAATGAGTGAGAAGTTTAGTTAAACATTACCCCTCGTATAAACTCACTCAACAATTCAGGCCATCCAACATGAATAGTAAGAAGGTAAATGAATTTTACAGTAAGCCACTCTCCTTTCTAATAAAAAGGCACCTAGGAAGTCATGGGTCAAATTAGCCCTTGTTCTAAGTGTTGTGATTAACAAATTGAGCACCTAACTATAGTTGGCATTTGGATAATTAAGTTAGTAGTAAGAGTTGTTGTCAAACCCTGTAGATGTTCTTTGAAGGATCTGATGATCAGAGAAGGTGTTGTAAAATGTTGTGTTGCTAATAAAATTCATATACAAAAACCGTTGTCTTTCGTTTTCAAATATTGAAAAGGTTAATTAAACCACTCCATTGAATCAGTAAATTGGAAGTTTGAATTGGTAGCACTTATTTCAGAACAGCATGCTGATTGTAGGGTGGTTGAATAGAAAAGAAAGTAGCTTTGTGTTTGACTAGAATAGTCAGTAAGACTAATAGCTAATGAGGATTTCTAAAGGTTCAAACCACTTGGTGTAGTAAGTCCAGCAACTGAATATTGTTAGCAATACTTAGAAGTAGCCCTTCTCAGCCTTTTGAACCTAGAAACAAGAACTGTAACCTCCATTAGAATCTGTGTTCAGCTTATAACAACTAATCCCTAGAGGGCAAGAATCAAAATAGGAGGCATGATAGGAGGGCAGTACCCAGGTTGCTGGAAGTTTGCACCTGATCTAATGCCAAAGTAAATGGTTTAGGAAATATAACTCTAACTTTTCGCATCTAGTCTAAGGAGTAAAGGTTATCTTGAGTCAAAATTTGAATATTTGACTTAGCTAATCGATAAAGAGAATTTATGCTTTCATTTCCATTTCTATAACTCATAACTAATTCAAACCAACTCCAACTCCAATGATATGTGTTCCTAAAGTTATCAAAAACCATTATCTACCTTCTGTTTTAACTTCTTTAGTTTGAGACTTTTTGGGTTTTGGAGTTTATTCGATATTTTTGCTTTGTTGATTCTTTTCGTTAGATGACGATGACTCGGGAGTGCAACCGAAATGATCGTGAGAATGTGCAGAGTTCCAGCAAAGCAAAGGCAAGCAGATGTAACATCATTTGATCATATTGCTCCCATTACTTTTAAAGTCTAATATCTTGTTTGCAAAACCTAAGTATGCATGCTTCTTGTGTCAAAGTAATTTTGTCGATTAGAGGTAGCCAAGCCTATTGCATTGTTGCCTTGAAATTGTTCACCCCTGCCACTGCCATAGGTTATTATCCTCACTGGTGAATTAGAGCCCGGTGAATGATTTATGGTCTTTTATTTGTCTTTACGATATGATGCTTAGCAATGCTTAGTTACCGGTAGAATTGGGCGGTTATCGACTCGTCGATAACCTTGATCACACAAACTTATTATAATCTCTATATTTCAGCTTTGTGCTATGTTCAAATTGTAAAACTAAAACTGAAAATAAAAACAATTTGGACTTGGGCACAATGCAGATGATGGTTTGATCTTTGGGTGTGATCGAATGGTGCCCAGTCAATTAAGGACCGAACATCTTGTGAGTACCGTTATCCAGCGGTTTGTGCGTGCTAACCACACTAGAGGAAATGGGACCTCTCTGACTAAGTACTTTGGGGGTGTTAATTAATGAGTCACGTGGTGGGTTGCATATGGAATATATGCAACATGGACGTGTTTGTGGGGGGGAGCACCGCCGAGGCCGGTGTCTCCTACTCCACGTATGGGTCCTTGTGATCCATATTTCGTCGGCAGATCACTAAGGGTTAACCCCATACGTGCGGCTCTTGATTAGCATTTTCCATTGGAAAGCGTCTCAGAGGACTTAGCCGTGCTAAGATACCAAAGGAAGTGTGCTTCATCTAGTGGCAAAAGGCGGTCCAAGTGTGGGTACATTGGTACACCCTTGCAGGGTTAAAACTATTCGAATAGCCTCGTCCTAGGTTATGGACACGCTTGGGTAAGCTTTTCAAGAGTTAGACTACAACCTTTTAAATTAAAACTTGACATGGGTGGTACAAATGGGTAATTCGTGCTATTGTTGTGATGGCTATTGGGTTAGTCATCTCCAGGTTGTCTTTATGTTATTACTTATTGTATCGTCGTTAATTCTGCAATTAAAATTCAGTTTGTCAAATCTGCCTTCAAACTAGTAATTATTGCAAATAAAACTTGCTTTATGCTGAAAATAACCTTTGAGCCTTCTCCTTTGATTAAAGCCTGCATGTAGTAGTAACTAGGTTTGTTACTCGTAAGTCTTGCGAGTACATTCGTGTACTCACTGTTTGCTTGTATTTACTAATCTGGACAGCAGGTGGTGAGATCGATTTGGGTAAGGAAAGTTTGCGCAGGAACGTCGGTTTGCTTTGGTTTCAACCCAGTCGGTTGCCCTGCGGGTTATGGCAAGCCATTGGGACTTTCCTTATGGTTAATTCATGTTTTTGATTCAGTTAATTTACTGTTTTCCGCTGCGTACTTGATATTTATCTTGTTATCTTGCCGGTTGGCCCCTTTTGTGTGAAACCGAACCTTGTAAGTTCAATATGTTGTAATTATGAAGTTTTGTTATTGTAAGCACTTGTGTATGGAATTGATGCTTGATTTTGTAACGGGGTGTGTATACTGCATTTCTGGGAAGTATACATATCTCGAGGCTTGGATTATTTGATTTGTGGTGCTAGGGTCAATGGAAGGCTAAGCATTACAGGTCAAATAAATCGGGGTCTCACAGATGTATAATCCTTAGACTTGAGATCAACATGGTTTCCTATGTGTAATAGTACACTTAGTGGTTGCCAAACGCTACTCTGTAACTAGATAGTTATAAAAGTAGCTTTCGGGTATGCTATGAAACATGCAGAGGTATGTAATTGGTGGGATATGAGATTTGCCCCTCCAAACATAGTAGGAGAGATATCTCTAGGTTTCTCGATGTGTTCAGATAAAGAAAGTGTATAGCCATGTCACTAGTGGTCGAAGAGTCGACCACATGTTATTATCCGTCACTTGATCGAGAAAGTATTGAACAGTCCATGGATGACAATTTATCTCACCTGGAGTTCAACCATATGTCGTGAGGCAAAGAGAGAATACATAAGCAGGTCGTTCAGTTCGACCAGATACAGACTGGTCATATGGAGATACGAGCTGGTCGTAGACTGGTCGAACATAATCACTAAGTGACCGTAAACTGGTCATAAGGAGTTACAAACTGATCATGACTAAATATGAACTGGTCGTATAGAGATATAAGCTGGTCGCAAGTGATAAGGACCTAGTCGTATATCATATTGCATTAAGGTTTGTCTGATATAATTTATGTGTATTCGGGAATAGTTATGTCCTGCTAGAAACCACTAACAACTTGTGGTCAGAAAGGTGTTTCCGAGTCACAACCAATTACGCATGAACCTACAGGGTCACTGTAACACCCCAGCCCAACATGAGCCTGGAATGCTACTGAAGGAAACATTAACAAAGCTAAACTAGGACAGTCTACCAAATTCCGGTAGAACCTCTTTTGTATAGTTACTATACGGAGGTTCCCAAAAGATAGAAAGTAAATCATAACTAAATATTTCTAACATCCAATATCATCACTAAGCATTAAAAATATGCTACTCAGCTAGAACATATTCAAAGTTAATCAAAGTACATTACTCATCATTATTACAAATAACCTCGATGCATGAGGCCTAACCACGATTATTTCTTAAGCAGTTCGCTTAATTATTAATGGACACACTAAGAAGATTAATCAACTTTAAAGAAGTATGACAGTGTGTGACTCCAACTAAAGTCTACTCCTCCCATGCATGCCGTTCTTGCAAAAGGTACCTAAAACACAACAAAAGCAAGGGTGAGCCCAAAGACTCGATAAGTACCAATAATGAAACATTAAACTCGCAATTACAACATCAACACTCCATTCCAAAGCTTTACTCAAAAACATATCACATGATGTATGAATGCAAATATGCAATGCATCTTTTCTTTCTCTTCCACTTTTTCGCACTTCACCGGTAATGCGAGATATGCGACCGTCGCCGCATACCATGCCTGTGCTCTCAAGCACAGGGACCAATTGCCCAATACTCCGCAAGTAAAGGGGACCTCAAGCCCACACTCCACAAGTGTGTGGACCTCAAGCCCGTCATATACATGACAAGGATCTCAACAAATGTTTAATCACCACGTGACCAAGTTTTCATTATGTCAACATGATGCATATGCACAAATCTTGAATCATCATAATCATACCTCCTCAGCAACATCACTTATGAATTTAACTCATTCATACTTCTATCATTCATGTTCATAGACATTTATACACTCAAGCAACCATGCATAATACATATTTTCACAACATTAATAATCATGTTCAACAACATCTATAACACTCTAGCATCCATAGATATCACATTTATTCATAATACTAGCAAACAAGTACTTGCCTTAATCGTATGGGACGAAGGCGCAGAGAGGGCACTGCCCCTGAACCAATCCTCACCTGAATATAAATATAAAGCATGCTAAGACAACCATACTGAACCAAAACTTAGCCAAAAGCACAACCGCACTCGCTACACTCTCAAGCGCATTCCCAATTCCAACTCCTAAAGTTCGATCTGTCCCTCCGTGGACAGCCATAATCTAAAATTCATATATTTTTGTACAAGAGTCCAAATGAGGTGTTCTTGGACTTCATTGAAAGGTTATAAATTTCTCCAACTAAACCTAGTTGGTGGGTCTTCCTGATTCGGCCATCTAATACCCCTATCATACTAATTAACAGAACATCGATTTCACGTTAAGTTCTCTGGACAGTACACTAAAACTATCATAACTTTCAGTTCGTTTGTCCAAATTTCACGTTCTTGGGCTTCCCTGAAAGCTACAACAATTATCTACAACTTGCGTTATACTGAGATCCTCTAATTTTCCCTTTTACTGATCTTTAAAGTCAGATTACTAAAACCTGTTAGAATACCAACAGATTTACGGAACAGCAGCGCTACGAAATTCATAACTTTTGAACCGCTCATCCAAACGATGCGATCTTGTACTCTAAAGAAAGGTATCGACATCGCCTACAATTCTTTAGGAGGCATCCTGATCAGATTCTTCCATTAAATAACTCAAAAACGTCGCCCAACCCGATCTGCTCTAGTCAGACCTAAATACCAACATTGCTAAAGATCAATTAACCCACCAATTGAAAGGGGATCGGGTCTTACCCTTGAAGAACCGCTGCCGAACGTGATGAACACCACGTGACCCCTCTTCCTCTCCCTTCTCTCTTCTTCTTCTTCCTTCTTCTTGGCCGGCCACGAAGGGGAGGGGAGGTGGAGATGCAAGGGGAGGGGAAAAGAGGTGGAGATGCAATGGGGAGGGGAGGAGCTGCTACAGTGGCGGCGCTACAGTGCGTGCTACAGTAGCATGGCTGCCCCCGTCTACTTGGATGGTTGCCCTAATGGGCCAAGGTGTTGTGGGCTTTCAGCCCACAGCCCAAGTTTTCCGACTACATAAAAATCCCCGAACTTCATTAAAACCACTCCTCTATTCAATTCTTCTCCCTACAATCTTTCTTCTCATTTAAATAAATATTTGGAATGTTACATTCTACCCCCTTAAATGGAATTCGACCCCGAATTCTAACCACGCTCTACACCAAAGAACAATCACAACTAGAATTTACCAACAATACCACACACTGCTGTGAACAATTTCGATATTGCTCGCATATGCGAGACTTCAATTCCCAAATTGTTTTCCTCTCGGACTTTTGGACTATCGCACCTTGATGCAACTAATGTATTATACCTCATCACTGCACTCGACCTAACCGAATCACTCAACGGACATGACTCAAGATGCGGTATTACTCACCGTCAACACTCTTATGAAACCTCACACTCCAAATACCTCAAGCATTATATCAACACCGGTCATACAAAACGTTATATACCGCGCTCCAGACTCGAGAAAATTCTAGCGAATTGCTATCTTCCAAAATCCCCGCAACTTCCGAACAAGCCAAATATACTCTAGGCTATCATTCCCTTTGGGGACCAAACCACGGAACTTCAACATAAACATATGTAACTCTTGTTTCATCTCTCACTCGACCTCTTCATCCTAGTAAGGAGAACCTTTGTTAAGCAGGACGCGCAACACAACTTATTTTAAACAAACTTTAATAATCGAGCTCAAGAGAAACAAAAGATTCACAATGCCACCCACTATTAACCAACTTTCCTCTAAAAACACTCAAATCCAAAATTGAAGATTCATCATGAAAATCTTTTCATGTTCCAACTAGGCAGTTTGTAAATAAACACCACATAAGTCAAAAGAGAAATCGTTCGAATGCCCAAATCAAACACTTCATTTATTTTCCTGATCCGGAAGGAACCGCCTTGCCGACATAGGGTCAACTCAAATTGTAAGTGTTCTCCGTCATAAAAACCCAACTCCAACAAGAACCAATAGAACACTTCTCTACTCGAGAAAACATTCTTTTCTCAGATGTCCTTTTAAGAAATAAACATTCTCCAAAATCTTGGATTTCCAAATCATCAAACTTACTCCTTCCTCTTAACCGACAACCCCAAAATGATCCTCAAACCGAAAGAACAACCACACTTATCTAGGGGGACTCTATTAATCTACACAAGGATTCTCTAGTCCACTCCTATACCAAAGGAATTATTTTTTGACAACTGGTTCCCAACACCTCAAATAAAGATTTTTCACCCGCAACCACATCACCTCATTCTGTTAAAGATAATCAACTTGAAATTCTCAGCGCACATACTCATTTACTACACCCGAAGGATTCTATCAGTGATCAATACTATTTGGAATCCACTTTTGTTCTTCTTCTTCTACACATAACATTGGGCCGCTGAGGTCCTAGCATAGAAAGGCAAGTCCAAATTTAACCTCCAAGTATCCTATAATGAATTTCTGGTATGATTGATAGGAAATTCTCAAATTCTTTTACTAACTTTTCACACAGCTCAACAATAACCTCAGTCATTAATATCAATATTCCTCACTAACCAAGTAACCGCCCAAAGTGTTTCATTTCACCAATCTTTGACCTTCACTCAACCACACCAATTAATTTTCAGCTACATGACCACAATATACCCATTCGCAATACCCTCACTAATTGACCAAGATTCAAACATACTCAATCACTAACATTAATAAATAAATATATTCTTTGACCAAGATATCCTTAGAGATAATCTAACTCCCATAGGGTTACTCACTGAGGCCGAGTCATGCTTGACAATAGCTCAACAATCCTCGCTATCCCATTAATTAACACGACGATTATATTTTTTCCACACCGCTACTCTCATTAAGCCACACCATCATAATTCTTCTACACAATCTTACCGAGTACCCAATTGCGATACTCTAATAAATTTGGTCAAGATTTTCATACTTTCTAATTCTAATGTTCTGTCAAAATAAACAAAAGATCTTGGACCACATCTCTTTATAGGTTCTACTAGTTGCGACACGTAATAAGTTAGCTCCAAATACAAACATTCTATTTAAATCGAACTCTCTCCAAGGATTAATCTAATAAATCAATTTACTCAATGCCTCTCAAACAACTTAACACATAAAGGTTCACAAAATCATTTACTAGACCACCACTATCTAGTTGCTAATTCACAACCGAAGGGACTTTACAATACAGTTCGGTTAACCCTTTCTTAGAAAAAGAGGCAAACAAAAATCATTTTCAGCATATAGGAAAAACGTTACCACTTACAATAGTTACAAGTTCAAGAGAAACAATCAAATAAAAAAGATCTTAGAAAACAAAAGAGTTGATCATAGTTGAGGCACACGCTCCACAAGCAAAGTGTATCAAACCTCAAACGAGAATAAAACATTGGTTTTGGGATTCAGAAACTCATTGGGCAAACAAAAGCTTAGGCAAAAATCGATAAACCGCAAGTTATAAAGCTTGACTTCAAACTGAAATACTCATACTTCACTCTTTCCTTTAACAAAGAAAACGACTTCCGTTGGTTACAGCATCACCATGCCAACACTAACAAGAAGAGATTTCAAGTCCACAACACATAAACTACTTAGGAACCGATAAAACCTCTCAGCACGTCACTTTGATCAAAACAATTTCAGCTACCACATCAACATGAGGTCTGAAAGATTACAAACGCGTGACTAGAAGCATTTTCATTTAATCAATGTCAGGCGAGCGATCCAATTCCCTTATACCAAACATTCAATAGTATCATCATAATCCCTTACTGACAATCTCACTAACAATGAAATAATACACTCCTAGCGAGAATCATCATAGCCTCTTATCCCATCATAAATCTCTCCAAAAGAAACACCCTTCAACTATCATTGACAATTGACAATTGTCTCTATCACGTATACAAAATAGGGTCCTACTGCTATTTATAGTCATATAACCATTTTTAAACACAGAGTCAACATTCCATTTTATGCTCAGAGTTTAATTAAGGATTTAATAACATCATCTCCTTTAAACACCGGGTTTTGCAAGGTACTACCTCAACATTCATCTAATCCGATATACATGTTTCAATCTAGCAATTTAGTATAATCATCAAGTTGTCACTTGAAAATTATGGATTGATATATTGTAAGTCATTGTTCAATCACATCCTTAAACATGACCATCACTAATAGGTAGATTAATCCATTGGAACACATTACTCCAAATTATCCAATAAATTTACCAAATTCCACAATCCTATGTTCAGACCAAATCATTAATATCTCACACTTCTTAATATAATTGTGGATTCCTAGTATGTATAGTCATACCATTAAACAAGTTCATCATGTAACTACTCCATGACAACATCAAATCTTTCACTTCACTTCCAATGTAACACCTCAGTCCAGAAGGGACCCAGAATGCTACTAACTAGACAATCTTAATAAATTTCGGCAGAACCTCCATTGTAAAGTTAATTACATGAAGGTTCCAACACACAGATTAATCAAATATTAACTAAAAATTTCATCCAAAGACATCAAAAGATAATCAAAGACATGCTAAGTATTTAACATAACTAGAGAGATATGAAGTTACACTACTCATCATTATTACATTTAATCCATTGCATGAAACAAAACATAATAATCTTTGCATTTACTAAAATCAATCACGCTCAAGATCATTCATCTTTATTTAGTTCGTGTGGCATGTGTGTGACTAGCGCTCTACTTCCCCATGCATGCCGTTCTTGGCTCTGTACCTAAAACAACAATAAAAGCAAGAGTGAGTCCATAGACTCAGCAAGTACATAAAGAAACCATAACATCAAGATCCACGTAAAGGAGATCAACAATAGAACATCTTATATGCAAATGCAATGCTCAAGGATCCTTTATCTTTAACTTTATGTGTGCATTACATCGTAATGCAGTATGCAACCGCCGCCGCATACCCATGCTCGCGGCGCGCGCACGCACAGGGACCAATTGCCCGTTACTCGCAAGTAAGGGGACCTCAAGCCCACACTCCACGAGTGAGGATCTCGGCCCGTCACATTCATGACGGGAATCTCAAGGAAAACATGCTTGGTCACCGCGTGACCAAGCCACAACATGTTCTCAATATGCATATGCTCATCTCTTATTCATTATCAATCTTATCAAAAGACAACAACATTGTACCACAGTAAAGCATAAGCATAATTTGAGCAATCACCATACTTAAACAATCATCAAGTAAACCATCTTGCTATGCAACCTTATATCAAAAGCACACTGACATAGCTAATCAATCACACCCATTTAACAAACAATGCACTTGCCTCAACTGCGCGAAGGTGGATGTCGAGGATAAGGTACTGCTCCCGAGCCAAACCCACACCTGGACATACAATTGAGACATGTTAAGGCTACCATATAAGTCTAATAACAAAACCATAAACACAAAATGAGCACATCGTCCACTAAACGCGATCCCCAACTCTTATTGCTAGCTGTCAGATTTCTTTTCCAGAGAACAGCCCCCTTCGAAAAAATCATAACTAAATGTACAGAAATCCAAATGGATTGATCTTGGACAATCTAAAAATGTTATTGAATTCCCCTTCTAAACCTAGTTGGTGAGGTTCTCTGATTCGGTCCTTTACTAGCCCTACCAAACCAAACGACAGAGTACCAATTCTCGCGTCGGGTCTTTGGACAGCAACGATGAAATTATCATAACTTTCTCTACGTTCGTCCGAATTTCATGATCTTTAGTTTTCCTGAAATCTGGAAGGATTATCTACATTTTTCATTATGGTGAGCCCCTCTGATTTTTCCTCTAAATACACTCTTAAGTCGAAACACTAAAACCTGTCAGACCAACCACCATTCCACAGCACAGACTCCCTAAGAAAAATCATAACTTTTGCTACAAAGGTCCAAATGATGTGATTCTTGTCGGCAATGAAAGGTAACGAGATAACCTACAACTCTCTAGGAGATCCCAAGTTCTAATTCGGCACTTAACAATTTCTTATTTATTAAACAAGATGACTGCAGATTCTCGTCAGGATTCTGGACAATAAACACTAAAAATAACATAACTTTTAACTCGAATGTCGGAATCCGGTGTTCTTGGTGGCCACTGAAAGCTAAGAACAATATCCACACTTCTCTAGGAGACGGGATTCCCAAATTATGCTTCTAAGGATGCGAAAATTGCCGCGCACTAAACTGGACAGAAAAGCAATCTAGCAGCAAAATTAAACGATCTGCTAAAAGAAACCGTAAACGCATCTAAAACCAAAAGAACAGCGAAGAAACCTCTTTGTTACCCTTGAAGATCGCAGGAGGAGCTGCCGGGGAGGTGGCTCAACCAAGGAAGAGGGGAGGAGAGGCCGCGCAAGGGAGAGGGGAGGAGGAGGGGCGGCGCAAAAGGGGAGAAGGGGGAAGTGGCGGCCAAGGGGAGGGGTGGAGGCGCCCTAGGGTTTGCCCCCCCATATGGCCGGCCACCACCCCCACCAATGGGCTGAATTCAAGTGGGCTTGAAGCCTTGGCCCAGGTTGTCCAACCTTTACAGAAAACCCCCCTCAAACTGCTGCTAATTGTATTTTCTAATTGGTCATTTTCCCTCTTTTAATTATTCTCACCAAAACTAGATTTGGGGTATTACATCCAAGGATCTTGGTTAAGATCGATTACGCATCAAACTACAGACCCAACTTGATAACTCATACATTATCAATTTATCTTTTATGCGTGGAACCTCTCACATAACACAACAAAATATTTCAAAATAGTTTTTGATATTTTCTTTCTCAAAGAGGATGCATGAAATTTCAACATTCCAACTACTCCAAAAGAAATGCATAAAGTCGAAACATACTTCAATGGAGTTGGTAAATGATACCTTCCATCATAAAAACACCAAGCGAATAAATGGGTCAAGTTTGCCAACAAGAAGGTAGAACTCTCCTGAAGAGGAACAATATTGCCAATGACAACGCTTTACAAGTAGCAAGAATAGCTCAAGAGTCGAAAAGATAATATTTGCTCAGAAACAAATACAAACCAATTGAAACCCATCGATCGCATTGCAACCACTATCCAAAGAAGGTTCATCAACGCAAGCGGCTCAATAGTTCAAAAAAACAATGTTCATTTTAAGATTCAAATTAAATAAATGGAAACAAATCGAGTGGAATAAGAACTACTAACCCCAAGAGAAATTTATCAAGCCCAACCGACAAGAGTTAACCAAATTCAAATTCAAGGAAGAGAACAACTTCTCTAATGATACTCAATATCACGCTTGTACTAAGATATCCGAGGTAACCACTTCACTAATCTCTTACTACAAATAGTGGTGTAACTCGTAAAACCTGTAAAACCAACCACAACCACAACCTCTCAACATCTATTATCCTCACACATAACAATCATATAATCAGCTAATAAGCAATCTTACTATATTCATATCAACAATTATCAATGCGATATAATAGAACCATAGATGCAATGCAATAACCCAACCCCACCTCATCGCACCAAAGGTGTCAAACTTTTAAGTTGATTAGCCATTCGCAAATTTTTAATTAATCTAGTCACCACGGACCTACACCGCTCGATATCAATCAGAACACCCTCACCCAACATGAGCCTGGAATGCTACTGAAGGAAACATTAACAAAGCTAAACTAGGACAGTCTACCAAATTCGGTAGAACCTCTTTTGTATAGTTACTATACGGAGGTTCCCAAAAGATAGAAAGTAAATCATAACTAAATATTTCTAACATCCAATATCATCACTAAGCATTAAAAATATGCTACTTAGCTAGAACATATTCAAAGTTAATCAAAGTACATTACTCATCATTATTACAAATAACCTCGATGCATGAGGCCTAACCACGATTATTTCTTAAGCAGTTCGCTTAATTATTAATGGACACACTAAGAAGATTAATCAACTTTAAAGAAGTATGACAGTGTGTGACTCCAACTCAAGTCTACTCCCTCCCATGAATGCCGTTCTTGCAAAAGGTACCTAAAATACAACAAAAGCAAGGGTGAGCACAAAGACTCAGTAAGTACCAATAATGAAACATTAAACTCGCAATTACAACATCAACACTCCATTCCAAAGCTTTACTCGAAAAACATATCACATGATCTATGAATGCAAATATGCAATGCATCTTTTCTTTCTCTTCCACTTTTTGCATTTCACCGTATCACGAGATATGCGACCGCCGCCAAGATACCATGCCCGTGCTCTCAAGCACGTGGACCAATTGCCCAATACTCCACAAGTAAAGGGGACCTCAAGCCCACACTCCACAAGTGTGGGGACCTCAAGCCCGTCATATACATGACAGGGATCTCAACAAATGCTTAATCACCACGTGACCAAGTTTTCATTATGTCAACATGATGCATATGCACAAATCTTGAATCATCATAATCATACCTCCTCAAAGAACATCACTTATGAATTTAACTCATTCATACTTCTATCATTTATGTTCATAGACATTTATACACTCAAGCAACCATGCATAATACATATTTTCACAACATTAATAATCATGTTCAACAACATCTATAACACTCTAGCATCCATAGATATCACATTTATTCATAATACTAGCAAACAAGTACTTGCCTTAATCGTATGGGACGAAGGCGCAGAGAGGCGCTGCCTCCGAACCAATCCTCACCTGAATATAAATATAAAGCATGCTAAGACAACCATACTGAACCAAAACTTAGCCAAAAGCACAACCGCACTCGCTACACTCTCAAGCGCATTCCCAATTCCAACTCCTAAAGTTCGATCTGTCCCCTCTGTGGACAGCCATAATCTAAAATTCATATATTTTTGTACAAGAGTCCAAATGAGGTGTTCTTGGACTTCATTGAAAGGTTATAAATTTCTCCAACTAAACCTAGTTGGTGGGCCTTCCTGATTCGGCCATCTAATACCCCTATCATACTAATTAACAGAACATCGATTTCACGTCAAGTTCTCTGGACAGTACACTAAAACTAACATAACTTTCAGATCGTTTGTCCAAATTTCGCGTTCTTAGGCTTCCCTGAAAGCTACAACAATTATCTACAACTTTCGTTATACTGAGATCCTCTAATTTGCCCTTTTACTGATCTTTAAAGTCAGATTACTAAAACCTGTTAGAATACCAACAGATTTGAGGAACAGCAGTGCTACGAAATTCATAACTTTTGAACCGCTCATCCAAACGATGCGATCTTGTACTATAAAGAAAGGTATCGACATCACCTACAAATCTTTAGGAGGCATCCTGATCAGATTCTTCCATTAAATAACTCAAAAATGTCGCCCAACCCGATCTGCTCTAGTCAGACCTAAATACCGACATTGCTAAAGATCAATTAACCCACCAATTGAAAGGGGATTGGGTCTTACCCTTGAAGAACCGCCGCCGAATGTGATGAACACCACGTGACCCCTCTTCCTCTCCCTTCTCTCTTCTTCTTCTTCCTTCTTCTTGGCTGGCCACGAAGGGGAGGGGAGGTGGAGACGCAAGGGGAGGGGAAAAGAGGTGGAGATGCAATGGGGAGGGGAGGAGCTGCTACAGTGGCGGCACTACAGTGCGTGCTACAGTAGCATGGCTGCCCCCCCTCTACTTGGATGGTTGCCCTAATGGGCCAAGGTGTTGTGGGCTTTCAGCCCATAGCCCAAGTTTTCCGAATTACGCAAAAATCCCCCTGAACTTCTGTTAAAACCACTCCCTCTATTCAATTCTCATCCCTACAATCTTTCTTCTCATTTAAATAAATATTTGGAGTGTTACAGTCACATACTTAACAGGTTGGAATAAACGAGTTCGGATAGGATCTGCCATGGGCTCTTTATAAGGAGATGCATGAGGCTGTTGGGAAAAATAGATGACGTGAGTTGCTTCACCAAAACTCTAGCCGCCATCTTCTCGAGGGCCCTTCCTTGCGCACCGGTGCTAGCACACCGACGTACATTGTTCTATCCCTGGACGTGTGGATACCGTAGAGGCGCTACTGCGATTGCTGCTGTGCTGAATAAGGATGATCCATGATCTTCACAAGGAACGCGATTGGTTGCTAGAAGAGATGATCGGCATCGAGGAAACTGGATAATCAACTACGACCACTATTTCGACACGATCGACATTGGATCAGGTTGCTCCAACTATTTTTCCGCTGCATTGCGCGTTTAGTGGTATCAATCTATGATCTTTTGCTTGCACGGCTTCCTGGTTTACGTGGTCAAAAATTTTAATTACAAGCTAGTGTAGCCTACCCATATCCCTTCAGTGGTATCAGAGCCATATTGCGTAGTTTTTGATCTAGATCGGTCGCATATACTTGATATATAGTAGTAGATTGGATCTATTACTGGTCTGGTCTGGTGATCGGCTAATATGGATGGAACGGTCTAGGCACTTATTGATAAGATCAATCGGCTTTCGGTGATAGTAGATGGGTTTGTAGAATGTATGAGCTGATAGTACCAGATGATCTACTCCACTTGTTTACGATCGCATTGCATGATACTATTACCGGTCAAAATTCTGCCATTGGGGTATGCCGCGGTGCGTGGTCATATGGAAGCGATGATCAGATTGGTCGGAATAGGGTTAATATGATTAACCCGATGAATTTCCAAGGCTCGGTTATGTGAATAAAATTCATGTCCCAGAATTTTTTTCCAAGGGACCACCATGCTAGGTAATCGTTATCGCGTTATATAGTATTATGTATTTATGTCACCTGATAGAATTGGATTAAATGCATAACACCTTTTTGTAGGGATTGATATCAATAGTATGGCCCATTATGGATGTGATGCATGTATGAATTTTTCATGGCTTGCATGCCATGTTGTGTTATAGCCATCGAGCTACATATTATTGTATAACGATCTGCGTGCCACATGTGATGCTTGATATTATCATATGTAATTCACTACTAGCTTTTAGGAGTAATTGCTTAGTAGATGAATGTGGTGATTTCAAGCATGGTGGCTCGGTGGATAGGAAGCATGGTGATGGGGATTGTCATGTTAAGGGTCATACTATTTCATAGTTTGATATGATTATCTGTTAATGTTTATTTTATTCCTGTTGTGCTATTTGATCATTTTTTTATTGGATGTTTTAACATGGTAGAGTAGTATCCCTCAAAAAAAATTAAGTACATATGATGCATTTCCAATTGCTGTGCCTACCATGATTTTGATTGTTAATTGGTAGGTCTACCAAAGTAGGGTGCCATTAACTATTTTAATAAGATGGGGTGTGTGTCGGACACCCACATGCATAGTATTGGTTTAACTTGACAAGGCTATCAAAATGGTTTTGGACCTTAGGGAATAATGTTGGTCGTTGGGGCATAGAGATGCCATGCCACCCAACAGATAAGAGTCATATGAGATATGATTGGCAAAAGATTTGCTTACCTAAATCACTAGGTTTCTAGCAGTGATGCCAAAGCTCACTAGGACTTAATGATATATGGATCTTGAACCCACTATATGAAGTTAGAGGGAAACTTGATTTTAACATATAGTGGTAGTATCTTTTATTAAAGTGTTTAATAGAATATCTTACATAAACATAGTGCTAATTTTTGCATATACATATTTTCTGTTGTAGATCATGGCACCTAATACTTCCTCCACACCTACCTTTAACTTGCGATCTATTCTTGAGAAAGAAAAACTGAATGGAACAAATTTCATTAACTGGTTTCATAGTATGATAATTGTTCTTAAACAAGAAAAGAAAGAATATGTTCTAGAGGGTCCCTATCCTGAGGAACTGAATACTGATGCTACTCGCACTGAAAAGAATGCTTATGAGAAGTATTGCAATGATGCAGTCGATGCACACTGCCTTATGCTTGCCACTATGAATTCTGAGCTTCAGAAGAAATATGAGATCACATACGCTTACAATATGATTGTGGGTCTGAAAGGCATGTTTCAGGATCAAGCAAGGGCAGAGAGGTACAATACCTCCAAGGCATTATTTTCTTGTAGGTTGTTAGAAAGTAGCCCAGTCAGTCCTCATATGATCAAGATGATTGATCACATTGAGAGCTTAAAAAAGCTTGATTTTCCTCTTAGCCAAGAGTTGGCTACTAATGTGATTCTCCAATCGCTCCCTGCGAGCTTTGAGCCAGTCATATTGAATTTTCATATGAATAGCATGAAGAAGTCAATGACCGAGTTACATGACATGTTTAAAGGTGCTGAGAAGAGCATCAAGAAAAGTTCTAATCATGTGATGATAGTTCAAAAGACTACTAGCTTCAAGAAGAAGGGTAAATCTTGGGGAAAGGGAAAGGGCAAAGAAAAGACTCAAGATGAGATCGAGAGTCTCAAGGCTAAGCTTAAGCTAGGTCCTAAGCCTGATACACAATGCTACTATTGTCATGAGACTGGGCATTGGAAGAGAAATTGTAAGAAGTACTTTGACAGAGATGAAAAAGAACAAAGAAAGTAAGACTTCCACTTCAGGTATAAATGCTATAGAAATTAATCTTACCACTTATCCTACATGTTCTTTGGTATTTGATACCAGATCGGCTACTCATATTTGCAATTTGATGTAGGGACTGATAAGGAGTAGAAGTTTGGCAAGAGGAGATGTTGATCTTCGTGTGGACAATGGAGCAAGAGTTGCTGCATTAGCTATTGGCACTTTACCATTAGCTTTACCTTCAGGATTAGTTATGGAATTAAATAATTGTTATTATGTTCCAGCCTTAAGCAAAAACATTGTTTCTGCTTCATGTTTAGGAGTAGAAGGTCATGAGTTTAGAATAAAGAACAATTATTGTTTAATTTATTTTGAAGATATACTTTATGGCCATACTCCATTGGTGAATGGATTATATGTTCTGAATCTTGAGGATGAGCCCATCTATAACATTAATGCTAAGAGACTTCGGCATAATGATGTGAATCCCACTCTTGTTTGGCATTGTCGTCTAGGTCATATAAATGAGAAGCGCATGATGAAGCTCCATAAAGATGATCTTCTAAACTCATTTGATTTTGAATCATTTGAAATATGTGAATCTTGTTTACTTGGCAAGATGACAAAAACACCTTTCACAACTAGAGGTGAGAGGGCAAGTGACCTGTTGGCCCTAGTATATACGGATGTATGTGGACCAATGAGCACTTCAGCCAGAGGTGGTTTTCAGTACTTCATAACTTTTACTGATGACTTTAGTAGATATGGTTATATCTACTTAATGAGGCATAAATCTGAATCCTTTGAAAAGTTTAAGGAATTTCAGAATGAGGTACATAATAAACTTGGTAAGATAATTAAATATCTACGATCAGATCGTGGAGGTGAATATTTGAGCTATGAATTTGGTGATCATTTAAAGCAATATGGAATTGTTCCACAACTTACTTTGTCGAGAACACCTCAATGAAATGGGGGTGTCTGAACGACGGAATCAAACATTGTTAGACATAGTTTGGTCAATGATGAGCTAATCTGATATTTCATTGTATTTCTGGAGATACACTCTAGAAACAGCGGCTTTCACTTCAAATAGGGTTCCATCAAAAACAATAGAGAAGACACCATATGAGATAAGGACTAGGAAGTGTTCTAGATTGTCTTTTTTCAGGATATGGGGTGGTGAGATATATGTAAAATATTTGACGTCTGATAAACTCACACCCAAGTCGAATAAGTGCTTCTTTGTGGGGTATCCTAAGGAAACTAAAGTGATGTGACAATGGGTGTCTCGATCTTTCGATAACAAGGATAGTTCGATTTGAGGAGACAACTTTCACGATTCGGCTACTAATCGTACACGACTAATATGCCCGGCAATCACTAAACCAACTCCAAGATTGTTATTCACCTTGCTAGAAGCACGATCGACCTGATCACGAAGATCAATTCCTACAAGCAATCGAAGAATAAGCAAGAACAAAGTAGATAGGTAATCTGAAATTGCAAATAGGAATAAGCTTATATTGAAAAGTTGGGGTTCTCAAGCACGATGACGTTGTTGCACTAGCCGAAAAAGAGGACACCGTATAGTTTCACAAGTGAAACACTAAACCAAACAAAATGAACCAAACCCTATGGATGGCGACCACTATGTAAAGGAGGAAGAGGAGAAGGGAGGGGGCATTAGCCAACACAAGGGAAACCAACCCCAACTCCTTTTGGACTTTCCGTAGGACTCATACTCCAGGACTCTATCCGAATTACAGGGCCCACTACCCAATAGCATAGGTGGTGCATCACCATGTTCCTTTACTCAAATATTTCTAAGTGTTGGCCTAAGCATCTTGATATAGATTTCATGTAGGGTTCGGCTAAGCCTCAATATAACTTCATGGTGGCTTCAATATCTTGTAGTATCCATTCCTCGTATGATCATCTGCATGCTTGGTGCTACAATCATCTCCATTTAGCTTGCCTCCCAGTCCTTGATTACTAAGTAAAATAATATCACTTGCTTTAGGCAGCATCATAGAGTTCATAGAATATGGATGCACTCCGAGAAACGAAGTTACCTGATTATTAAGTTGACGAGCATGTGTTCTAATCATTGGTCCTTGTACGTCAACTTGAGGAGTGGCAATAACAGGTGTGGTTGTATTAGTGGAAAGGATGTCCTCATCATAAAGGAAATTACTTTCATAAATAGGATGATGATAAAGTGTTTATTGCCCGAAATGGTGTCTTCTTGGAAAAAGAGTTTCTTTCCAAAGGAGTCAGTGGGAGCAAGGTGCAACTTGAAGAAATTCGGGAAACATTTGAAAATATTTCAACTCCTACTGAACCTCTGTAGGATAAATAAAAAATTGTAGAACCTGTAGATGAGGTATCAGCCCCACGTAGATCTAAAAGGCTACATCAATTGCCTATAATGTATGGGCATGGCATTTTATTATTGAATAATGATGAGCCTAAGACTTATGAGGAAGCGATGATGGACCCAGACTCCGAGTCATAGCTTGAAACCATGAGATCCAAGATAAAATCCATGTATGACAATCAAGTTTGAAACTTGGTTGATCCACCTGATGGTGTTAAAACCATTGAGTGCAAATAGATGTTTAAGAAAAAGATAGATATGGATGAAAATGTTCATATTCATAAGGTATGACTTGTAGTGAAGGGTTTCAAATAATTTTAAGGTGTTGATTATGATGAAATCTTCTCGTTTGTTGCTATGCTAATCATTTTAGCTGTTGCTGCATATTTCAATTATGAGATATGGCAAATGGATGTCAAAATGGCTTTTCTAAATGGAAATCTAAGTGAGGATGTGTACATGACATAACCTGAGGGTTTTGTCGATCCACAGGAAGCTAAAAAGGTATGTAAGCTTCAGAAATCTATCTATAGATTAAAGCAAATATTTCAGAGTTGGAATATTCGTTTTGATGATGTGGTCAAAGGGTTTGACTTCATCAAGAATGAAGAAGAACCTTGTGTTTATAAGAAGGTTAGTGGGAGCAAACTTGTTTTTTTGATCTTATGTGTGGATGACATATTACTAGTTGGAAATGATATTCCTATGCTTGAATCTGTTAAAACTTCATTAAGAAATAGTTTCTTGATGAAATATTTAGGAGATGCAGCATATATTTTAGGCATAAGGATCTACAGGGATAGATCTAAAAGGCTAATTGATTTAGCCAAGATATGTACATTGATAAGGTGTTGAAGCGGTTCAACATGCAAGATTCCAAGACAGGTTTCTTGCCTATGTCGCATGGAATTAATCTTAGTAAGAATCAGTGTCCTTTGACACATGTTGAGCGAGACAAAATGAGTAGAATTCCATATGCTTCGGCTGTTGGATCTATCATGTATGCTATGCTTTGTACACGACTAGATATGTCGTATGCTCTAAGTGTTACGAGCAGATATCAGTCAAATTTAGGTGAAAGTCATTGGATAGTAGTCAAGAATATCCTAACGTCCTTAAGAAGGACTAAGAATGTATTTCTTGTTTATGGTGGTGAGAAAGAACTGGTCGTTAATGGTTACACCGATGCTAGATTCCAAACCGACAAGGATGATTTCAGATCACAATCTGGGTTTGTGTTTTGTCTTAATAGAGGAGTAGTGAGATGGAAAGTAAGAAATAATATTAGCAGTAGTACATATGTTACACATAATAATTCAATGCATGACATAACATCAGTACATCGGACAACACAGCTAAATAAGACATATGTCATCACATAGTTGTTCGACAAATCACAATAATAGTAAGCAAAACATTCAGCACAACATATTTCAATAAGATCCCCGTGGCCGTCACCTCAACATCCCCCATGTCGACCTTCATGGTGCCCGCCTTGAGTGGAGCGGTCAGATGAGGTCCCCGCGGCTCCAGCCGAATTGTTGACTTTTCCTTCATGCTGTTCATTTCTTGCATGACAATTCTTGTAGGTATAACCGATCTCCCTGCAAATAGAGTACTTCTTCGTACGATATCCGGTTTCTGCTTTATCCATGTCATTCCTGATACGCCGTCTCTACCGTCGGCCAACCTTTTCCTTTAGCCTATTAATATCCACAGCCCAGATCAGTTGCTCCCAGGTAGGATGGCCGGTAAAATGGCTAACCACATCGTAACCATACAACTCTGTACCCCAGGTTTGCATCACATCTTCCTTGGTGAAATATTGAGAAAGGTATTGGCCGGGATGCTATGCGACCATCGAACATGCGGCCATCACATGCTAGCAGGTCCTATGCAGAAGAAGTGGCTTGTTGCAAGTGCATATGCAACTAGCACGGTGAAGCGTGCACTCATGGATGACCCTCTCGCGGTTTGTCCATCAACATCTTTTCTCTATGCAAAGTACCTCGAAGCTCAACTCCCTTGTGCCCATCTTGAATGCCCTGTGCATCTCATCCATCTTGCTCTTCTCCTCTATGTACTTGGTGACCACTACGGAATACAATACTCTATCATTTGCCATAGAGAGTGACGTATTATTGCTTCTGTAAAAAAAAGTACTTTGGTGTACCGTGTAGAATTGCCTCTACAATACCATCCAAAGGGAAGCACCTCGCGCCGCACATGACCCAAGTGTACGCCTCAGCAAGATTCGTTGTCATGACACCATACTGAGCACCATCCTTGCCATATAGCAACGGCCACTTCACCTTAGGCTCGTGCTCAATCTAGTCAGAGAAGCATTTCACCTCCCCCCATCTTCCTCATCACACATCTGTGGGTAAATTGGGCAATGCCTTGGGGAGATTGTCAGCGTTTGTATCGAGGTTTTTTGCTACCTCCCTTCTGTGCATCTTCGTCCACTCTCATCCAAAGTTTTCCAGAGTGCATTGAACTTTCTCTACTAGTTCTGGTTGCACAACCACTTGAAAAGGTTCATCAAGTCCTTATTGTGAAATTGCTTATAAAAGTTTGCACCCAAGTGCCTCATGAACCACCAAATCTGCAAATCCACCAACAGAAGTGGCTCATTTCCCCCTTGTTCTAGCTGAATTATTGCATTGAACAGGCCCACATGCTGATCATGTATGACGCATACGTTAGGATGACCCTGTACAATATAAATCTTCATGTTCCTTAGAAACTACAACCAATTTTTGTGTTCTCGCCTTCAACGAATGTGAAGGCCAAGTGAAGAACCTGATTGTTCCCATTCATCGCAATTGTGGTAAGTATCTGCCCCTTGTACTTCCCACTCAGGAACGTGTCATCCAAACACAAGATTGAACGATAATGCTAGAATGCATTGACGCATGCACCAAAGACAATGAATACTTTCTTCAGTACCCTCTTCTCGACCCACCATGGATGTGTGTCATTTTGAAGGTCGGCATGAGTACTGGGATTCCTGTCCTGTATAACTCGGAGTTGACTAGATAGGTTGTGGTAGGAGTCCTCCAACGTATCAAACTTTGCTTCCAATGCCTTCTGCTTTGCCCCCACGCCTTAGCATAGCTGATTGTGTACTAGAACCTTGACTCTATTGCCCAAATGATGGATCATTGCTCGAAATCCAGATTATCCACGATCCCACCGTATATGATGTTTACGATGAAGCTTGATGGCAGGTTCTTATGTGATTACATTTATTCAAAGACGACACATGTGTGGGGGTTACTATAGAGCATTTTCAATACATGTCCCACTTAGGCTGGAATACATGCTCTTGCCAAGGACATCCCACTATCTAGCACTTTATGTCATAGCACATTGGGTTAGACTTCAATACTGTGAATATACACCACAGCGATTAGACCCAGAATTTGACAACCTCCTTGCATTTGCACATGACTCCTTGCCTGACCTCGTTCCGATCATACTCCCATGGTACACGGGATCCTTCGTCCATGACGAGGTTATCTAATTGAAATGTGTTCTACTTGGATAGAATCGTCTGCTGTTCCCCACCATCCTCGTCATCAGATCCTTCATCTTCCAACAATGCCTCATAGTCCTAGTCTTCGAGTGCTATCCTTTGAATTGGGGCTTCAATCTCCTCACCTTCGTTGGCAATCCCACTAGCTTCCCGGACCAAAGGAGCTTCTTCGACCTCATCTTCATCAGCAACATCAGAAACTCCCCAACCTTCGGCCATTGTGTGCGTCGCGCTATAGCTAGAGTCCCCAACTTATTCTTCGGCATCACCACTAACTACCCCTTATTCAACTGTAGATGAAGGAATGGTCTTGGCATATGCTTGGGCCAGAAGAACCAAATCTCACCCTTGCTCCCTCGCCTTGCGTATGTATGACTGTCATGACCTTGTTCTCTTTAGCTGTACTAACTCTCAATATGTGTCCTGTGGTGCTCGGTTTGCAAGGCAGCTCAATTTTAGATCGTACACAGCTCCAAATTGAATGTGTAGAATAACCATCACATCACAGCACCTCATGTACGTTGCTCTGGTCTTGTTAGACTTACGGTCGCCGATTGGAAATAATGCAAATAATCCCTTTCAGGACCCTGTAGAACAGTCCATTGACTGTAGTAAATGTTGAAATTGACTGCGCCTGACATATCTACGTACTGCACCATAAACAAGATTTACACGATTAACCACATATCTAAAACTAAACTACACGCACCAAAAAGGATGCACTACAACATACTATACTACTTAGCCACACATCTAATACTATGTAATTCATTCAGTTAAAAAATTACCTACAAGGTGGATGACCGGACGTGCAACACTTCGCTAGCTCTTCTCCTCCCCTCTCCTCCTCTCTATTTATCTCCCTTCCATCCACTCTCTTTTTTTGGAATAAAAGTGAATTTTACCTGAATTTTGGGGGTCTTTTATAGGGGATGTTGTGCTGCTATTTGGAACGACGATAGGGATTTGCGGGGTCCCTGTCGCCATTTTGAATGACGATTTGCCTAAATTCTAATATTAAAAAACAGGGTGGCATGCCGAACCCTAGCTCCTATCACATTTGAATTGGCAACAGGAGTCTGTTACCAATTCAAATAGCAAATTAAGTCTTTGCCGCCATTCATTTTGAATGGCGGCAACACTGTTTCCATGGCGATAGGCCTATTTCGCCATTCGGCGACAGAAGCTCATAAAATTTATTAAACAAATATTTATTTCTGTAATTTTATTTAAAAATGTATTATTAAAAAAATTCGTCAGCTAGGGACCAAAGTCTATCTTGGCGTTCACCATCTTCGCCACTCTTGGAACCGGCGGGAGGGTGGAACTAACTTTACATAGAAAGTCGTGTAAACACTTGAGCTAATTTGCATGTCGGCCATGAGTAAATCCAGCTACAAATGTCCCCTTCCAACAGAAAAGAATGTGTAGATTGTGGACATAGGTTCGGTCTCCAAAATGCAAGACTGATGACCAATTTAATTGCATTGTAATAAATTTGTCAAATGTAATTATAATTCGTTGGAGTTTTTTTAAAGACATCCACTTGCGAAACAAAACACCCTACAAAACTGTTGTTGGTCAATGGTAAAATGATTTGATTGCACACAATACCATTTTGGGGAGGGGGGGGGGGTTGTGGAGGCAAATGGCAAGAAATTTGAATCCTTGGTGAGATCGGCTGGTATCTATGTGGTGTAAAACGATTAGTATACAACTTTGTACATCCACCGGCGGTCATCGGAAAGCTTATCTTTCCCTTGTTTATTCTTTACATGAATGATTGAGGATATCATGGAGCCATGGACAGTGAGAGACCATGTGGAGGTCATCCCATGTGTGTGATGAGTAATTGACATTGGTTTAGATAAGTCGAGTTTGGTTGGGGTGGTTCGGAGTCGAGTCGTTGCGTGGCGCAATCGGGCTCGGTCAGACTTTGGTCAAACTTGGTCGTACGTGATTAGGTTGCATATTCTGTTTTTTCGACAAGTTTGGATTTTGTCATGGTAAGTACGATGGTATTTACGTTTTCATGTATCGAGCGGTGCTATTTGATGTATTTCTTGTCTGTGTGACTGCAGGACATCAGGTGGAGTCGTGGCAAGACACGGTGGACCGGACTAGGTGCAGGTGGCGCTGAGGTCAGAACGGTCGGGATGTGTCGAAGACGACGTGGACTCGAGGTGGTTGCGAGGCGTGCGAGACAAGAAGCGCGGAAGCTTCCCAGAAGGTGTAGGAGGGGCGAAACGGGAATTTCGCAAGGCTGCACAAGCGGGAGCGGGCTCCGTTGGACTTAGCGGGCGTAACGGGGTGGAGACCCATTAGCCGTGGGTTATAAATAGGTTGGAGGGGCTGCATGCCCTGGTGAACACTTCAAGGGATTTTAGGGTTTCCTTTAGTCAAAATAGGCTTTAGAGTTTGCTTTGGCTTTAGGCTTTAGTGGTTGAGAGTTGTTGGGCAGGCAGAGTTGTGTTCCCTCTGTGTCCCCTTCGATGGTTTCTTGAGAGTCTGTGTATTCTTCCCATCTCAAGCATGTATGGGCTGTGTTCTTGTGTTGGAAAGGGAGAGGATGGATTGAGGAGCTTGTAATCTTCCTTGTTCGAATGTCCATGCATATGGGGACGTATCTCTTTGTATTTCGCTCTTGATTCAATGAATGGAAATATGAAGTTTTCTTTTGTTCATGCTCTCTGTCCTCTTTATTTGATAATTTTGGGGCTTTCTTTGATCCACGAGTTTTTGCTTGATTTCCTTTCTTGATCTAGCTTGCTGTGACATGTGGGAACACATCTAGGATCATCTTGATCATCAATCACCCACGAGCAAGTCTTTAGATCATATTTCGTTTTTGACTCGGTTTTGGAGCACCCTTCGTTCAAACTGAAAAAGATAGGAACTTTGGCAACGATCTTCACGATCGTCGAATGGAATAGGTTCCTGACATCCTTAGGAAGGTGTGTCTCAAGTTTCATGAAGTTTGGAGTTGTAGATCAAAAGTTGGATCAATTTTTGATTTTGAAATCGCGCTGAAATTTTGTTTCTGTGCTGATTTTACTGTTCACTGAACACTGTAGCTTCGAGTACCGAGTACTGTAGCTACGAGTACTATTCTTTTGAGAGCTATCCATTCTCGAGTACCAGCTACGAGTACTATAGCGCCGAGTACCGAGTACTGTAGCTACGAGTACTGCAACATCGAGTACTATTCATTCGAGCTCTATTCTTTATCGAGTACTGTTCATCGAGTACCGTAGCATCGAGTTCTATTCTTTTCGAGTGCCTAGCTACGAGTACTGTAGCGCGACACTGTAGCATCGAGTACTGTAGCATCGAGTACTATTCTTTCGAGTTCTATTCGATTCGAGTACAAGACATAGGTACTATTCACTGAGCACTGTAGCTTCGAGTACTGTTCATCAGTACTGTTCATCAGGCTGTCTTCTTGTGTTTATGGTCGTGTCTTTTGGGGGTTTGAAGGGGATTCAGTTCAAGTCTTCTGTTTTACTAGTATATTGATCTTCATAGCTTCCATAGCTATTGGAGTGAAGTATGTGATGAATCTGATCAAAGAGAAAAATTGAGTGTGCTCCTATTCACCCCCCTCTAGTCGCCTATTCGGTCCTACGAGTGGTATCAGAGCAAGGTTAGCTCTAATCAATAGATCTTAACCGGTCTCAAGAGCCATGGCGATGGACAAGTACTCAACCAAGTCGCCCATTTTCGATGGCATCGATTACCCTTTCTGGAAGAGCCGAATGGAAACATACATCCAGGCTCAGGGGTACGCTATCTGGCGCAAGGTCAAGGTCCGGTTTGTTGTTCCTGCCGATGAGAACATCAATGCTGGGAATATGCATGATGTTGAGGCAAACGCTAAGGCAAGGAACATCATTATCCAGGGCCTGAGTCGTAGCGAGTTCGATCGCATCTCCTACCTGTCATCCGCCTACGATATCTGGGTGACCATCAACGCATACCATGAGGGCACCACCCAGATCAAGACGGTTCGATAGGACCAATTCAAGAGAGAATACAACAAATTCGAGATGCTTGCTGGTGAGTCCCTCGATGAGTGCTTCGCACGTTTCCACAAGATCTTAAGCAACCTCCGAGCAGTCGGTCTCACATACCCCGACTCGGACAACGCTCGTCAGATGCTCGCGGCACTTGATCTGCGTGTTTGGGAGATGAAAGTGACCACCATCAAGGACACGACAGACCTCTCGACCTTGACTCTTGACGCGCTGTACTCGCGCCTCAAGACTCACGAGATTGACGTTGTCTCTCGTAAGTCGAAGTCACAGTCGATGGCTTTGGTCACTGATCCCACATTGGCTTCTGGTTCCTCTTCTTCTGATTCTCTTTGCGGATTCTCCCTTGCTGCTCTCTGTGACATAACTGATGATCAGTTAGAGCAGCTTATGATGAGCAGTGGCCCTCCTTGCTCAAGATTCTCCCATGCTTACAAGGGAGGAGGGACGAAAGAGAGGAGGACCGGTGATTTGCTTCGAGTGTGGTGGCCCCAACCACATTCGGGCAAACTGCCCCAAGCTGGAGAAAGGCAAGAACGACTATGGCGATTCGGGCAAGAACGACTACACCAACAAGAACCGCAACAAGAAGCCTCCAGCTCCTGCACAAGGCAAGAAGAAGTTCCGCAACTTTGGCAAAGCCAAGAAGCTCTTCCACCGCGTCCTCACCGCCTTCGACGACCTCGACCTTAGTGAGGTGGAAGGATGGAGCGACGACAACGGGACGGGTGACCAAGAGCCCAAGGATTGCAGCGATGACTTCTCCGGCATGTGCTTCATGGCCCTCGAAGGCGAACTGAGCGACAACGAGCTGTACTCTGACTCGGACGAGGTATGCCCCACCTACGACCAGCTCAATCATGCTTTTCTTAAGCTAGGTGGTTTTCATGCTAGAGCTAGGGCTAGGTGTACTGAGTTAAAAAAGGAAGTAGATAGACTATCACGGGAGCTTACTTCACTTACATCTGCTCCCTCCCGTAATGATTGTGATACATGCTGTGCTCTATTGGGTGACATGGAGAAACTAAGGACCTCGCATGATAGTGTGTCCTCCGAGCTTGATATTGTTAAGGTGGAGAATGTTAGTCTGCTTGCTGAGTTAGAGTTGAGTAGGATGGCTGTTACCCTACTTACTACTGATGAGACTACTTCTCCCACCTCATGTGAGGATAAGGACATTACTGCTAGAGGACCTTATGCCATGCTCCTTGATCTGCCCGAGTCTTGTGAAAATTGAAATAACTTGAAGATGAACTTAAAACGGGCAGATCATAAAATTGCTGAACTACAAGCTTCTTTACTTGAGCCGATTGATTCATGCTTGAACTGTCCTAAGTTAACTGCTGAACTTGAAGCTGTCTCCAAACAGTTTCAAGATATGATTGATCATGATAGGAAGTTGGCTCAGTTTGCTTCTAAGGACCCTGTTAGCTCACCATGCATTAATTGTAACAAACTAAAATCTGACTTAATTGCTTTGGATGAGAAATGTGTGAAGCTAACTAAGGACCTTCTAGAGAAGCCACATTGTGCTTGTAATGTGATTGTGGAGAAGGGGGAGAAGCCCTAGGGTAAGGTTGAGACGCTTAGCGACGTGAACCAACTGGCTAGCAGTAGGTCTGTCCCTTCAGAGTCGGCTGTGCGTGCACAAGCCATTTTCCCCTCTGCTGCTGATTCTTCTTTTGCTCCCTTACCTTCTGCTGTCTCTCCTTCCCCCTGCTCTTCTTGCACCTCTCTCTTTCGGGAGTGTCAGTACCTTATGAACACTCTCGAGAGATTTGTCGGAGGCAAGAAGAAGCTCAATCTTATTCTAGACCAATCTAAGATCTGCAGATTTAATCAAGATCTAGGATATGATTTTTATGAGGACATAAGGAAGCATCCACCTGCCGTGCTTAGACCCATAGCACCAGGTGTGATTGAGACTAAGCCCAGGACCGAGAAAGTCCAATTTAAGTCAGCGGGCTATGTTCAGGGGATTTTTGACAGTAAGCTGATTCCACCTACTACTTCAGCCTCTCAGAAGGCGAAGCCTCCCCGTGCTGCTTCTACCTCTCAGAAGGTGAAGTATCACTGCACCTTCTGTCAGAAGGATGGACACACAGTCGATCGATGCTTCAGGTGCGCCAAGATCGCGCGTAGAGACCGTGTTGAGTCTCTTGGGCGTATTCAGGGTCGGCCCCAGACCTTGAGTGCACCTAGGACCAACACGAGGTCTAGGACTGTTGAGTCTGTGTTTGGGCAGTATCGAGGACTCGGTTTTACTGAGTTTTCTATTTTTCGTCCTCGATTTGCTCCTGGTCGTGACTTCCATCGTCCTGAGGGTAGATCTCGTTTTCCTCATCAAGATAGCTACCCGCGGCATGTTCAGCATGTTGCAAATGCTCCGACTCGCTCCCTCGTAGCAGTTGGACTTAGCAACAGCTTCAGGTCTGCTCATAGACCTTCTGTTTTGAGTGACAGAGAGTGTAGGGTAGATAGAGGTCACTCGTGCTTGACTAACTCATCTGCTCGACGTGTTACTCAGTATTGGGTGCCAAAATCACTGTTGATTTACCCCAGTGCTGAGACTTTACTCTCTTGTTGACTTAGGTTCGCCGGGCAGGGAAGGGAAAGGTTTGGCTCGTCGACTCCGGGTGTTCACGACACATGACCGGAGATTCTTGTTGGTTTTCTTCCCTAGTCCGTGCTCCAGGTGATGAGAAGATCACCTTTGGAGATGCTTCATCTGGGCGCGTCATCGCCAAAGGTACTGTGCACGTGAATGTTTCTTTCATTTTGAAAGATGTTGCCTTGGTTAGTAAGCTGCAGTACAATTTGCTTTCAGTTTCTCAGCTTACCGATGACGGTTTCGAGGTGAGCTTTAAGAAGAACAATTGCAAAATTCTTGATTCTTCGGGTAGTCTGGTTTGCGGGATTTCTTGTTATGGGATGATCTTTCGTGCTGAGTTTTCTGAGTCGTCTGGCGATCCTCTCAGGTGTTTAGTTGTTTCTGAGTCCCGCGATCTCTCTTTCTGGCATAGGAGACTTGGTCATATTGGATTTGACCATTTGACCTGAGTTAGCGGCCACGATCTCATTCGTGGTCTGCCGAAACTGAAGATGGTCAAAGATCTTGTCTGCGCTCTATGCCGGCACGGCAAGATGGTTGCCTCTTCTCATCCTTCGGTCACAGTTACTATGACCGATGCACCGGGACAGCTGCTCCACATGGACACGCTTGGACCACTCGAGTCTGATCGGCAGGATGGAAGTGGTATGTTCTTGTTGTGGTCGATGACTTCTCGAGGTATTCTTGGGTGTTTTTCTTAGCCTCGAAAGATGAGACGTTTTCACATTTTCGAGGTCTTTTTAGTAGGCTTTCTGTTGAGCTTCCAGGTACCTTACGAGCGATCCGCAGTGATAATGGCACGGAGTTCAAGAATTCCTACTTTGAGAGTTTCTGTGGTGAGTCAGGTGTAGAACACCAGTTCTCTTCTCCATACGTCCCTCAGCAGAATGACGTTGTGGAGAGGAAGAACCGTACCTTGGTCGAGATGGCCAGGACGATGCTTGATGAGTACTCTACACCGAGGAAGTTTTGGGCTGAAGCCATTGCGACCACGTGCCATGTTTCGAATTGAGTTTTTCTTCGGGCACACTTGCACCGCACTTCTTATGAGTTGAGATATGGGCGAAAGCCCAGCGTCTCTCATTTTCGTGTGTTTGGTTGCAAGTGCTTTATTCTGAAGTCTGGGAACCTAGACAAGTTCGAGTCACGCTCCTGTGACGGTATCTTTCTAGGTTACTCAACTTCTTCGCGGGCTTATAGGGTCTGGAACTGCGAGTCTAGAAAGTTGGTAGAGACCTGCGAGGTGACCTTTGACGAAGCCAGTCTGGGGACTAGGCCATATATCTCAGGTTCTTTAGAGCAGTCCGAGACCATCTTTGTGGATGATGAGGATGATGGAGACGATGGTTGTTTACCTGATCCAGCTCCTCATCCTCCCCTTGAGATACCTTCTTCCACGGCACCTCAAGGTGATCAGCCCTTGCCTACCGTTTCCTCTGAAGCTAGTGGCTCTGTCCCTGCCTCGTCTGCACACGAGGTAGAGGCCACTTCTTCTTCTCATCCAGGACCTCCCCGATATATCCAGAAAAGGCATCCTTCAGGGCAGATTATTGGAGATCTCTTCGAGCGTGTCACACGCTCTAAGTCTGGCTTTTCTCAATTCTGTCTCCATTCTGCCTTTGTTGCCTCCTTTGAGCCCAAGGACATTTGTCACGCCCTTTCTGATGAGTCTTGGGTCAATGCCATGCATGAGGATCTAGAAAATTTCGAGAGGAACAAGGTCTGGTCGCTTGTCGAGCCCCCGCGAGGTCACAATATTATTGGGACTAAGTGGGTGTTCAAGAACAAGCAGAGTGAGGATGGAGTGGTTATTCGAACAAGGCTAGACTGGTAGTTCAGGGGTTCTCCCGGGTTGAGGGTCTAGATTTCGAGGAAACCTTTGCCCCTGTAGCTAGACTTGAAGTCATTAGAATCCTGCTTGCCTTTGCAGCTTCTAAGGGTTTCAAGCTTTACCAAATGGACGTCAAGAGTGCCTTTCTCAATGGCTTTATTGAGGAAGAGGTTTACGTCCGACAGCCTCCTGGTTTCAAAAACCCCATTTACCCAAACCATGTCTTCAAGCTTTCCAAAGCCTTGTATGGACTTAAGCAAGCCCCTAGAGCTTGGTATGAGAGGCTTAAGTCCTACTTGTTAAGTCATGGTTTTGAGATGGGTAAAGTTGACAAGACCTTGTTCATCCGCTGGCATGGCACTGATCTCCTGCTCGTCCAGATTTTTGTGGATGACATCATCTTTGGCGGCTCTTCCCATACTCTGGTTTCACAGTTCTCGGATGTCATGAGCACCGAGTTTGAGATGAGTATGATGGGGGAGTTGACCTTCTTCCTTGGCTTCCAAATCAAGCAGACTCGGGAGGGTACATTTCTGCATCAAGGCAAGTACACTCGTGACCTCCTGAGACTCGACATGAGTATTGATAAGCATGTGTCAACTCCGATGGCTTCTACGGCCTATCTTGACCCAGATGAGGATGGCGAGCCAGTTGATCAGAAAGAGTACAGAAGTATGATCGGCTCCCTTCTTTATCTCACTGCCTCGAGACCGGACATACACTTCTCCATGTGTCTGTGTGCTCGGTTTCAGGCTTCTCCTCGCATCTCTCACCGTCAGGCGGTGAAGCGCATCTTTCGGTACCTTCGAGCTACCATTGACTATGGTATCTGGTACTCTTCCTCTTCCTGTCTTTCCTTGAGAGCCTTCTCGGATGCAGACTTTGCTGGCTGTAGGATAGATAGGAAGAGCACTTCTGGCACTTGCCAATTCATTGGCACTTCTCTCGTATCTTGGTCTTCGAGGAAGCAGTCCGGTGTTGCACAGTCCACCGCAGAGGCGAATCGTTGCTACTGACCGATTCTTTGTAGTCAAGTGCTTTGGATGGCTTCGACCCTGCGGGACTTTGGGTTAGTCATAGATAGTGTTCCACTCTTTTGTGATAACACTTCTGCGATTAACATTGCTAAGAACCCAGCAAAGACTCTCGGACCAAGCATATTGATATTCGCTTTCACTTCCTTAGAGACCATGTGGAGAAGGGTGACATAGTGCTCCAGTTTGTGGATAGTGACCACCAGTTGGCTGACATTTTTACCAAGCCATTGGATAGCTCTAGGTTTTCAGCTCTGCGGGGAGAGCTTGGGGTGGTCTGTCCTTATGGACTGTAGGGAGGGGGAGCTTTGGGCTTTACTGCTTATTATATTATGCTTCTGTCTCTATTTTGTTGCACTATATACTGGTGCATTGGGTTTAGTCCTTCTAGCATAGGTTAGAGTACTTCTCATGCCTAGTTGCTTAGTCTTTCTACTCTTATCTTGTGCCTCCAGGATGCTTCATATTAGTTGTTTCTTATCTCACTAGGTCGAGCTCACTCACTTCTTGTAGGTTCTAGCAAGGGTTGGGGCACCCTCGGGTAGACAGGGTATGTGTTTGCTCTCTAGTTTGTGTTTTACTGTCAGCTAATAGTCCTAGAGTCATATGGGATAGATGAGGGTCAGTCTGAGCCATAGCATTCTCTTTCTTATCTCTGCTTTAAGGACTGCCTATTTGCTGTTTTCTTTGCCAGCTTCTCGTTTTTTTTTGCTTTAGTTCAGGGGGAGTTCATTTGGGAGCTTCTGGAGTTTAATGTTGACTTAACTCAACTTGAGCTAAAAGTTGCATCTCTTGTTGAGGGTGAGCTGGATTTTCTTGCATTTTAGCATTCTGCTTTGTAATATAACTACATTGAGCCTTGATTATTATCCTGTTATGACATGTTTGCAATGCTTTACATCTTGCCATGACTTGTGTTTATATGCTAGATTTATCATGACTTCATATGTGTAGACTAGCTTTTGCCATGATAAGTTAATTAAAATTGCTCCACTTGAATTAAAAACTTGTCATGCTAGCATTTGAGTCTAGTCCTTCTTGAGCTATCCTTTTATGATTCATGCCATGTCAAATAGGCTTAGTTGAGCGTTGAATCTTTGTTGAGCCTTATATTGAGCTATTTTCGTCTCTTGATGATACAACTTGTTTAAAAAGCAAAAAGATCTCTTTTGTGCGGAAAAACTGATTTCACCAATTCTTTCTCATGAGATAGCTTGCTATTGCACTAGACATGAACTCAGGGGGAGTTTTGGATGACCTAGACTATCTTCTTAAGCTTCTTACTTGGAGTAGTCACATAAGGCTTGAGATCTAGCACATAAAAAAAAATTTGGGTTGGAAACGACCATGAACCTTAACAAGACAATGTTTTATGTGTTCAAATTGCTTAAGCTACCAAAAGAATCAAGTACTTAACCCAATGTTTCACTCTTGATCGTGTAGCGCTCTAATTGGTCTCAATATTAGCTTCTTTGTTCCACTTAGCTTATTGACATGGCCTGCATCATCCTTGGATATCTCTAGTTAGACTTTGCTTATTGATGACTTGACATGCTCATAAAATGCATTACATTTCAGATCGTCATCTATGTGCTCAAGCTAGGATATACATGTCTTGTCATGATCTAGATAGCCTTTTATTGAGTTATGGCTGGGTGTAGTTCATTATGGTCATTATGGATAATTCTCATGGCTCAAAATGCTTAGAAATAATCAAACTTCAGCCTTTACATCCATATTTGTGATCTTATTCTCTCTTTTGCATTCTTGATGTGTTTATTGCCAAAAGGGGGAGAATAGAGAAGAAAAAGCTAGTTTGGGATTTTTTTAGAGTTTTGAAAAAAAGAATTGCTCTTTCAGTTGTTGCTCTAGTATTCCTTCTGTCGACATGGTCATTAGTTTCATTCTTTTCTTTGGACCATGTTGGACTTTGCAAATCAAACTCAACTTCAAGTTTCTCTGGGTTTGTCAATATACTCATCAAGGGGGAGATTAAGAGACCATGTGGAGGTCATCCCATGTGTGTGATGAGTAATTGATATTGGTTTAGATAAGTCGAGTTTGGTTTGGGTGGTTCGGAGTCGAGTCGTTGCGTGGCGCAATCGGGCTCGGTCAGACTTTGGTCAAACTTGGTCGTACGGGATTAGGTTGCATATTCTGTTTTTTCGACAAGTTTGGATTTTGTCATGGTAAGTATGATGGTATTTACGTTTTCATGTATCGAGCGGTGCTATTTGATGTGTTTCTTGTCTGTGTGACTGCAGGACATCGGGTGGAGTCGTGGCAAGACACGGTGGACCGGACTAGGTGCAGGTGGCGCTGAGGTCAGAACGGTCGGGATGTGTCGAAGACGACGTGGACTCGAGGTGGTTGTGAGGCGTGCGAGACAAGAAGCGCGGAAGCTTCCCGGAAGGTGCAGGAGGGGCGAAACGGGAATTTCGCAAGGTCGCATAAGGGAGCAGCTCGTTGGACTTAGCGGGCGTAACGGGGTGGAGACCCGTTAGCCGTGGGTTATAAATAGGTTGGAGGGGCTGCATGCCCTGGTGAACACTTCAAGGGATTTTAGGGTTTCCTTTAGTCAAAATAGGCTTTAGAGTTTGCTTTGGCTTTAGGCTTTAGTGGTTGAGAGTTGTTGGGCACGCAGAGTTGTGTTCTCTCTGTGTCCCCTTCGATGGTTTCTTGAGAGTCTGTGTATTCTTCCCCTCTCAAGCATGTATGGGCTGTGTTCTTGAGTTGGAAAGGGAGAGGATGGATTGAGGAGCTTGTAATCTTCTTTGTTCGAATGTCCATGCATATGGGGACGTATCTATTTGTATTTCGCTCTTGATTCAATGAATGGAAATATGAAGTTTTCTTCTGTTCATGCTCTCTGTCCTCTCTATTTGATAATTTTGGGGCTTTCTTTGATCCACGAGTTTTTGCTTGATTTCCTTTCTTGATCTAGCTTGCTGTGACATGTGGGAACACATCTAGGATCATCTTGATCATCAATCACCCACGAGCAAGTCTTTATATCATATTTCGTTTTTGACTCGGTTTTGGAGCACCCTTCGTTCAAACTGAAAAAGATAGGAACTTTGGCAACGATCTTCACGATCGTCGCATGGAATAGGTTCCTGACATCCTTAGAAAGGTGTCTCAAGTTTCATGAAGTTTGGAGTTGTAGATCAAAAGTTGGATCAATTTTCGATTTTGAAATCGCGCTGAAATTCTGTTTCAGATCGATTTTCTCGTTCATCGAACACGTAGCTTCAGTGCCGAGTCTCGTAGCTACGAGTACTATTCTTTCGAGCTATCCATTCTCGAGTACCAGCTACGAGCTTGTGGCGCCAGTACCGATCTCGTAGCTACGAGTACTGCAACATCGAGTACTATTCATTCGAGCTCTATTCTTTATCGAGTACTGTTCATCGAGTACCGTAGCATCGAGTTCTATTCTTTTCGAGTGCCTAGCTATGACACTGTAGCATGACACTGTAGCTACGAGTACTGTAGCATCGAGTACTATTCTTTCGAGTTCTATTCGATTCGAGTACAAGCCACGAGTACTATTCGCCGAGCACTGTAGCTTCGAGTACTGTTCATCAGGCTGTCTTCTTGTGTTTGTGGTCGTGTCTTTTGGGGGTTTGAAGGGGATTCAGTTCAAGTCTTCTGTTTTACTAGTATATTGATCTTCATAGCTTCCATAGCTATTGGAGTGAAGTATGTGATGAATCTGATCAAAGAGAAAAATTGAGTGTGCTCCTATTCAACCCCCTCTAATCGCCTATTCGGTCCTGATGACCGTCGTTCTCAAAAACCAAAAGGAAACATGGAAGGCTGGCATGCATCTAAAGAGACCAAAATCAGGGAAGATCAGTGCATCCGTGATTACGGGGTCCTGTAAGCTATCCCCTAAGTATTTTTTTTCCAACACAATAGAAAGTGGCAGTATATATATACTGGGTTTAATTTGTGCTCAAAATTGATCATTCCCTTTTTCTGAAGTGATATTTAATTAACCCTAACAAAAAAAAAAATAGCTACCATGCGAGAATTTCTCAAAGAAGAGGAAAATCAGAACCGTTGGTATTGACCATTTGATGCTAGCGTTGCCAATGTCTTATAGGATACCTACTCGGCAAGATATCGCTAGTGAACAAACTTTTAATTTGGTATCAAATTAGCATAAAAGGTTCTGATTTTTTTTATAGATGTACTTCAGAAATTATTCTACTTATATATAAAATTCTAAGTTCAAACTTATTCCCCATTGAGAATAACAAAAATGATAAATTTCTGATAAATGATAAATAAAAAACAAAAGGAAAAAAGAACAGGTCAAATATTACTATTAATAGCAAACTTATCTTTTTTCTTTTTTTCCTAACATACTTTGAGTTTGAACTTAAAATTGTAAAGGTGATACAACACACCATAGTTTACATCTGGAAATTGTTCTGGATTTTTTTTATGTTGACTTGATGCACAAACCGAAAATTTATCCACATGTGCACTCTGCCATGTCGTAAGGGAAGCTAGCAGCAATCACATCATGCAATTTTGGTCATATGAAAAAGAAACACTAAGGCCAGCTCATGAAGCAAGAGGTGTACCGTACGTGTACGTACCAACGAATTAAAAAATGTGTTTGCTGGAAGGAACAGGTGATGATCCGAAGAATGTCAAACATGACACATCATGATTAGCTACCAACTAATCTTAGCCGGCACAGCATAAATCATAGTCGATCGGCAGTATCTTGCTAGTCATACCAACGGAACTCGTGGAGAACTGGACACGTATTCACCACTCCAATAGGAATCAAATCATTTTTTTAGCCTGTCAACGCTCTATCAAGCCTGTAATTAAGAATATCATTGGCTGAACGAATGAGAGATCGAATAGATTGTTTTTCTTATCTGATCCATTTCGTTATTACTGCCAGATCGTAATACTACCACCACATCATAATTTTCAAGCTTTTCAGCGGCGAAGCTAGAAAATTTATGTTGAAGGTGCACCATTGATGTTAAAAGATGGGGTAAATGGACGATTGTTAAGCGATTATTGACTGATCAAATATTAGCATCGGGTAAATCATACATTATAAATATTGTATTCATATGGTACTTAATGTTTTTATATAATTAGTTGAGCTTTGTTTCCAGTTAATTGGCTAGTTTACATAATTAGTTGTGAAAACGACTTATTATATGGGTAATAACGATAACAAATACTAATATTAATAAATAAAATTTAAATATATGTGAAAATATTATTAAACATATATATCCATTCCATAAATTTTTTACTAGTATGCTACATAGCCCACATAAAAATTTGCGTATCCTACCACTCAAGAAACACATACGGTTTTTAGTACACATATACTTGGTTGGTTAGTATTGTTAGGACCTATTTATGTCACATATGACTTCAAAATTTGTAAGTAAATGTGTCATATAAGATACCCAATGTTACTTTTGAATCATTGCACTCATCATGATGGTTGCAACGGCACAAACAAATAGAGAATCAAACACTGGGTTTTTGTGTTAGAAACTAAAGTTACTAAGAGCTAAATAAATAAAGTACTTTCGTATCATTCACACAATGCCACATAGGTAGAGGGAAAAAAGTGTTAAACTATCTACAAAATCTAAATAGAGGACATAAAATACAATCTGCGTCTAACTCATTTAAGAATTATCAAATTGCAAGGAAGTGCAAATTCAATTAAAACTTTAGCTAGCAAGGGTATAAACATAATTTTCAAAAAAATCTGGGGGTGCCCAATGCACGGGCACCGTAGCTGACCCTTACTTTCCTCATATCCCCATCATCAAACTCAGATCAGGCACTGCGTAGTGTCCTTTGCTCCCACCGCTAGGAACTCATTTTTGTCTCACAGCGACTAGCGGCGCCATTTTTTACTATTGTAAAACGCATGCTTTTCCACGAAATTTCCTTTCACAAAATTGTTTTAAAAGGAAAAGGTAGAGGCCAAGCCATTCCTTATTTCAGCTATAAAATATAGGAAAAAGTTCACATTTCAGCCCTCAACTATGGCATAAGTCCATTTTCAACCCTCAATTGTAAAACCGTCTAGAACGAGTCTCTAAACTATCAAAATTGAGCCACTTGACCCCCCCTTGACTGAAACAAGGGTGGTTTTGTCTGATATGACGGCGACATGATGGTGGTTATGATACATAATCATATAGCAATGAGTCAGCAAATTAAAAAAAGAATAAAGAGTGTGGTGCCATTTTTTAATTTCTATTCGTATGTGCTGGATGGTGAAGAGAGCAGAGTGATGTGATAATTCATCTTTGGTGGCGGATGGTCATTTTTATAAAACAAGGAGTAACTTCGGCGTGTGAGACGAAGAGACGCATCGGGAGCCAAAGTAGCATAGGTGCGCTTAAGAGATCATTTGGGGGATGCTTAATAGAACCTCCGCTCACACGTAATTTTGACAGTAAAAATGTACTCATAATATAGTAAAACCAACTCGTACATACAGTAATTACAGAATCAACAAGTAACAGTAAAGTTACTAGTACCTTATAGTAAACACAGACGAGAATTTCAGTAAAAGTTATAATGCAGTAATACTGCATGTAAAATGAAGTAATTTTGTACTCCAGTTTACTGTGAGTAACTGTTTGGTTTTTTTTTCTTTTTTTGAACGGGTGTGGAAGTCACGTATATTATGTGCATGGGTCTGCATCGTCCGGGTGTTTCCGCAAACTATAGGAAATCATATTTTTCTCTATTCGGCGGTGCGCTCAACCCTCAAAGAAATGAAAAACCCAAGGTCTCCGACGAGCTCTACCAGCCCGTATTCCCAGCAAGAGCAGAGGTGATCTTCGTTTTCAGCACCCTCTCAGCCCTTGCACTTTGCAAGGTCAGAGAATACCCCTCTTTTTGTTTGAAGTTTTTCTCTCTCGCGAAGTAGAATTTTCTAGGGTTCTGCACAGTAAATTCACCCCAAACTTCATAATCTTACTACCCTAGGCGATTTTTTCCTCCCAAATTTGGGAGCGTTTTGGGATATTTTTTCTCTCTAGATTATAAGTAAAACAACTCCTCACATACAATAATTCACATGACCCCCTTTTGGTTTTTTTTTCATGTTTTCCCGCTCTGGCAGTAAATGAGGACATCCAGCGACGCACCCTCCAAGGTGAGGAAGGTCACCATCAAGAACACTCAGATGACACTAGAGATTTACTTGGACCCTTCGCTAGCCCAACCCATCGCCCCAAGAACATCGGATGCATCTGTCGCAGACGCTCGTGCTGGTGTTTCTTAGAAGAAACAGCCGAGCAAGAATTGGAAGGCAGTGGAGCCCTTGCCAGAGGATGTCTTCGCCTTGACACCTCGTGATGAGCCCACGCCAGAGTTCACCACGGTAAAGTTTGTGTACATATAACAGTAAACACTCATTCATATTACAGTAATTCGATCATATCCCCGACATGTTATTTTTTTTTACTTTAGTAGTAAACATGAGTAATGTTCACACTAATTATTCAACTACAATGGTAGTAAAGACATGTGTACGTCGAATGCAGGCTCAGGGCGATAGGAGGAAAGGACCTTGGACGACGTGCATCAGGAGCGCTCCTACCCTTGTCGAAGCCACCATCAGCAAGCTGACATTAGGGTAGATGAATGAGGTTACGAGGCTGGGATTCAGCGGCATGCTGAAGTTCAACCTCGAGGGATTAGAGAGGAAGTATCTTATGTGCTTCCTAATGCACAAGATCGACCCGATCGAGATGATATTAGTACCGGTGGTGGAAGGAGCATCCCAATCACGCTCCACACCGTGATGTGTGTTCTCGGGATCCCTTGCGGTAGTAGTGATGCGTCGATGGTGACCCAGGGCTTAGGGAACGCCAAGCTGGTCGAGCTGAAGTGACTGCTTAGGGTGTAGCAAAATGCCAACGTGAAGAAAACGATGCTGATAGAGCGGATAAAAACCTGAGGCACAGACGTTCTGACGATGAGGTATTTCTTCCTCGTTGTCTTCAGCAAGCTCCTGTTCTCGACCACCAATATCAATATAATGGTGAAGGATGCATTGCTCATGAAGGACCTGGACAACTTCATCGGCATCAACTGGTGCAAGGCCGTCGTAGATGACCTTAGGGAGTCCGTCCATAACTGGAACAAGAAGAAGGATAACACCACCAAGTCTATCAGTGGATGTGCCACCCTCGTGCTTGTATGTTGCATTCAGTACTTTGTACATTGATAAGTAGTAAAATTTGTAGGTTAGGAACACAGTAAATAGTAGTCCTACAACCTAGTAAAACAGAGCGCACACACCAGTAAATTGGCTAACACCAAAACGTAGCTTACTACACGTAGTAAATATATGATTCAACTTTAGCAATACGGACACTAACAAGCAGTAAAATACGTTGGTCATGAACATAGTGAATAGAAGCCTCACAACCCAGTTAAAAAGAGCGCGCATACTGGTAAAAGGGATTGCATAAAATGTAGCTTACTACATGCAGTAAATACATGCTCCAACTTTAGTAATACGAACACTAACAAGTAGTAAATTATATGTCACAAATTTTCTACCTCAACAACCTGAGGTGCGTCCACAGCATTGATGCTATCAAGACCCCATGCGCCACACACTTCACGGCTGCTCTCATCGACAAGATCATCGTAGCCAACAAGGTGAAGGCCCCAGACGACAGAGACACCTTTGGCAAGCTCAGTGTGAGTGGTCTTCTCTACTTTGTCATTTAGCAGTAAAAAAAGATGTTCATTATAGTAACGTGCATCATATACCACAGTAATTCACTCGTATCGTTTAAATAAAAAATGGCCAATTCAGGTGCAAGGAGGGGACCTGCAACTTGCACAGTGCAACGGCACTGGCACACTTGCTAGAGTTACCCACTCAACCCACTACGGGATAGTTCCCAAGCTTGCGTGGCTTGCTCGGTGATGCGGTGGGATCAATAGGCAAGGGGGCGTCTAGCAATGGAGGCATTGGAGAAATTCGATGACAAGGCTGGGAGGGCAATGAGGCAGACAGAAAAGACCATGGTGCAGATAAAGAGGGCACATAAGCAAATCGAGATGACACACATGAAGGACGTCAGCGTCACCAGGAAGCTGCTCGAGGCGGTAGATGCGTCTGGATTGACGCTTCATGCAGGCGGGGGCAAAAAAGGCAAAAACGTAGCAAGAAGGCGCACAAGTTGGAGTGTGCGACCTCAACCCCCATGCCGATACACATAGTGTTTCCAAACAATTCAACGTAGTCGACATAGAAGGAGATCGCAATCCCAGCCGCAGCTGCAGTGCAAGTACCCACCATGCTTGCTGATACGGTCGTCTCGGCACCAGTATCGGCACTTGCCCGGTTGTGGGGACGGTAGCTCTCGCGCTAGTGTCTGTAGACTCGTCGTCTCCCGTTGTCATGCCAGCACCACAAACATCGGGTGAGTATGCAACCCTGGCTGCATTGGCGCCGACATCAGCATCACAGCCTCCCCCCATGCATCAAGAAGGCGCAGTCTACGTTCGAGCGTCAATGCTGTTCCCTCTGACTCCAGAAGAGTGAGAGGACGACGGAGCCCAATGTAATATCAGTGGTAAATAGACACATTACAACAACAACGACGACAACAAAGCCCAATGTAACAACAAAGTTGGGGTAGGCTAGGAATGAAACCTCCTCAAGGTCAAAGAGACGAGAGTCTTGCAAATAATAATAAAAAAAAACTACAGGACTAAAACCATAAGCCGTACATCCTGCCATCCGAGCCGAGAACCTAAAACACAGCCCCTAAATCTTCTTTATGGTTCCAGTACGTGGATCGCTAACTTCCATGCGCTCCTATCTAATGCTAATTCTTTAGCTACATTCCAATCCCTCAAATCTCTTGTAACTGCTTCCTCCCACGTTAATCTTGGTCGACCTCTACTTGTTCTTACGTTTTCAGTACACCTTAAAATTCCACTACGTACCGGTGCCTCAGAAGGCCTCTGTTGGAGATGTCCAAACCATTTCAAGCGGTGTTGGACAAGCTTCTCTTCAATTAGTACTACCCCCACCCTATCACGTATATCCTCATTGCGGATTCGATCTCGCCTTGTGTGACCACATATCCACCGCAGCATCCTCATCTCCGCCACACTCATCTTCCGTATATGTTGTCTTTTAGTCGCCCAACATTCTACTCCATATAGCATCGCAGGTGTAACATCCCAATTTTTGAGTTTAAAAAATCTTTTAATAGTTAGTAGGGAGAAAATTCACCATTTGGATTTATTTGAATTTAATTTCAAAAGCTTAATATTGAACTTTACAATCAAAAACCTTTAATGTGAATAATCCCAACATGAACATTAGCCAAAACTATTTTATTTGGGTTCTATGTGCTCAGATATATTTTCTAGATTTTTCTAGAATTTTTCTGAGTTCATTTGCTATTTTCTATTGCTTATTTGAATTTCTGGTAATTTACAAATTAGAAAATGTATTTAAAATCTCGATTAAATCTTGGGCGAATCTTGCAGCCCATCTCCTCCTCCATGCGCCGCCCGCTTCTGACCAGCTCCACGCAACTCGCCACCCATCCGTCCCGCCGTCCGATCGAGGTTGGGCGCTTGGATCAAATCGCCGATCGCGCCTCGCCTCCACCCGCGCCGGTGGGCCGCCGAGGTCGTCGTCTCGCGCCGCTTTCTTCCTCGCGTCAAGTCGGCGCCGTCGCCATTGGAGCTTCTAGAAGCTCAATCCGACAACGGACTTTCCTAACTAAAACCTCCGATTTCTTTGCCAAACTCTATCTCTAATCTTCCCGCGCGTATCTACCTCAATCGGGATCAAAACCAACTCTATCTCCGTTTCGTTTGGCGAAATCCCCAAATTAGGATTCCTTATCCCGCACCCCACCCTATAAATGGCACCCGAGCCCGACGGTCCTCCGCAACCAGGCCGCCACCTCATCTCCTTCCGAGCCTTAGCGCCGCCACAATTGGAGTTCTAGGGTTTTGCCGCTCGTTCTTCGTCGTTTGCGCCGCCGGTGTTGCCGCGTCATCATCAAGTGCACGTCGGGTTCGGCGTCACGGGGCTACCTCCGAGAGCCTTCGCCGCTGAACGTCATCGAGCTCCGTCCGACAATACCGGCCCCTCGCGCTCTCGAGCTCGCCGCGCCGCCATGTCCTTCCGATCACCCGGAGTTGCATCGCAGGGTTCGCAATAGCGCCCTCTACACGCGGTACCGACCCACCGCCGGCCCCCCGCGTTCGCCGTTGCCATCGGTCCCGAGCCGCCGCCGTCGGGTCGGCGTGGCGCCACCTCACCGCCACCTCGGCATTCGTGCCGACGTGTCGCTGCGTGCACCGTTTGGCGAGCATGTATGCGCGCGTGGCACGGTCCACCGAACCCGGATCGATCGGCGTGGACTTGGTCCACGGTGCACCATCTCACTGACATGTGGGTCCCACATGTTAGAATTGTTTTCTGATTTCTTTTAATTCCGAAATTCCTTCGCTGATGTCAGCATTGCGCAATAATCCGATTTTTCTTTAGAGAAATAATTCGGAAATTCCAGAAAATCCAAATTAGGGTTTCTTTTTAGATTCAATCTTCCAAAGCTCATAACTTTTGCATCCTAACTCCGTTTGAGCCCATTCAAATTTCTAAATTTATCTAAATTCAAGCTCTATTTATCTGAGATTTTTATTTAATTTTTGGAGATTGTTTTGCCTCTATTATTTATTTGTTTTGTTTTTTTTGTTTCGTTTGCGAGTAGACGTCGATTCGTCGGGGAATTTTGTGGAAGAAGGAGCACCCCAAGATCAAGACCAGTACATAGACCTTTTCCAAGGTAAGTCATACATTTGATCATCTTGAACCCAGTTTTCAAATTACTTTACTTCAATGTACTGCATTCTATTTTAATTATTTATTTAAATGCTTTGGGTATAGTTATTATCCAAATTTGTTATCACACCTTGGCCTTATATGTCATAATTCCTTGTCACCCTAGATTGGTTATCAGTTGGTAATATTATAGCACCAACGTGGATTGGTTAGATGCGAGTACAATTGCTTAGCAATGCTACGAGTCTCACATCTCATGAAAGTTGCAATTGTTAATATGACTAAGTGACTATGGAACTTCGTGTAGAACTGTGTGCTATGTGTTATTACTTCGTGATGGCATGTGTTGCACTAAAACCAACTGGGTGGTAAAGGATTTAGACTGAGGCAAGTGGTGGAAGCTGTGTGATATGGTGGGTTTTGTGATGGGAATGATAATCTTTGTGACTTAGTTAGAACATGGAAGTCTTGCCTTGGTCAATTAAGGACTTAACTTTGTGCGCCATTGAACCGAGCCTTCATGCACGCGACCACATGCAGTATGGGACGGGCCTAACTTAGTAAGTTATGGATTCTCGGCATTGATGTTCGGTGGATAGGTTAGGGGTGTGTGACGGGTGGAGGTGTGACTACTTAGTGGTTGCATCGCGGGACGGTTCGCCGCTTCCCTGTCCAGCGGTGTGTTATGCCAAAGCGCTTCATTTGGGTTGGCATAGCGGTTTGTAAGCACATCGGGAGTGTCAATGTTGAGATGAAGTTTCTGAACCGTTTTGTTATGATTAGTGCTTGCTACACTAGTCGTATCTTGTGGGTAAAGTGTACAACCTCTGCAGAGTGTTAAATCAATCTATTCGAATAGCCGCGTCCGCGGTCATGGACATGCTCGGGGATTTCACACGAGGGGTAGTTTTCATAAAATGTTGGGATGGGAGCTGTGTGACCTCAATCATATGGCTATGTGAAATAATCTGTTTAGCTGTGTGTCTTTGTGAAAACCACTGTTAAATTAATATTGTTTATTTGTTTTGAATTATGCTTTCAATCTATTATTCGTATTCAATTGCAAATGTTGCTTTTATGCAAAAGAACCACATAAACCTTTTCTTTGGAATAAGCCTGCATCTATACATTGCATTCTGTGGTATGACTTGCGAGTACGGTTGTGTACTCACGCTTGTTGTAAAACTTGCGCCCAAACCTACAGAAGAGGAGGAGTCTACGCCTGCTTTCGAGGAGGAGTTCGCCGAAAGTTGTTGATCGTTAAGGTCTGGATCCCAGTCGGTTTCCTGTGGTGAATTGGTGGGATCTACGCTGGAGTTATTTCCGTTCCGCTGCTGTTTTATTCTCTGTTAGCCCTGCGTGGCTTTATAAGTGTAAATTCGACCATAAGGTCAAAACCCTTATTTGTTATTCAAACTAATCGTTTACTTTATTTATCGTTTGTGTGGATCGATATTTACCTATGTTAACCCTGAGTGCACTAGCGTGATCCTAACTAGTGCAGTATACACAAAGGATTCCAGAATCGTAATTCTGTGTCCCGACAGCAGGTCTGATCGCCGTCCTATAGAGCTTACCCTTTAACTTTTGAGAAACTTTTTTGTCACACAGAACACCTGATCCTTGGCGCCATTTCACCCACCCTGCTCTAATCCTATGGCTCACATCTTCATCAATCTCTCTGTCTCACTGTAGCATCAATCCCAAATATCGAAACGTGTCCTTCCTAGGCACTACTTGTCCGTCCAGCCTAACATCTCCATCATCTGCCCCAGCACCACTGAAATCACACTTCATATATTCAGTTTTAGTCCTACTAAGTCTAAACCCCTTCGACTCTAGGTCTTCCTCCACATCTCTCGATTCCTATCGACACCTATCCTACTCTCATCAACTAGCACTACATCATCAGCGAAAAGCATACACCAAGGGATATCTCCTTGTATGTCTTGTGTGACTTCGTCCATTATTAGGGCAAAAATATATGGACTCAACGCTGACCCTTGATGAAGTCCTGTCCTAATAGGGAAAACTAGTATCACCACCGCATGTTCTGACATTAGTCACAATATCTTGGTATATATCCTTAATTAGGGCAACATACTTAGTTGGAACTTTTTTCCGTAAATAGACACATTAGATAGAGGAAAACAACAGCAACTCAGTAAACTGATAAAGCAAAACAACAGTAAATAGTAAAGCAACACACAATATAATTACATGCATAAGTTTACTATTGTCATGCAGGCTAGGTGCGCGGCAATGACGTCGAGTCAAACATCGACAACATAATAGACTCGATCAACGTCGATGCCATCCCAGGGATACACCCCGTCGCATTCGCTACACAAGCTCCAATCAAGTCTACAGCTACGGCGGGCCACGGGTTGTTCCCCACCATCCTGGATCAAACCAAGGTACTGAATGCAATAAAACACATACGTATGATCAAGTTAGGTTGGTTGTTTTTACAGTAATTCATATCCGATTCATTTTTATTGCAAGAGATAGTAAACGAGAGCTCCAACGATGTCGCATTAGAGCCCCCGACAGTAAAGGAGCTCACAGAGGTAACGACGTAGTAAAACATGTGAGTAAAAGAAGTAATTTTACTAACTTTTGATAGTAACTCGATCCATTTTTTTATTATAGGGCCCAGTAAAAGGTGCTACAATGGATGCACCTGGTGCGCCTCCTCCAGTAAAGGAGGTAGAGGAGACTCCTACAGCCACGAGCAAAGTCAAGGAGGAGCACGTGGCTAGCATCAGCGTGCCAAAGGTACATCCTGGGTCACTAGCAGTATTATGTAACGACACATATAGTAATTTGTTGAACACATGACAGTAAATCATTGTTCCTTTTTTTTATCGCTGGATCAAGTGAAAGAGGGAGCAAAGGAGTCAGAGAAGGCGCCTACCAATGACCGCAAAGACCCACCTTGTACACCTAGTGTGGCAAAGGTACAGGGGTTCACAGCAGTAACTTATCATGATATTTTCAGTAACACAAAAGTGTACATTAGTAAAACATGAGACTTTTTTACTGCACGATGTTACCGCCAAACCAAAGCGCAAAATAAAACTCACCCCTCCCAGGCAGGTAAAGACGACGGGCAAAACGGCAACCAACAAGGCGGCACCCGTGGAGAAGACCACTATTGGGAAGAGCGTGGCTTCCTCAGTCCAAAAGGGCACCGGCAACGCCAGTGCATTTGGGAAGAGGCTGACAAAAGCTCCCAGCAAGCTGGTGTCGCTATTCAAGTCGTACATAAGGTGGCCGAAAGTGCTCGTCGTGATGGCCATGGAGGTGAGGGAGCTGATATGCAACGATGAGAGCCTCAAAAGGTATGAGAATATCACCACCTTTTCTGATACATAAGATACATAAACGTTGTTTTATTGCTCTATCAATATAGTTTACTGTATTGCACCATTTTTATTGCCCCCATTTTTTACTAAACATACACATATATTTTACTGCTAACACGAATGGTATTTACTGCAGCCTCTATCTACTCTAGTCTAGTGATGGAATTATTGCGGCCATTGGAAAATCCATGGTGGAGTCGTTCAAGGACAAGAAAATGACCGAAAACATGTTCATCTCGCAGTTCATCGAGTGCTTGCGCCAAGACAATGCCGACCTAAGGCCAGACAACGATGGGTACAAGACATTCCTCCCCATCGATCTGTCGATAAGTTGCTTTTTTTACAAAAAGCTTTTTTACAGTAAATGTTTACTCGCATAGCAGTAAAGCCTATCGTCGCCCTTGGTAAGTTTTAAACAATTGTGTTTTGCCCGTCAACAAAAACTACTAAACATAGAGGGGTACGTGAAAAAGAAGCAGTACAACAGTGAATAGGCCATGAGCATGCTGAAGGAGCATATGGCGGGGGTGGACATCACGCGCGTTAAGCTGCTAAGTAATTTCATTTTTTTATCCGACCAAGCCTCCAGTAAATGTCACGCATGATTTAGTAAATTGCATGTTTCATTACAATAAATCTCATACATACTATAGTCTTTTCGTATTGGACATATATTTCATGGTTTTTTGTTTGCAGCCTGACGAGGATTAAAACATCTATGTATTATTTTTAATACATAATAGACCATACGTCTTCATGGTCGTAACCCCTGAGGTGCACGACCTCACTGGTCGTAGAGATTCTAGAGGTTACATAATGGGTACCCTGGTCGGACGAAGGCCTAAGCCAAGCTCCCGACTAGGAGAACTGCTCGTAAAAGGTATGAACTGATACTTGGAACTGATCCAAGTATATTCTTTACCGTATGATGAATGGAGCACGTGCATATTCCATACCATACGACGTTTCTTATCCAGAAGCACTAACGGATAACCACCATGCGGTTTTATGTCTCATAGACATATAACCGCCGAACGGTTGATTCTTTATCAACTGTCACTTGACTCCGACCAGACGCAACGCTTCACATCAGACGTCTTCTCCGGAAGTAACTGCCACCTCTTCAAGGGCTATTTAAAGATGGAGCCTAGACGGATCAAGGGAGAGGAGAACAAGATAGAGCCATCAGACTAAAGCACAAGCCTTAGATTCGTGTTGTAGGCCTGACATTGTAAAGGAACAAGTAGTGTTCTCAGAGCATACCCTGTAAAACCCAGTTCATATTAATAAAAGAGCTGTCTCATTATTTTCCTAGATTTCCCACATCATTTTCTCCTTTTCTTTTTGTAAGATCAACGTCTTGATCGTCGACAGCTGGCGCCGTCCATGGGGAGCGCGGCGTGGAATCTTGGAAGAATTTCTCTTCTCATCAAATCTTTGTCCATTCCCCATTTGTGATCGCTGATGCGGTTATGGCGGGAAGTTGGGATGAAGAAATCTGGTTCGACCTGGCGGACTACGCCAACCTCGACATGGACGCATGCATGCGCGCCATGGAGGAAAACGGAATCTCTTCATCATCCTCCTCCGCCGATTCGCCCATCGCAGAAATCGGCGAAGTCGATCGGATGGATGAGGATACACCGCTATGATCGCGGCGTTTGAGAGGAAGTGCTTCCACCAGTTCGAACACTCTAAAGCCTCAAGAAGCCGGCCTTTCGACCGCAAAAAGGTGACGAAAATTCAACACTGCAACTCGAGGTTCAATATACCTTTGATGCGATCATGGTTGATAGGTACTCACCGACGGCTTCTAGCAATTCCAGGAGCCAACCGACACCTGGTGATGGTGTCAATGAAACCTCCATTGGTCATAAACCAAGTGGGGATGATAAGGCTCAGCATTCGATCCGCAAGTCGCCGAATTAGGTTGAGGCCCTTCCGAAAACCTCAGAAAGTGCTGATCACCGACTGCTCTCCGTCGTGGAAGCTTCTCGCAGAAGCTCTGAAAGGCTCTCCATCGATTACGACAGAAGCTCATTGGAGGATCACTGCTGGAAGCACGAGGTCAATGCGATCGGAGATACAGATCAAAATATCGTGTACGGTCCTCCATACGTTGCCTCGCCACCACATAATAATGGAGATGGTACGGGCGGTCAAGCACCAAATGCGGAGGTAACGGAACTGGTGGACGTTCATCAGTTAATTCGCCTGATCCTTCCCCAACCAATGTAAGGGACCAGGCAAGATCGAACAGGAGATCGGGGGATTCAAGCCATCAGACACCTTCTTCTAGCAGAAATCCTTCGAGACCTTTGGTAACAATACCAAACCTGCAGCGAGTTAGAGATATGTTAAATACTTTTGACCCTGCTCTGGCAGAGATTCCACGTTTTGCCCAACTTGTAGGTCAAGTATCAGAGATTATCCAACAGACGATGCAGCGCACAGAAGCATATCGGGAACGAAGGCACCCGCAAATTCAGACCATGACTTCGTCTCAGCATTTCCCGAAGCAGGGGCCTGCATGGTTGTGTTGAAGATCAATTGACACTACGACCACCTCGACGATTCCGACCAACAAGTCATGAGGGGAGGAGACTATTCCACGAATCCTCACTCTCACTTCGTCGAGAGGAACAATCGCTTGGACCTGGTGATCTTCGACATCACCTAAACCAGGCAAGCGGTCGGAGTCGTTCTAGTAACGTCCACGACCGAACCGGGACATCGGAGCACCGACAATCCGGTCCTAGAAATCGGTCTCCAACCGATTACAATCCGGCACCTTTTAAAAGAAGGCACCACGAAACTATCATAGGCTATCGAGCCTTCTCAGCAGGGCTCCAGGCTGTACGTTGGCCAAATAGGTTCCGACCGGCCAATATGGATAAATTCAATGGGACCTAAAATCCTTTGGAATTTCTCCAGATATATACCACCGCTATTAGAGCCGCTGGTGGTGATGAAAATGTAATGGCAAACTATCTTCCTACGGTATTAGAAAGATCAGCTCGATCGTGGCTGCTTAACCTTCCGGTCGGGTCCGTGTATACTTGGGAGCAACTCTGCGACCTTTTAATTGCAAATTTTCAAGGTACGCACGATCGCCTTGGAAAAGAAGACGATCTCCATAGAATACGGCAAAAATCTAACGAGACTCTTCGGCAGTACATCAAAAGATTTAGCCAAGTTCGTAACTCAATACCGGAGGTTGGAGAATCTTCCGTTATCCAAGCCTTCAAAGAGGGATTAAGAAATCGAAGGTTTACGGAGGATTTAGCTATACATCCCCCACGAACAACCATCGAGCTCTTCGACATGGCTGACAAGTACGTAACGGCCAGTGAAGCGGTCGAGTGGAACAAAGCCATTGATCGAAAAGATAAAATTCCCCAACCTGGCTTTGATAGGGCAGAAAAGAAGCAAAAGAAGACTCTTAAGAAAAAGAAGCATGGCAGAGCCAACGACAAGGAGGTTCTTGCTGTTCCTGAAAAATTTACCAAAGGAAGAAAGGATTATTCTGGTCGTGGCAAGGCTAAGGCTCCGACCAATGATTACAAGAAAAATAAAAAGTGGTGTCCTCTCCACCAGCAAGCAGGACACGACCTGCGCAATTGTCGCGCTTGGCAAAAGAAGCTGGAAGATTATTATGCAGGTGAAGGTCCACTCCCGTCGATACAAGAGCTCGGGGAAACAAACTCCAAGAAGGACAAAGATGGTGACCAAGAAATGGAGTGCCAAGAACCTCAGCACACCGTCGATGTGATCTTCGGTGGATCTTCTTCGTACGAGTCCAGACGTCACCTGAAAGCCATAGAGCGAGAAGTCAACCTTACTGAACCTTCGATCGCCGTTAAACCTTCAAGGTGGTCGGAGAAGATAATCTCCTTCAGCAAAGAAGACTGCCCCATTCCTTCGACTCGACTAGGTAGGTTTCCAATTATCGTTGATCCTACTATTAATAACTGTAGGGTTAATCGGGTCTTGTTAGATGGGGGTAGTTCTCTAAATATTTTATTTGCAAATTCTTTGGAAGACATGCAGATTCCCAAATCCAAGGTAAAACCTGTGAAATATGCCTTCCATGGCATAGTTCCTGGATCTACCGCTAAGCCAATAGGGCACTTGTCCCTACTGGTTACGTTCGGAAAGCTCGACAACTTCCGGACAGAAAAAATTTTATTTGATGTGGTAAATTTCAAAACTGCATACAATGCAATCCTTGGTCGTCCAGCTTTAGCAAAGTTCCTGATAGCCACACATTACGGTTATCAGAGTTTGAAAATGCCAGGACCAAAGGGTGTAATCACGGTCTGAGACGATCAGAAAATAGCCTACGCATGCGATCGAAAATGTTTAGAACTGGTCGATGAACTTCCGACCAGGGGAACTAACACCATTAACATGCAGGTAAAACACTCGAGGCCAAAGATGACACCAAAACCTTTCGACCAGATAAAAGAGGTACAACTCGATGGAAATGCTTCTCCAGAGGGTGCCAAGATACTGGTCGGAGCAGGGCTCGACATTAAATAGGAAGAGTCGCTCGTCTCCTTCCTCCGAGCTAACTAGGACGTATTCGCCTGTCAGGCGTCTGATATGCCCGGAGTCCCCAGGGAGGTGATCGAGCATAGGCTAGCTTTACAGCCTAACAAAAAACCAGTCAAGCAGAAGCTACGGCGTTTCGCATCTGATCGGAAAGAAGCAATCCAGTCGAAGATTGACAAGCTTCTCAAAGCTGGGTTCATTCGTGAGGTCGACCACCCAGAGTGGCTCGCCAATCCTGTAATGGTTAGAAAAGCCAATGGGAAATGACGAATGTGTATTGACTTTACAAATCTTAATAAAGCTTATCTGAAGGATGACTTTCCCCTTCCTCGCATCGATCAACTTGTAGACTCTACTTCTGGGTGTGAGTTGTTAAGTTTTTTAGATGCTTACTCAGGGTACTACCAGTTCAATATGAGTAAAGAAGATGAAGAGAAATCTTCCTTCATCACTTCATATGGTACTTACTGTTATGTAAAGATGCCATTTGGTCTCAAAAATGCTGGTACAACGTTCCAAAGGTTGATGCAAAAGACCTTTAGTCCACAGATAGGTCGGAATCTTGAAGCCTACGTCGATGATCCGTCGTAAGAGCATCAACGCCGCGATCATATTCTAGATCTACAGAGACTTTCAATAACTTAAGACGTCATAACCTTAAGTTAAATCCAGAAAATGCGTGTTCGAGTTTCGTCAGAAAGCTTCGATTCCTAGTTTCGCTAGGAGCATCGAAGCAAATCCAAATAAAATCGCGCCATTGATCAAATGCGCGATCCGACCACAAAGAAGGAAGTTCAGAAACTAACCGGTTGTATGGCAGCACTAAGTCGTTTCATAGCACGGTTAGGCCAAAAAGGACTACCTTTCTTTAAGCTTCTCCAGAAACATGGAAGTTTCGAATGGACTAAAGAGGCAAGCTGTAACACCCTGGCTATTCGGAAGCCAAGATGTCACCTAAAACATCTATCATACATCCATAAAGCGGAAGAATTTGAAACAAGTATATCAACTAAAGACAGCATTAAGTTGAACAGGATATGATGAAGGTATCCTTCCTTCACCTTTTAAGTTATTTAATTCTGATCATCAATAAAGAAGGTTCACACGCAGTAATAAATCAACATCCATGTGGAGAAGGTATCCTTCCTTCACCAATTATAATTTAATTATTACAGTTCATCATTAACGAATGTAAGATAGAACTAAATTTAATCTTGAACATGAATAGGATGATGTGAACGAGTAGTGCGTGTCTACTCCCTCCCAAGTGAGCCAACATCGGGGTTACCTAAAATAAACAAGCAACGCAAGAGTGAGTCCATGACTCGACAAAGTACGATGAAAGAGAAAGAACACATATACAAACAGACATCACCATTTAAGAATGCGAACCTTGCATCGAGTGAACACTTATGAAAACATGAAATGAATGAATGCAATCAAGGATGGACTGCACACATGCATATACGCGTATAGTGAGTGACACACCAGTCGGTGTTCACTTAAGCCCGCACCTTAACAAAAGTGCGGGGATCCAAGTCCTATATGAAGAACGTTTCATATAGGTGTCCAAAGCCGCCCATACTTTGGAATTGATGGGTCTTACGTGCCCATCTTTGGAATCGATGGGTCTTTCAATCCACTCCGTGGGCGGGACATGACAATGTCCAAATTTGCCCACATTGGAATGGTGGGACTTACAATCCACTCCCGTGGACATAACATGAATAAAAGGATGCATGATATGAACATGAACAGTGATAATACCATCTCTCAAGATATACTCCCCATAATGAAAGAACATAACCAATTCAAGATCTCGGGTAACACAATATGTCACACTATATTCATGAAAACATTCACAATCACAACACTCAAAAGCAACAAAGTACTTGCCTTCCGCGTTGCGACGTGTTAGCAGGCAACGATGGCGCTCCCAAACCCGTAGCCTCGTGGCCTAAACAATTAAATAACCGAAATAAGAACAACATAGAATCCAACCCGAATTAAAAGTCCACAATACCCCCCTTGAACTCCCAAGGAATCGCCATAAAACCTAATCTGAAAAACAGGCTGCAACCCAAAAACGTGTCGGGACAGCAGCACGAAAATGACAGTAGTTAATGACATGGGACTCGAAATGAGATGAGTCCAGATCCTACCTCATCTTAACGAACATATCTATAACATTCAAGTTGATGAGATTTCCCAATTCGGCCAATAAACTTCTCTAATAAAGAAAACAAAACAGCAGCACAACTTCTGTCTGAACAAACAGGACAGAAATATTAAAACAACTATAACTTTTAATCTACAACTCCGAATTGAGCGTTCTTTAACAATATGAAAAGGTTATGAAATTATCTACAATAACCTAGTTGGCACGACATTCATATTTTGCCTTTAACAAAAAGTGGCACACGGGTCAAAACTAAAGGTAGAAAATGACATACAATCTGGACAGACTGACCTACAATCTGGACAGTCACAATGAAAAGTGCATAACTTTTGATCTTTAAATCCAAATTAGGTGTTCTTTATCAATCCTGAAAGCTAGTGATATCACCTTCAAAATTCGTTATGGGCAAGACCTCTGAATCACCCTCTAACTAGGCCATAAATCAACCTATACAGAGACTGCTAATTCTCGTCAGGATTCTGGACAGCAGATAGTAAATCTATCATAACTTTTGACTCGAAAGTCGGAATGAGGTGATCTTGGCGGCCACTGAAAGCTAAGAACAATACCTAAATATCTCTAGGAGATGATCATCTCAGATTCGGCCTCTAAAACCACGAAACAGACCCCGCAACAATCTGGACAGAATTGATTTTCCGAACGCAGCAGTTCGATCTAATTAAATATGATCCAATTCACAACTACCACCAATCAAACGATGAGGATCGGCATTCGTTACCCTTGCAGCAACCATGACGTAGGCGGAAGAACCTTGGAGAAGATCATCTCCCTCCTTCTCACCTCCTTTGGCCGAACAACCTGCTGTCCCTTCTTGTTTCCTCGCGAAGACCGGCAACGGGAACACTCCGTGGGCGAGATGTGGAGGCACCACAGCAGGGGCAGCCACCATGGATGGAGGATCAGCACCAAAGGAAGATGAGGGGAGAGGAGGGGCGGCCAAGAAGGGGGAGGGGAAGAAATTTCGGCCAAGGAGGAAAGAAAAGGGATGGTGGGGCTAGGGTTTGAGAGGGGTGGGGGTAAAGGGGCGGCTTGGGCTGGGCTTTAGGGCGCCTCCCCTCCTCCTTAGCCCACACAAGGCCGGCCAAGGTGGGCTTGGCCTGGGCCGGAGGCCCAAGTCCTCAATTTTTCCAAAAAAAACCCAGATTTTCAATTAAATTTGCTCTCCCGAACAAGATTCTCGCTAAATTGAAATTTGAGGTATTACATTCTACCCCTCTTAAATAGGATTCGACCTCGAATCCTCACACTGCTCTACGCGAAAGAACAACCATGACTAAGAACTAACAACGGTAAATGATACCCGCTATGACAAAACCGGTTAACGCCACCCCAAGCGAAAATCCAACTCTCAAGTCACCTCTCTCGGATCGAGAACCACAACACAAAGACGTGAAAAGACGAAAGTCCTAACACTCAACCCAACATCTTCAGTACACTCATCGGACAAGACTCAAGGTAAGATCTTACTCGATGGTCAACGTTGTTAACGAATAACAAACTCCGGATCTCTCGGTACTCACTCCACACCAAATGGAACCAAAAGTGAGTACAACGCGTAGGGAATCCGAGACGGTCTTAGCGAAACGACACCATCGAAAACAACCCAATGAACTCAAGTTAACCTTCCCTTGAAGTCGAACCACACAACAAGCACATAGAGCACGGAACTCTTGTTCCACCTCTCCATTGAACTCTTCACCGAACAAGGATCATCCTCTTTAACCGAAACATACAATCGAATTCTTTTAAGCAAACTCTTTTACCGCAAAACACATCTCAATAACAAAAATTCACATCACAACTATACGTTACCAACCGAGTAATCAAGAGTAAAATCCAGAAATCAGAGTTTCATCAAGAAAACCTTTCCACTTTCCAAGTGGCAATTTGCAAAAACGTCCACGAAAGCCAAAGGGAGATAACTTGAATGCTCAAACCAAATACTTCTTTTGTTTTGCTGAATTGGAAAGAAGCAAACATGCCAACACAACACCAACTCACAATGCGAAGACACCACCAACAACATAAAGCTCAAATGAGTAACAAGAAAACGCTCAATACCCAAGGAAACATCCTTTTTCTCAATTCCTCTTTTAGGAATAAAATTTCTCTCAGACATTGGAATTCGAATTCATCGCATACCACAGGGCTCAAACCTCTTAATTTAACATCCTCAAATTAGGCTTAAACCGAAATACATCATCTCCTCCAACTTTCAAGAATAACACGTCAGAATCCTCAGTACTCCCGCTCATGAACTATATCAGAAGGGTTCTTTCGACAATCATTCCACTACTCAGAATACTCCAGTTTTCTATCTCCTCTACACACAAATCTTTGGGCGACCAAAAGTCTAGCATGAAAATAGAAAGCCCAAATTTAACCTCCAAGACCCCTACAACGAAATCCTCTTATCACACATGGTGAAATCATCGGATTAAATCTCTAACACCCCCACAATTCCGACATACACACTCATTGACATCATCAGGAATCACTCACACAATATCGCAATACTTTTCAATTGTGTTACTCTATAAAATTGATTAAGGTTTCCATACATTTGATAATTGTAACACCCTAGCTATTCGGAAGCTAAAATGTTACCTAAAGGGCTAACGTACAACAATACTGCGGAAGAAGTTCAACAATAAATCATCAACTAATATAAAAAGATCAACATCTTTTAGAACCTAAACCACAATTAAAAACTGAATCCAACAACAGTCCACAAATTCCAATTATTTAAGTCTATTGAATCCACTAAGATAATCATATCAAACGAATGATCTGGGAACATAAGCAGCTATTTAAACAACCTCAACGTAGAGAAAGATACCATCTACATCTAAGTTTATTTATTACAATCCATCACTTAGTGAATGAAAGATGAATCAAGTTCTTTTATTGAAACGGTGTAAGGTGAAGTGAATGAGTAGTGCGTGTCTACTCCCTCCCAAGAGAAACTTCATCAACGATCACCTAAAAATAAATAAACAAAGCAAGAGTGAGTCCAAGACTCAGCAAGTACAATGAATAAGAACAAACAACCAACATGAACAAGACAATCTCTTCTCAACCTCTGAACATACAACAAATGAATACTTATGAAGATATGAGATGAATGTTCAAATTCAAAGGATTGGACTGCACACATGCATATACCGGTATAGCCAGTGACACACCTGTCGGTGCTCACTTAAGCCCGTATTTATCGAAATACGGGGATCCAAAATACCGTATGAAGAACGTTTCATACGGGTGTCCAAACTGCCCACATTGGAATGGTGGGACTCACATGCCCATACTGAATTGATGGGACTTTAGACTCCACTCCGTGGAGCTCCACTCCGTGGACGGAACATGAACATTGATGCAACTTTAGACTCCACTCCCGTGGACAAACTTGAACATGGGTGCATGAATATACTTAAGAACAACGACCAGCATCATCTTTGAACATATGAATTTCACATACAGAAGAAACATAATCATCGGAACTTCCCACGTATCAAATGAAAACACAATACGAACATCCAGCATCCAACATACACAATTCATACAAACGTCGTTGTACTTGCCTTCCGCGGCTTAACGCTGCGTTGGCAAGAAAAGATGGTGCTCCTAAACCCGAAGCTTCACCTCCTAAACAATTAAATAACTGAAATAAGAACGCGAAGAACACGACATTACTGAATAACGTCCTACAACGCTTTCCCAATGATTCAATATTTAACTAGAAGCTCTAAACTGAAAACCAACGCATTCTGCCCTAAACTGCCTCTGGACAGCAGCACGGTAAACAGCATAACTCTTGATCTGGAACTCCGAATGAGGTGAATCCAGTTTCTGTGGATTCTTAACTAACAAATCTACGATACTCTAGTTGACAAGATAATCTAATTCGGCCAAATTAGTACGTCAACATACTGATGAACTTTCAGCACAGAGCAGAAAAAACAGCAGCACTAAAACGATCATAACTTTTAATCTATAACTCCGAATTGAACGTTCTTTAACAATCTGGAAAGGTTATCAAATTACCTACAATAACCTAGTTGGGTGAAAACCCAGATTCTTCCAATTACCAATTCATATTTTACGAAATAACAAAACAGACTAATCTCGTCATAAATCTGGACAGCAGATACCAAATCTATCATAACTTTTGACTCGAATGTCGGAATCATGTGTTCTTGGCGGCCACCGAAAGCTAAGAACATTATCTAAATATCTCTAGGAGATCAAAACTTCTAATTCAGCTTCTAAGAACCCGAAACTGACCACGCAATAAACTGGACAGAATTGAATCTACTGCAGACAGAACTTGATCCAATCAAACTAATCCAATTTCACATCTAAACATCATCAAAACAGCGGGGAAACGAATTGGTACCCTTAGAGATGCGTGTGACGCTGATAAAACCCCGCGAGGAAAACCTCTCCTCTTCTCCTTCTTCCTTCCTCTTCCTTATGGCCAGCCAATTTGCAGGGGAAACACCGGAGATAGTAGCGACGGCCAAGGGCGTGGTTACTGTAGCAGTCGGGTACTGTAGCAGGGGCGGCGGCACTGTAGCAGTACGGAAATACTGTAGCAGATTAGGGTTTGTGGCTTAATCCCCCCTTCCTTGCCTTCAAGTGGGCTACCATCCTTTCATGGGCCATGGGCCTCTAAGGCCGGCTCTTTCCTCTGCGACTGTGGGTTGGCAGCCCAAAACTTTCTCAAAAATATGAATTTTGAACTTATTTCCATCTCTAAACTTTGTTGCATTCGATATTGAATAAATTTCCTCTACCAATAATATTCTCTCTAATTGGAATTTGAGGTATTACATTCTACCCTCTTAACAGATTCGACCCGAATCTTCTCGACAAAGTAATCAAAGAAAACTGCAATTGGAATTTGAACAAGGATAATCACGTACCTACTGTGAACAAATCTGGATACTATTCGCGCATGAGAGACTCCAACTCCCAGGTGGTCTCTCTCTCATACAGATGAGACCACAACAAAACGACGTAAAACGACGTCCGTCCTAATACTCTACCCGGTATTTCCAGGTACACTCATTAGAAGACAAACGAAGGTAAGACCCTACTCGATGGACAACGTCTTTAACGAAATACCAAGCTTGGAATTGCTTAGTTGCTCACTTAGTACCAGAACACTAGACGTTGCGTTCCTCGCGTATAGACCCGTGACGGTCCTAGCGATACGCCAACCTCTTAACCCACGCAATTGTCGAGAACAAACCAAAGTACTTTGGGTTAACCTCCCCTTTGGTACCAATCCACACAACATGCGCATAGCACACGGAACTCTTGTTCCACCTCTCAATTGAACTCTTCACCGAAACAAGGATCACATCCTTTAACGAGAGACACACAACAGAACTTGCTTTGAACAACTCTATTACAAACAGAGTCAACCGAAAGTAAGGATTCCGCCGCAACCACACAATTCCAACTTGGTACCAAAAGAGTCAAATCCAGAATCAAGATTTATCACGAAAAATTGTCCACTTTCCAAGTGGGCGGTTTATGATTTAAACACCACAAAAGGAAAATAACAAAGCACTCGAATAACCAAATCAATCATTTTTTTCTTTCTCGAATCGATCGTAACCACACATGCCAACACACAAAGAAAACTCAATTTCTAGAAGACATCACCATAAGCACATAGCTCAAACAAGAATCAAGAAAACGTGTCACTACTTGAGGAAGCATCAATTTCTCAGTTTCTCTTTTAGGAATAAAATTTTTCTCAAACTTTGGAATTCCAATTCATCGCTTAACACACTAACTCATCTCTCCTAACTTGGAATTCTCAACGCTATGCTTAAGTCGAAATACATCATCCACGCTCAGATAGGCTCATGACTCCACTGAAACATACTCTAGCCAACTCTTCTACCGATAGAATTACTTTGATGATAACTTCCCATGCATCTCAAAATAGATCTCATATGCAATTACATCACCTCAATTTTTTTAAGAGTAAACAACTCAGAATTCTCAGCACACCCATTCACATACTTCATCAAAAGGATTATATCAATGACCATCCCATTGTTCAGAATCCACCTTTATTCTAGTTCCTCTACACATAATCATTGGGCGACCAAAGTCCTAGCATAAAAATGCGAAGCCCAAAATTTACTTTCAAGACCCCTACAATGAACTTCTCATAAGGAAGATAAGGAAAACCTCTGATTAAAATCTCTAAAATTCTCACAATCCAACATACTCACACGTTAACATCAACATGAAAACATTCTCTCGACCCATTTACCTTTATAAAGAGTCTAACTCCTAGAAGGTTACTCACTAACGCCAAGTCATATCTGACAAAAATCCAACAAGTTCTGCAATCTCAAAAATCGCTTTAACGATCAAATTACTTCGCTAATCTTACTCTCATTCCAACACACCGTCATACCTCACCTGCACAGCCATGCAAGTTACCCAGTCGTAATAATCTAATAAACTGAACAAGATTTCCATCCTTTCAAAAATTATAATGTTTCACCCAAAGTGAACAAAAGATCTTGGGTCACAAATCTCTATAGGTACTAATGGTTGAAACAATGCAAACAGTTTAGCCTCAAAGACACATATTCTGAATAAATAAAACTCTCTCCAAGAATCATACATGAAATCAGTTCATCCTTCAATGCTCCTCGAATACTTACAACCCAAGGTCTCACAACCACAATTAATAAACACTTGGAAGACCCTTGTGAGATGAATCGTGGATCCTTCTTCAAAAGAAAAGGCAAATGAAGACAGCTTACCACTCAAGTAAACCCAGCACCAAAGGAAAACGTCAATTAGGCAAAGAACTCGTAAATCATAAGGAAAGTCAAAAGTTGGAGGCATAAGTCTCAGAGGAAAAGATTTCAAACCTCAACCAAGAAGAATAGAACATTGCTTTCAAACTGGAGTAACTCTTATGCGGTCAAACAACAAGGTTTAGCATGCTTCAAATAAACTACGAGTTACAAATTTGAATCCACCTCAAATACTTCTACTACACTCTTTCATTTAGGAAAGAAACAACTTCCTTTGAATACAACCTTACTTGCCAACTCAACCAAACGAGACTTTTAAAATCAAATTACTTGAATAAATTAAGAACCAATAAAATCTTTCAATACGTCACTTTGCTCGAAACAGACTCAATTCCCACATAACGCATGAGGTCCAAATGATCACAAACTCAAAACTCAAATTTTTTTACTAAATCAATACCATGCAAATGATCAAATTCTTTTACTTATAAATCGCTCAAAGATCATCATCACCACCACAATCGACAATCACATCAATCAACGAAATAATATTCTCTTAGCAAGAATCATCATAACCCCTTATCACTCCATAGGTTTTTTCGAAAGAAACACCATAAATTACTTCATCATGTCTCTATTATCTAAATAAGATTGCATCTACTTGATCTAGAGAAAACCTAGTGCACGAGCCTCAAAATTGAAACAAAACTCTTTCCATAAGATGATACTAGAACAAGACAATCTCGAAAAATTACACCACTATGAATTTCTTATTAGCTTTCATCCATTTAACTCTTACTAACGCTCAACGCCAAAATAACACACACTTCAAGCTCCTAGCCACACATGGGCACATTCATGCTCCTACCTCTGCTTGCAAACTCAACCATAGTTATGAGGATAGATCCAACATTCTACCTTATGATCGTAAATTAGATTGAAATATCTTTAACTTCAATAATATAGGATACAAAAGACAAGGTTTCACAAGGCGATACATCAACGCTCATCTAGTCTTTTAAACATGTTTCAATAATTTTTAGCATGGCAAAATTTAGGTAAAGCTATCATTTGAATAAGTTCATCAAGATCCAATTAGAAGACAGATTCAAAATCAATATTTATCAAGGCAACATTCGAACACCTCCTTAACTTAACCATCACTAGCGATTAGAACAATCGAAAGAGGGCCTAGATTCCAACTCATCTAACAAATTTATCAAATTACTCGATCGTAAAGATCAACCCAGTATATCCACATTTTCCACACATCTTAACAACAATAAGTTCTTGAATAGATATGGACAAACTCTTAGCTAAAATTCATCATGTACCAAATACAACGACATTCTACATTAGGCAATTCACTTCCATGGATTCTAGTGAGAATAAACTACTTGCACAAAGCTAATAACCCAAATATGATAACTCATATCATATCGATTAATTCTTTTAATTAACACCTTTTACTTAAGCACGACACGACATCCCTTAAAGATTTTAACACAATCTTTCGTAAAAGAGGTATTAAATTTCAACACTCAAAATAATCCAAAACAAATACATAAAGTCAAAGCTTTCACATGTTAAAGAGCTTGCAATGAAAAACTTTCGATGTCCGAATACCAAGTGAATAAATGAATCACATTTTCCAATAAGACAGCAGAACTCCTAAGAAAAAGATAAATCTTACCGATAACCAACATTCCCAAGAAACAACATTAGACTAGTAGTCAGGAGAACAAGTAGTCGATTTATGGAATCAAGAAAGACCGATGAAACTCATAAGAAAAATATAAAACACTAACTCAAGAAAACTTCATCAACCGCAACTAATACCAGAACTGGCCAAATTCAAGATCAAGGAAGGGAATAACTTTTCTAAAGAAACTCGCCATCAACCCCCAACTATAGAACGGGGTAAGTACTTCTCTAATCCCCTATCCCAAACAGTGGTGTAGTCTGGTGAAACCCAGGACAACATCCATGACTTCAACTTCTCAACGTCTGTTACCAATACGCATGACCGTTATAGTCAATTATGATTATATAGGATCATCTCATGACAATCATAGAACAAATTCATAGATATAAAATATCACATCATTTCAAAAATTAACAACAAGAAAGATAGTATGTATAATTAAACAATTGCTCAACAAGTGGAACATAACAAAGGAAATGCGAAGCAATAAATTTTCAACCCCACCTATCATGTACAAGTGTGTCATATTAATATTTTTTTATTAACCACGGACCTAAAACTGCTCGATACCAATCAGTAACACCCTAGCTATTCGAAGCTAAAATGTTACCTAAAGGGCTAACGACAACAATACTGCGGAAGAAGTTCAACAATAAATCATCAACTAATATAAAAGATCAACATCTTTTAGAACCTAAACCACAATTAAAAATCGAATCCAACAACAATCCACAAATTCCAATTATTTAAGTCTATTGAATCCACTAAGATAATCATATCAAACGAATGATCCGGGAACATAAGCAGTTATTTAAACAACCTCAACGTGAGAAAGATACCATCTACATCTAAGTTTATTTATTACAATCCATCACTTAGTGAATGAAAGATGTAATCAAGTTCTTTTATTGAAACTGGTGTAAGGTGAAGTGAATGAGTAGTGCGTGTCTACTCCCTCCCAAGAGAAACTTCATCAACGATCACCTAAAAATAAATAAACAAAGCAAGAGTGAGTCCAAGACTCAGCAAGTACAATGAATAAGAACAAACAACCAACATGAACAAGACAATCTCTTCTCAACCTCTGAACATACAACAAATGAATACTTATGAAGATATGAGATGAATGTTCAAATTCAAAGGATTGGACTGCACACATGCATATACCGGTATAGCCAGTGACACACCCGTCGGTGCTCACTTAAGCCCGTATTTATCGAAATACGGGGATCCAAAATACCGTATGAAGAACGTTTCATACGGGTGTCCAAACTGCCCACATTGGAATGGTGGGACTCACATGCCCATACTGGAATTGATGGGACTTTAGACTCCACTCCCGTGGAGCTCCACTCCCGTGGACGGAACATGAACATTGATGCAACTTTAGACTCCACTCCCGTGGACAAACTTGAACATGGGTGCATGAATATACTTAAGAACAACGACCAGCATCATCTTTGAACATATGAATTTCACATACGGAAGAAACATAATCATCGAAACTTCTAACGTATCAAATGAAAACACAATACGAACATCCAAAGATCCAACATACACAATTCATACAAACGTCGATGTACTTGCCTTCCGCGGCTTAGCGCTGCGAGGTGAAAGATGGTGCTCCTAAACCCAAGCTTCACCTCCTAAACAATTAAATAACTGAAATAAGAACGCGAAGAACACGACATTACTGAATAACGCCCTACAACGCTTTCCCAATGATTCAATATTTAACTAGAAGCTCTAAACTGAAAACCAACGATTCTGCCCTAAACTGCCTCTGGACAGCAGCACGGTAAACAGCATAACTCTTGATCTGGAACTCCGAATGAGGTGAATCCAGTTTCTGTGGATTCTTAACTAACAAATCTACGATACTCTAGTTGACAAGATAATCTAATTCGGCCAAATTAGTACGTCAACATACTGATGAACTTTCAGCACAGAGCAGAAAATACAGCAGCACTAAAACGATCATAACTTTTAATCTATAACTCCGAATTGAACGTTCTTTAACAATCTGGAAAGGTTATCAAATTACCTACAATAACCTAGTTGGGTGAAACCCAGATTCTTCCAATTACCAATTCATATTTTACGAAATAACAAAACAGACTAATCTCGTCATAAATCTGGACAGCAGATACCAAATCTATCATAACTTTTGACTCGAATGTCGGAATCATGTGTTCTTGGCGGCCACCGAAAGCTAAGAACATTATCTAAATATCTCTAGGAGATCAAAACTTCTAATTCAGCTTCTAAGAACCCGAAACGGACCACGCAATAAACTGGACAGAATTGAATCTACTGCAGACAGAACTTGATCCAATCAAACTAATCCAATTTCACATCTAAACATCATCAAAACAGCGGGGAAACGAATTGGTACCCTTAGAGATGCGTGTGACGCTGATAAAACCCCGCGAGGAAAACCTCTCCTCTTCTCCTTCTTCCTTCCTCTTCCTTATGGCCAGCCAATTTGTAGGGGAAACACCGGAGATAGTAGCGACGGCCAAGGGCGTGGTTATCAGAGCGCTGGCATCAGAAAGGTGGGCGGCGGCACAGTAGCAAGACGGAAATACTGTGAGCAGATTAGGGTTTGTGGCTTAATCCCCTTCCTTGCCTTCAAGTGGGCTACCATCCTTTCATGGGCCATGGGCCTCTAAGGCCGGCTCTTTCCTCTCATGATGGGTTGGCAGCCCAAAACTTTCTCAAAAATATGAATTTTGAACTTATTTCCATCTCTAAACTTTGTTGCATTCGATATTGAATAAATTTCCCTCTACCGAATAATATTCTCTCTAATTGGAATTTGAGGTATTACAATAATCCCCAACATTTCAACATGAACCAAAGTTCTGGAACTACACTATACCATATGTTCTACCTAGTCGAACACTATACAGTTTTACTTCGAAGCCATACATTCCATCTGAATCAACTTCCCTCTAAGAGGTTCAGGTTAAAACCAACTCATCTTCTATTACTCCTCCAATAGCTGGGTAGAAAAACTCACCCCAACAATCACTTAACCACCACTAATCAATTAACAACTTACGCTTTGCAAAACTTTGCAACACAAAACTGTTGATCCTTTCTCAAAAGAAAGAGGCGAACAAGGACAAGTTTCACCACACCGGAAAATGTTGTTGCTCACAATGAGCACGAAACCAAAAGAAATAATCTGGTAATGAAGATCTGGAAAAACGAAAGTTGAGTTCACAGCGAAGGGCACGCATCCCTCAAAAAGGGAATAGCAAATAACCATCAATAAGAGAAATGACATTGCGATTGAAACTCGACAACTCTTGAGTGAAAAGAGCAAAAAGTTTATGAACAATTCAAATAACCAAAAGTCACAAAACTTGACTCAAATTCTCAAATATTCCTACGGCACTCTTTCCTTTAACATTGAAATTAATTCTTTGACTAACATCGCTTTGCCACAACGAACAAGATAAGGTCTTTAGTCCAAACCACACGGACTAAATAAGAACCAATGAAATTCCTCAATACGTCATATTTGTTCAGAACAATTCAACTACACACGAAACATGAGATCCAAATAATCTCAGCCACCAAACTCGAAACATTTCCAATTACAGGATTTCATGAAAAGCAAGCAGATTATTCTTCTCTTAAGGGAACCAACATAATTTTTCTTTAATTGCAGCTTCACGTTGCCAACTCCAACCAAAAATCCTTTAAGATTAAATCACATGAATCTCTTAAGAAGCAACAAGACAATTTAATACCTCAATTTATTTAAAATAATTTCTACCAGATGATTCAATAGCTCAAAGAAAATATCACGAAAGCTAAACTTGAAATATTCTCATCTGAACGATATCACCAAAGGCGATCAAAATACTATGGGTATTAACATCAATTTCACCACAACAATTAGAAAACACTTCGAAAGACCCACGTGAAAAGAATGGGTTGATTCTTTCTCAAAAGAAGAGACAAATGGAAACGACTTTCACATACTAGAAAACTCATCTACCACTCGCACTGAACACGGGACCAAGGGAAAAACCAATTAAGCAATGAACTCATACAACATAAGTGGAGTCCACAGTTGAACGCATAAGCCTCACAAGAAGAGAATATCGAACCTTGACAGATAAGAACAAATAAGTATTCAAAATCGAAGCACTTGCAACACTGAAGAACCATTGCAACTTTGCAACATTTCGTTACTCGATAAACTTCATTTACCACATAAAGCCTGAACCCCCAAAAGATCATGAATACAAAACTTGAAATTTGATCATTTAGGAAATATCACCATGGGTGATCAAATTACTACAAGAATTAACCTCATTCTCACAATTTTGACGATTTAATAACATCGACAACATACACTAGTACTGAGAATCATCAAACTTTATTACTCCATCCTAAAACTTCCCAAAGGGAATACAACCACAAGGTTGAAACAAATTTATTATAACAAGATTATGCTAAGCAATATCAATATCACAAGGCACGATAGCAAAGACTACTTACGAAATTAATCTACTCAACTATTGGTGTTGCTTAGCACCTTCTTGAGCTCATTAACAATCGATGATGGTATTTATCATGTGTGTACATACAATTACTAATTCCATTTGCAACCACATAACCATATGTAAACATAGATTCATATTTCACCTTTGTTCGTAAATCATTTCAAAACATGATTAAAGATTCACTAACATAATTTTCTATAAACAAGGTTTCATGAATCGATACACCAAGACCCATCCGGTCCTTCATACAAGTTTCAACAATTTTAACATACTAGGAAGTAGATAAATCTAGCTCTTATGTAAGATCTATAGGTTCGAATGGATATGGACAGTCTTTATTTAACATACACCATGAATCAAATACAAGGATATTTCGATTTAATCAATTTCACTCTCATGGATGGTAGTTAAGAATAAGCGATTTGCACCATGCTAATAACCCAACTTGATAACTCATATCGTAACAATCTATTCGCTTAGTTATAACTTCTCATTTTAAGCATGACAAGACATCACAAAAGGATTCTAACACCTTCTGCAGAAAAGAGAGACTTCAAACCTCAACGCTCAAGTAATCCAAAAGAAACGATAAAGCCAAAGCTTTCCGGGCAAACGAACTTACGAGAAACTCTCACTAACCAAGCTATCAAACGAGTAAATGAGTCATTCTTTTTCAATGAGAAAGAAGGAGCAACCAAGAAAACATCAATCTTGCCAATTGACAACGATCATAAGTAGTAAAAGCAACTCAACAGTCGAAAAGCAATAATTGTTTCAGAGAACCAAGAGGGATCTATGGAAAACCATAACTATCATGGACCACAAACCCCGGAGAAATTAATCAACCACCACAGGACAAGAATTGCCAAATTCAGAAATGAAAGAAGAGAACAACTTTCTAAAGTAACTCATACTTAGTACCTGAAACGATGATACTCGGGGTAACTACTCCTCTAACCACGTACTGCGAACAGTGGTGTAACCTGGTGAATCCCAGAGTAACAACCACGACCTCCACTTCTTATCATCCGATAACAACACGCTTCACCAAAATACTCAACTATGAATATATAGGATCATCTCATGACAATCATATTATTAGTTCATAGATATTGAATATCATAGCAGATCATATATTACCAACAAGGATGATAGTACAGAAGCAATTCAACAATTGCTCAACAAAATGAAACATAACAACAGATAATGCGAAAGCAATGTAATTCCCAACCCCACCTACTGTGCACAGTGTGTCAATTTAATATATTTTTTTCCTATTAACCACGGACCTAAAGCCCGCTCTGATACCAACTGTAACACCCTGGCTATTCGGAAGCCAAGATGTCACCTAAAACATCTATCATACATCCATAAAGCGGAAGAATTTGAAACAAGTATATCAACTAAAGACAGCATTAAGTTGAACAGGACATGATGAAGGTATACTTCCTTCACCTTTTAAGTTATTTAATTCTGATCATCAATAAAGAAGGTTCACACGCAGTAATAAATCAACATCCATGTGGAGAAGGTATCCTTCCTTCACCAATTATAATTTAATTATTACAGTTCATCATTAACGAATGTAAGATAGAACTAAATTTAATCTTGAACATGAATAGGATGATGTGAACGAGTAGTGCGTGTCTACTCCCTCCCAAGTGAGCCAACATCAGGGGTTACCTAAAATAAACAAGCAACGCAAGAGTGAGTCCATGACTCAGCAAGTACAGTGAAAGAGAAAGAACACATATACAAACAGGACATCACCATTTAAGAATGCGAACCTTGCATCGAGTGAACACTTATGAAAACATGAAATGAATGAATGCAATCAGGATGGACTACACACATGCATATACTCGGTATAGTGAGTGACACACCGTCGGTGTTCACTTAAGCCCGCACCTTAACAAAAGTGCGGGGATCCAAGTCCTATATGAAGAACGTTTCATATAGGTGTCCAAAGCTGCCCATCGGAATTGATGGGTCTTACGTGCCCATCTTGGAATCGATGGGTCTTTCAATCCACTCCGTGGACGGGACATGACAATGTCCAAATTTGCCCACATTGGAATGGTGGGACTTACAATCCATTCCGTGGACATAACATGAATAAAAGGATGCATGATATGAACATGAGCAGTGATAATACCATCTCTCAAGATATACTCCCCATAATGAAAGAACATAACCAATTCAACATCTCGGGTAAAACAATATGTCACACTATATTCATGAAAACATTCACAATCACAACACTCAAAACCAACAAAGTACTTGCCTTCGGCGTTGCGTGCGTTAGCGAGCAACGATGGCGCTCCCAAACCCGTAGCCTCGTGGCCTAAACAATTAAATAACCAAATAAGAACAACATAGAATCCAACCCGAATTAAAAGTCTACAATACCCCCTTGAACTCCCAAGGAATCGCCATAAAACCTAATCTGAAAAACAGGCTGCAACCCAAAAACGTGTCGGGACAGCAGCACGAAAATGACAGTAGTTAATGACATGGGACTCGAAATGAGATGAGTCCAGATCCTACCTCATCTTAACGAACATATCTATAACATTCAAGTTGATGAGATTTCCCAATTCGGTCAATAAACTTCTCTAATAAAGAAAACAAAACAGCAGCACAACTTCTGTTTGAACAAACAGGACAGCAATATTAAAACAACTATAACTTTTAATCTACAACTCCGAATTGAGCGTTCTTTAACAATATGAAAAGGTTATGAAATTATCTACAATAACCTAGTTGGCACGACATTCATATTTTGCCTTTAACAAAAAGTGGCACACGGGTCAAAACTAAAGGTAGAAAATGACATACAATCTGGACAGACTGACCTACAATCTGGACAGTCACAATGAAAAGTGCATAACTTTTGATCTGTAAATCCAAATGAGGTGTTCTTTATCAATCCTGAAAGCTAGTGATATCACCTTCAAAATTCGTTATGGGCAAGACCTCTTAATCACCCTCTAACTAGGCCATAAATCAACCTATACAGAGACTGCTAATTCTCGTCAGGATTCTGGACAGCAGATAGTAAATCTATCATAACTTTTGACTCGAAAGTCGGAATGAGGTGATCTTGGTGGCCACTGAAAGCTAAGAACAATACCTAAATATCTCTAGGAGATGATCATCTCAGATTCGGCCTCTAAAACCACGAAACAGACCCCGCAACAATCTGGACAGAATTGATTTTCCGAACGCAGCAGTTCGATCTAATTAAATATGATCCAATTCACAACTACCACCAATCAAACGATGAGGATCGGCATTCGTTACCCTTGCAGCAACCATGACGTAGGCGGAAGAACCTTGGAGAAGATCATCTCCCTCCTTCTCACCTCCTTTGGCCGAACAACCTGCTGTCCCTTCTTGTTTCCTCGCGAAGACCGGCAACGGAACACTCCGTGGGCGAGATGTGGAGGCACCACAGCAGGGCAGCCACCATGGATGGAGGATCAGCACCAAAGGAAGATGAGGGGAGAGGAGGGGCGGCCAAGAAGGGGGAGGGGAAGAAATTTCGGCCAAGGAGGAAAGAAAAGGGATGGTGGGGCTAGGGTTTGAGAGGGGGGGGGGTAAAGGGCGGCTTGGGCTGGGCTTTAGGGCGCCTCCCCTCCTCCTTAGCCCACACAAGGCCGGCCAAGGTGGCCTTGGCCTGGGCCGGAGGCCCAAGTCCTCAATTTTTCCAAAAAAACCCAGATTTTCAATTAAATTTGCTCTCCCGAACAAGATTCTCGCTAAATTGAAATTTGAGGTATTACACAAGCAGTGCCTTTGAAGAACTAAAATGGTACCTTACGAGTCCCCCAATCTTAGTCTCTCCGAGATTGGGAGAAACATTGCTAATTTAAATGGCTGCAACGCAACAAACGGTTATATTATGTAAGCGAAGTCTTGCATGGACCAAAAGAAAGGTATCTGTAGGTACAAAAGTTGCTCTATGGTCTCCTTATGGTTTCAAGGAAACTAAGGCATTATTTTCAGGCCCACAAAGTGGTCGTACCCACTGGATATACTCTTGGTCAAGTCCTAGGAAACAGGGAGTCATCAAGACGAATAGCAAAATGGGCGGTTGAACTTGGGGCGTTCGATCTCTATTTCATCCCACGAACAACAATCAAGTCCCAGGCAATAGCAGAATTCATTGCCGAATGGACAAACCCTGAACCCACCCAAGGGCCCGAGTACGAGCACCACGATGAGTGGACAATGTACTTCGACGGTTCCTTGATGCTACACGGCTCAGGGGTTGGGGTCATCTTGATTTCCCCTACTGGCGAACAAATAAAGTACGTCATTCAGTTTAACTTTCCTGCAACTAATAATGTGGCAGAATACGAAGGTTTACTGTCAGGACTTCGAGCAGCTCGTTCGCTTGGGATTCGCAGATTGCTAGTGAAAGGTGATTCTCAACTAGTAGCGAATCAAGTAGGGAAAGAGTATCAATGCTCTAGTACCAAGATGTCATCATATCTGGCGGAAGTACGGAAACTCGAAAAGCATTTCTTCGGTTTTCAGATCTAACACATTCCTAGAAAGGAAAACTTTCTGGCAGACAAGTTGGCCCGGATGGCTTCCACAAGGACATCCGTCCCGCCCGGTGTTTTTCTCGAGAAACTCAATTCACCCTCGGTAGTCGAGCCTTCCGAGGACATAGATGTTTGCAAGGAGGTTGCATACCTTGATTCTACAAACATGGATGCTCCATAGGTCGATGATGGTTGGCGCCATCACGATCACGGTAGAGATTGGATGAGATCGATCTACAATTATCTTCAGCATGACCTAATTCCAGAAGATGATGTAGAGGCCGATCGTATAGCACAAAAAGCCAAATCATACACTCTAATTGAACGTACCTTGTACAAACGAGGATCTCATGGAGTGTTGATGAGATGCATATCTCACTCGGATGGCATTAAATTGCTAACCGAAATTCATGGAGGAGTCTGTGGAGCTCATCATTCCTACAGAACTTTGGTTGGTAAAGCCTTTAGGCAAGGATACTACTGGCCAACTGCCCTTCATGATGCAAAAGAGCTCGTGACGAAGTGCGTACAATGTCAGTTTCATAGCCGACAAGTACATCAGCCGTCTCAAGCTTTGCAAACAATTCCTCTTTCTTGGCCTTTTGCAACCTGAGGACTAGACATTCCGTGACCTTTCCCAAGAGCACCCGGGGGCTTTGAGTTCCTTTTCATCATGATTGACACATTCACTAAATGGATCAAAGCCGAGCCGGTTGTAAAAATTACAACAGAAGCCGCCAAGAGGTTTCTCACAAGAAGCGTGATCACACGATTTGGTGTACCCAGTCTTATAATCACCGATAACGGTACCCAGTTCTCGAGCAGCAATTTTCAGGAATTATGTGAAGACCTAGGTATCAAGATACATTTCGCTTCTGTTGCTCATCCGCAGAGCAATGGAGCAGTTGAGCGAGCCAATGGTATCATAATGCAAGGAATCAAACGGCGGGTTTTCGACCAGTTAATTCAACGGTCAGGAGCTTGGGTTCAAGAACTTCCTTCTGTATTATGGGCCGTTCGTACAACAACTAGTTGTGCGACCGGTGAAACACCATTCTTTATGGTTTATGGGGCTGAAGCCATGCTTCCTCCAAAACTCAAAATTGGTTCTCCTCGAACTGATTGCTTTTCCGAAAGTGATCAGTGTGAACGACGACTTGACGACATCAATTTCCTTGAAGAACGACGAAATCAAGCTTTGCTACGATCGACAATCTACCAAAGAAGCCATGCGTCGGTACCACAATCGTAAGGTGCAACCTCGCGACCTAGTCAGTAGTTGATTTGGTTCTTAGAAAAATCCGAACCAAGCGGTCGCAACAAATTTTCACCTAAATGGGAAGGTCCATACACGTGGTGAAGTCACCCACCGGATCGGTGCGATTAGCTATGTCAGATGGGAAAATTTTGTCTAATTCTTGGAATATTGATCAATTGCGTAAGTTCTTTGTTTAATTTCATGTATTTATTTCATTTCGTATTTCAATAAAGATGCATTTCCTTTTTTTTCAACGATAAGTATGGTTATTTATACTTATTATTCGTCGCATCTGGTCATATGCCTTTATTGTTGCTGGTTGGTCGGAGAAGACACTCATTCTCTCCGATATTCCTTTCAAAGGGATCTCAAATACTCATGGGTGCTGACTTAAGTGTCACATACCACATTGGTTTTACTCGTGATCATTGCTTCAATGATACACACGTACAACCAAATACTCTTTTCTTAAAGAAACATACGAGTATAAGGAGTACCAACTCAGACAATTTATATGGTTTTCGTTATTTCTCGAATTTGAAGACTGTTATTTTATTTTAACATTCTGTTCTACTCGAGTTTGGCTACTGGTCGGGACACGGAAAGCCTCCTGGTCGAAGTCTCTCCTCTCTACACGTGGTCCTGCCCACTAGAAGGAGCTTCCTAGTGACGGTCCTTTTCCTACGATCCTCGCTGCCAGTCGGATTTGAGCATGAGCACATCTCGCGAGATATTTTACAAATCTTCAATTCTTGGGATTCGTTATGACCAGATTCGAATAATTTATAAACAAAGGTACTTATCTTTTCATTTCCTTTTTTGCATACATTCTTAATGCATATCTTCTTATCATCAAAGCCAGTCTTTGTTATATCTTCAGACTACAAGTGGTATTTCATAGTGATTCGATAATAGACAAGATCTAGACTAGTCGAAATCATCAGCCGGTTCCGACCACATGATTTCCTAGTATTCACTGGATCACTGTCATAAACATTATCAGCACTTCTACTATGGTAATTGTTATTACTCAATTTCTTGGTCTACTGCTTTTTTTAGTAAGGTTCATCTACTAATATAAGCGATCGAGAATAGAGATATATGAGTATTTAATAACATTGATAAGACAAAGCAGGATCTTCATTGATGATAAAAGGTAAGTTTCATTTTACATAGTCTAAATATTACATCCATTTACTTGTTGGGACCACCAGACTGGTTGCTGCGTGATGGAGATCCGACTTTCATTTCCTCGGCAACTTTCTCTCCGAGAGGTCTAACTTCCTCAAGAAGTTTTGTTGCTTCATTTTCAGAGCAGTCGAAGTCTTCTTCAACAGCTCTAAGACTAACAGAGGGGACGGAAGCCTTCAGTTTTGCTAAAGCAACACTAACTCCACTGGCAATAGCTTCCTTCATCGTCTGGGTATGGTTTTCCCTCATAGTTTTGAGCAGGCCTTTGAGATCTTCCAGAAGTTGGCCAAAATAGTTCATCTTTTCCGCTGGATCTCCTAAGGAAGGCAAGCTTGATCCTGATCCCATATCAAAGATCATTTTGTTAAGAGCCAAGATTTTTTCATCAAGGCCAAATACAAGGGCTGTCTTTTGGCCACGCTCAAACTCGAGGGTCTTCTCCGCTCGTTTAAGTGCTTGAGTTTTTTCTGCACGGGTGGATAAAATGAAGTTAACATACTCTTTAAAATTGAAGCCATGGAGTACTGGTTAAGTCTATGACCAGTTACCTTTGATTTTCTTCTCATAAGAATCGAAAACCTCCTTTTGCCTGGTCATCGCATGCTCGATCGACCGGTCTTTACCTTGATTTTCTTCCCTGAGTTTTATTATTATGGCTTCCTTAGCTATGATCTATCAAATATGATAGAAGAGAAGGTTAAGTTATAAGAGAAAAACAAGATGATAAAATTTAGGAAGTCAAACTAAAAGAGAAATGTTCTTACTTCTCAGATCGAAGTGTTTTTGCTCCAAAGATTTTATTCGTTGGGTTAGTCGTCTGACCACAACATATTTCTCGACCATGTGCTACAAAAATAAAATCCCTTTCTTTTGATAAGTTTTCAACGAGACTTCAAAAGAAAGAGTTGTAAGGATGGTCGTGGAACACTTACCCGAATTGCCATGTCATTGTATTCAGAAAAAATTGTATCTGGACCAATCTCAGCTTGACGGTCCGATATCTTCCCCTAGGCCTCATCAAGTTCCTTATCCTCGATAAATCGGGGGGAAAAAGGAAACTTGTTAACCTGAGACGTATTTCCAGGAGGAGGTGGAACCTGTTGAGGATCTTTGGAGATGACTATCTCCGGAGAAGGAGTAAGGATTACTAGAGAATCCTGAGTAGATGTTGGAACTGAAACCTGCTCGGAGGCTTCTTTTACCACTTCATCCTCAGCAGTCTTAGCTTTAGGAGTGTCCTGATCAGGAACCTCCACGACCACCTCTTCCCCAGGAACCTTTTCCTGAAGGGTGCTCTGGTCGGACACGACTGGAACACCAGAAGATCTGTTCAAGATTAGCTTTCTACAGTTAAGAGGATGTTTTTTCCCTTTTATCATTCTTCTCATAATCTTTAAGTTACTCATTCAGATCGGATAATGAGAGTGTCGTTTATTTGGATTATTTTTCTATCTGGATGCATGCCCACTAGAAAAAATGTCCAAGGTTCGACTTAACCTCATTCCTTATTACAAAGATATGAATAGAATGCAGCTTTATTTCATTAAGATCCGAATATTAAAAAAACAAAATCCCCTGGTTACATTTCTTCTATAACCTTCTAAGCAAAAATCTTTTGACTGGCTCTTCGAAGAATATCTTCAGATTGATCGAAGTTGATTTCTGGCAGAAGGAGACTAGAGAAGTACAACCAAGTAAGTGTTGGTTTCGCACTTTTTCCTTGACATAAACTTCGATCTTGATCAAAGATTATACATCAAAGATGATGAAGGTTTCACTCGATCTTCAAAGGTCATATTCAAATTGACTTCTAGACCACCTTAAGGTCACTCTCCATGGATCTTGGTCCTAAAATGGTGGTCTAAAAGTCAATTTGTCCCATGATTTTTGTCTTATCTAAAGACATAAAGGTGTTATGAACTCTGGGATTCTGAATTCTATCTTTGAGAAGGTTTGAGAAGGAAACTTTCTAACACGAAGCGAAACTAAGAAAGCTGGGAATTTTTCCTAAATTTTCTCATCAAAGATCTACCTTCTGAGGGTTATTTATAGCCTTCAGATTGTGATAGAATTAAAGAAGAAGATAAGAGTAGAAGTCCAATGGACGCAAAAACTCTTCAATTCCCAAGGCGAAGTTCTCAACTTTAAAGTGAATACAAACCGCTTCAAATGCCTTTGCATTTAATAAGCGTCAGCCCGATACGACTTCATCGGAAGAAAGGTGTTCACACGACCTATTCATTTAAAGTTGGGGGGCTAGCTGACGAGGATTAAAACCTCTATGTATTATTTTTAATACATAATAGACCATACGTCTTCATGGTCGTAACCCCTGAGGTGCACGACCTCACTGGCCGTAGAGATTCCAGAGGTTACATAATGGGTACCTGGTCGACGAAGGCCTAAGCCAAGCTCCCACCAGAGAATCGCTCGTAAAGGTATGAACCGATACTTGGAACGATTCCAAGTATATTCTTTACCGTATGATGAATGGAGCACGTGCATATTCCATACCATCGACGTTTCTTATCCGTAAGCACTAACAGATAACCACCATGCGGTTATATGTCTCATAGACATATAATCGCGAGCGGTTGATTCTTTATCAACCGTCACTTGACTCACCGCACATAGCGCTTCACATCGACGTCTTCTCGGAAGTAGCGCGGCTCTTGAGGGCTATTTAAAGATGGAGCCTGGACGGATCAAGAGAGAGGAGAACAAGATAGAGCCATCAGACTAAAGCATAAGCCTTAGATTCGTGTTGTAGGTCTGACATTGTATAGGAACAAGCAGTGTTCTCAGAGCATACCCTGTAAAACCCAGTGCATATTAATAAAAGAGTAGTCCCATTATTTCCCTAGATTTCCCATGCCACTTTCTCTTTTTCTTTTCATAAGATCGACGTCTTGATCGTCGACACAACCCTTCCTCCTTGTTCTACATAATCAGCACTAGTCCGTTTACTACTTCAATAGAGTGCAGAAGCATGTGGAAGTGCTGGACTCCAATGACTACAAGCAAAAGGGCACAAAAGGGGATGACCACCACAACCTAGTGAGAAAAATTATTTTCTCTCATCTATGCACAGCCCTACAGTCTATGACTAGTGGGAAATTCCCAATCGTCGTGAACTAGAGGGTACACCCCATGGTGACGCTGAAGCAGGTCCTAGAGAACGACTGCACGTTCTTCCTAATGAAGTTCTTGGAGTGCTGGGATGGCACAAGTGTGATGCTAGCTACACAGATAGAGCTGGTAAGAACTAATCACCTCCGCAACTTGTAGTAATTATATGTATAGCGTTTGACACCTAACCATTTTCTCATCCAGTATGCGGAGAAGGGAGCGAGTCGAGGCCCGGTGATGTTCTATCTGTTGTTCAACAAGGTCAACAATGTTAAGCCCATCCCGACACATTAGAGAAGTATAAGCCATGCAGCAAGTCAAATTAGTTTTATTTTCTACTCCTAACCATTCCAGTAAACCTTTTTGTAACTGGCAGTAAAGTCACTTGCATTTCTCCAGCAAAACTTATGATTCCTGAAAGAACTTGCGTAACAGACAGTAAGGAAACGTTTTTCAGGGTATACCACTAATATACTTTTAAACAGCAGTAAAACGTTATGACACTTACAGTAACCACCAAAAAATAAAATACACAAGCGATTGTATATTACGGCAGTAACGCAGCGTGCCTCTCGAAGTAATGTTACGCTCATTTATGGTAAAAACAATCACTGAATCTACGATATCATTCACTACATCAATAACACGACGTGCTCTTCACAACAAAATCAACATCCCATATTGTACAATCCCATCTTTCCCGCTGAAACGGCAGTAAAACATTTTTTAGCACCACGGGTGACGTGCGATCATTTTATTATCAAATTTTCATCACCATTTGCATGTTGGAAGGTTTCTTGTCAATTTAGAACATCATCGAGCCATTTCTCGCCATTTTGATGCGCGTGTGCAGGTTTTACTACCGATATCGAGCGCGAGGGATGGGTGTTGGCGCGCCACACGTAGCACGAGGGAAGCGTGTGCTAGCTCACTGCGTGAAGCGTGACTCAGGTTCCATTGAGCAACACGTGGTGCACCAGCTCGCACACTTCTCGCTTGAGATCGGCAGTAAAACACAGGTGCTCACGTTGCGATCGACGATAAAAGTCTCAGTTTTGTCCAATTTGGCAGTAAAAACTCCATATCACACTATTAGAGGTGAAATCGATAGTAAAAAAGATCACACGTCACCCACATCGGTAGTAAAAATGATTTGCTACTCCTGAGTAATCGACGATAAAACCTGTAAATCACTAGTATGCTCAGATCGAATGGTGGTTGATGGTAAATTTAGTCTCAGAAAACTCTAGTGTGGTGGTAACAAACCTACCGAGAGGCACATGTGGACGCATTTTTCCTCCTCTGCACCCCCTCATGTACCCAGCCAAATTTTATTGCCAACTCACTGATTGTTAATTGTCCCCTCAAACATTTACTGTGTGTGACGCCGTTTACTGTTTATTCAGAGAAATATTACTGTAAGTGTAATGAATTGTTACTGCCCGTGTGTATGTATGTTATTACTGCTCCTATTAAAGTATTTTACTTGACTCCGAAATGAGTTTTACTATACGACAGAACTTCTCGATAGTCCACTCGATTCTCGTTCGTCCTGACAAAAAATCGCTCCCGCATGTCCTCCATAGCGTGAACAAAAAGACGGCGATCCCATGCATCCCACTAAATGTGCACCCCACATAACCGATCAGAAAATCCGGCCAATACCCCCGACCTACGTTCGCCCCGATCATTATCGCTTCTCCTTGCCACTGCCAAGCATCCCCTTCTGATGACTCCCTTTCGACGAATCGTAGAGATAATGACAACTGGACGTCCCTCACCCCTCTTGCGGGCGCAGAGGAACCCTGCTCGATAGTGTTCATTCTCCATCGCCTGTGTCAATCAGATCTTCCTCTAGCGCATGCAAATTGCCCCCCTCGTTTACTGCCATGCCCAGCCGAATGACGGGCACCCCGAGTTCCTCTATGCAGACGGCTACGCTGCCAGTAAATGTTGTACCCTTGGCTGTAAGCCCCCCAGCAACCAGGATCCTCTCCTCCATGCCTTGGTCCACATGCCACCTCCCGCTATTTCTTGAGCGAGATGAGGACACCCGACACCAATCGCATACACCAATGTATGTGTGTTTCTGGTCTTTGCACGTGTTTTTACTACATATGACGTTCCATTTCCTAAGTTTACACTCTTCAATAATTTACCATCCTATCTAGTGTCATTTACATATACGCTATTGTATATTATTGTGTTAACTAGTATTTTTTAATGTCGGACGAGGGCGTTCCCTTTCTTGAGTTTACACTCTTCAATAATTTCTTGTCTTATCTTATGATGTTCAGTGCATGAGGATCGATAATCTAGTTGTTGATTACAAGTTCTACTTTGAGTACACACGACATGCTGGTTTGGCATTAGAAATAATAAGAGCAGGAAAATGATCAAGGAGTTATGTTGCACTCTAGAGGCAAAACACAACTTCTACATACCAGAGAAGGAACATGAGCGTAGCAAGACCTCCAAGAGGATTGGGTGCGAGCATTCATGAAGGCGTAGAAGAGCCCAAAAGATGGCTTTGTATGCATCAAGTGGGTTGTCGCATTCATGCTGTCACACAAGAACATTGATCCCTCCTTGATGCAAAAAGCTCGTCGACAACATGTAGGTCAGTAGGGTACCTCACAACGCTATGATGAACGTTTTGTTAGAGATGCATGAGGGGTAGCATAACATACCGTTCACCGCACATGACCTAGAAAATAGGTTTTTACTGTGTTCCGTCATGACCTTTACTGTTGTAATCGTGTAGATTTGCCGTCCTATCTTTATTCATGTCTTTACAGCTAATATCGTGTCGACTTAATGCTCTCCTCTTAGTATCATTTTAACTGATGGTGTCCATTTACTATTTGTTACCTTCCATTCTACTGTCTAACCAAGGAAGGCAGTGAATAAGCACGCTGATCACGCCGACGATGTGAACAAACTAATGGCTTTCTTCAAGGAGTGTCGATTGCAGAATGACAAATTCTACTATGACATATAGGTGGATGATGACGGCGTTGTGGCGTCTTGACCACGCGGTATTCTTGCGAAATATGCCGGACTTCGGAGACGTCGTCACGTTTGATACGACCTACAGAACAAACCGGTATGAGATGCCTCTAACTATGTTTGCTGGCTCCAACCACCATCTGCAGAACATCATGTTCGGTGTCGTGCTACTCCGTGATGAGAAGGCAACATCCATCGAGTGGCTGTTCAGGACATTCCAGATTTGCACGGAGGGCAAGGACCCCATGTGCATGTTAACCGGTGATTCTCTTACCATTCTAATCTAATTACTTTGTATGTTGCTCATGTTTACTGTCTATCGCATGTGTGTTTACTGTGTTCTCTGTATATGGGCCGAATGTATTGTCAATTACTATGTATCTATTCAAGTTTTTTTTGCCCAATGTGTTTTATTATATTGCAGATCAAGACCCAGCCATGGCGGCTGCCATCTGACGCATCTTCCCCGACATGCAACACAAGATGTGTAGGTGGCACATGCTGAGGAAGAACACGTAGAACCTGAACAAGCTATACGCGAAGCACACCGAGCTGAAGGAGCATTTGGTTTCTATCATAAACCATTCTCTTACTCTGAGAGAGTTCGAGAATGCGTGGGATGATTTGGTCTCTGACGTCCGGCGGATCAACCTCATACTCGAGATAATGCTGACTAACTACGTGGATCATGTCAAAGAGTCGATTCAAAGGAACAATGAATGCATGGACATGCTGAGCACGAGGGTCGATGATACTGAGAGTGTGGAAGAGGCTAGAGCCCTCCTCTGACACTTGGTCGACATGTATCCTGAGTAGCAATAGCCCCAATCTCAACTCACCGCCATGAAGGATCAAGTGGAGGCATTTCTCCACATATTCCCTGATCCCGTTCCCGCCGAAGCCCACAAGCATGCTTACGAATGCTTGAGGACAGCGATAGGGTCCTACCTTGGCCACAAGGGCCTTCTTTCTTTTCTTATTAATCATGCAATGTATATAAAACAAGTGATTGGCCATGCTATTTGATCGAATCCCCCTAATATATGTAAAAAGTTTTATCTTTAGTTGCTACTGTTTTGTATATATAATTTTACTGCTTGATCAAAACAAAAACCTCTTCATGTATGCGCGCTTACAGCTTTGTGCTAACTATTTACCGCTTCATGTTTGCGCATTTACTGTCTCCTTACCTATTGCATGCGACTCTCGAGCTGGTCATTTACTACTTCTCTAATGTCTATTTTATCACTCCTTATATGATAGTTTACTATCCCAAACAAATCGTTGCCACTAACTACACACAAAAGTCCGTTGTTTGTGTTTTTACACTTATTATCACAAAAAGGTGGGAAATCTCGTGTGATACATTTTCTTAATGTCGAATGTGATGTCTAGCGTCTCTGAAGGGAGGTATCGAGGGTCCTTGCCACTAACTACACACAAAAAGTCCATTGTGACATAATGATAATTCTTGAAAAATATGCTCAGCAAAATTACTGTGGTATACCACTACTACAAAAAAGGCTATAGAAGACGCCTCATCACAGACGGTTATTTTGGAACCATCTGTGATGAACTTATCACAGACAGTTCTTAAAAAGAATCATCTGTGATAATCTCAGTCATCACAGACGATTCATTTTAAGAACCGCCTGTGAAGTTTCATAGACGGTTTCATTTAAAAACCGTCTGTGATAGTTACATATCACGGTTTGTAATAAGGACCGTCTGTGATATCTCGGCACTATAAATACTTGACCGTGACAGACCCCATGCCCATTCCCATTTGAGTCGTCACCCCGCTGCCTCGTCCCCCACTGTGCCACCTTAGAGAGGAGAAGGAAGGGAAGGAAGGAGGCAAGCAGTAGAAGGAAAGGAGCAAGCTAAAGAGAGGAGAAAGGGAGGAGAAGGAGATTAGGAAGAAAGGGAGAATCTCACGTGATATTTGGGATTTTCGGCGTGAGCTCCGAGAGTAACGATCTCTAAACCTTTATATTTGCTCTAGATTAATCACTAATAAATTTTAGTATGTTTGGTTAATAGAAAGAGTAATTATGGTTTATTAATATAATTTAACACTAATTTGTTATGTGCGTAACGTAGATGGACCGAAACTGGATGTACGGTGCGAACCGTGTGAGTGAAGAGTACATCAATGGCATTAACGCACGGTGTGACTTGGTTGATATGAACATAAGGACCGAGTTAGCACCGAAAGAGTCCGATAAAGGACAAACGTACCTTCCCCCCAGCTTGCTACACTCTGTCCAAGGCCGAGAGAAATGAACTGTGCCAGAGCTTGCATGGTGTGAATGTTCTGTCAGGTTAATACGCCAGTATTAAGAAACTTGTTTCCACGAAAGATTTGAAATTAATTGGTATAAAGTTTCATGATTGTCATATGCTGATGACACAAATGCTTCCTATTGCAATTAGGAGTATCTTGCCAAACAAGGTCCGAGTGGCAATTTTTAGGCTCTGTTATTTCTTTAACTCAATTGCTCAGAAGGTCATCGATCCCAAAGGACTAGATGCTCTACAGGCCGAGGTGGTGACAACTCTATGTCATCTCGAGATGTATTTTCCTCTGTCATTTTTTGATATCATGGTCCATCTCAGTATTCACCTTGTGAAAGAGATAAAGATATGTGGCCCTGTATTCCTATGTCATATGTACCTGTTCGAGAGGTACATGAGAATTCTCAAGTCCTACGTATGGAATCGATCTCAACCGGAGGGTAGCATCATCGAAGGTTATGCAACCGAAGAGTTCATTGAGTTCTGCGTTGACTACATGGCTCAGGTGGAACTGATAGGTGTGCCTCTATCTCGTCATGAGGGGAGACTGGAGGGTCTCGGGACCATCGGAAGGAAATCAATCACTCCTGATCTGGATACGTATGCTTAAGCCCATTTCACGGTCTTGCAACACATGACCCAAGTGTCCCCGTACATCGACGAGCAAAAATACATGGTACGCAAACAGAATCCAGACTGGTCGGAGGTTTAGATCACGAGAGAGCACAACCATCAGTTCAACGAATGGTTAAAGGTGCGATTCACTGGGAGGTCATCAAGTGATGATACATTGCTATGGTTGGCAAAAGGGCAAAAATTTACAATTGTGACAAGGCAATGATACGACATAAATGGGTACACATTTTATACGGCAGATCAAGATAGGAAGAGCACAGTCTAGAACAGCAGTGTCCGCATAGATGCGTTTCACGAGCAGTTCAATACCGCCGAGGCACATGGATTGAACTCCAACTATGGGTTCGTAGAGGAGATTTGGGAGATCGACTATGTACTTTTCAAGATCCCCTATTTCGATGCCATCGAGTTAAACTTCCATATGGAGTGACTGGTCGACAAATGCGACATCACTATTGTGGATCTCAAATGTGTCGGATACAAGGAAGAATCACTCGTACTCGCTAAGCAAGTTATTCAAGTTTTTTATGTAACAGACCCGACAAATAAGAACCGCCACGTAGTTCTTCATGGAAAAAGAAGGATTGTCGAAGTTGAGAATGTCGTTGATGAGGAAGAGTACAATCAATTTGATGAGTTGCCTCCTTTCGGAGACGACATCAGGCTCGAGGAAGAACCCAGTGATGAAGCTAGTTATATACGCGTCGATCATCACGAAGGGCTATATTTTAATTAAGAATTTATTCCATAACATGAGACATGTTAATGTGTACTTGCCATGTGTTATGGACTTGTAATCTCTTATTTGGATGTCAATGTGGAATTGTCATGTGCTAATGTGTTATGGACTTATCATCTCTGATATTGATGTCAATGTGGACTTCATTGTAATGTGGAGTATCAAAATTGGTTTTACTTGATTTGGAGTTGAGTTGAATTAATTATATATGAATTTTTGAAGTCAAATGATTTGGAGTTGTGTTATGGACTTGTCACCAGGTTCATGTGGATAAATAGAATGAAGCATGGCATATCACTGATTTATTCCATAACATGAGACATGTTGTGTTATGGACTTGTCACCAGGATCTAGTATGATTTATTCTATACATGAGACATGTCAATGTGGAATTGTTATGTGTTAACGTATTATATATGGACTTGTTATCTCTGATTTTGCTGTCAATGTATGACTTAATGTCTCCCTACTCTTGTATGCCTAATACATGTTGCACATATCTCTGAATGAACTATCATAGTGGCATATCACAGACGGTTCCATAATAGAACTGTCTGTGATATGCCTTTATTAGGCAGGAACCACTAGGTTTTGCGCCCTTACTCATCACTCGCCCTTACTCTCGCCCTTTCACCTCCCCACCCGAGCACCCCCACCCTCGACGCCGCCACCCAAGGTACGCCTCCTCCGGTCCTCCCTCGCGCCGTCGACTCCAGCGCCTCCTCTGGTCCTCGTTTCGCCAGCTCTAATGCCTCCTCTGGTCCTCCCTCGCACCGCCGACTCGAGCGCCTCCTCCGGTCCTTGCGCCGCTAGCTCCAGCACCTCCTCCGATCCTCCCTTGTGCCATCGGCTCCAGCGCCTCCTCCGGTCCTCCCTCACGCTGCCGGCTCCAACGCCTCCTCCGGTCCTTCCTCACGTCGCTAACTCCAGCGCCTCCTCCGGTCCTTCCTCACGCCACCGGCTCCAACTCCTCCTTCGGTCCTCCCTCGCGTCGCTGACTCCAACGCCTCCTCTGGTCCTTGCGCCGCTGGCTCCAACGCCTCCTCAGTGAGTATTATACCTATGTGTTATTTCATTGCTTATTCTTGCATATATAGTTGTAGTGCTAGTTTATATTCTTGATCTGTGTTAGTTTTGATACCTAAATCTAGCTCTGAAGATATTGCAAATTGTTCAGAGGGCTCTGTTTGCTTGCTCGGTGATGAACTATGTCAAACTCTAAAATTGAATGTGATAGTTAGTTCATACTTTGAGCTCTGTTCAATTACTGGCTATTGTATCTTTGATCTACTGTCAGTTTGTTACTTTCGGATTTAACTAGTTATATTGAATCTTCTGATTCCATTGATATCTAGCAATTTAGTTGATCACTCTACTGTCAAGCAAATTGGCTTTAATTACTGAACTTGTGTTTTGACGTTCAGTTTATTATGAGAGTGTTCAATATCTGTTGGTAATCTAGATTTCAGATTGTGATCCTAGTTATCTACTGTTTGACTGAAAGTACAGTATGTATTCTTTACCGGTTGAGATCTTTTGACAGTTTAGTAAAGTATTGGTTAGAGCTCAAAGTTTGAATTTATATTGTCTTGTTCAATTAATGAAGAGTATAGACAATAGGGTTGAGATGGCAAAGGTTTGTTCTTTTGCATCTCTCTTTCTGAGAGCACACACTATCATTAATCTTTTGTGCTTTATGCTACTTACATTGATCTTATGTGCTTTATGTTGCTTATTGATGATTTCCTGCTGTTAATGTTGAGCATAATATTGTCTGTAATGACTTGAATGAATTTCATGGACACCTCTAAATGTACGTCTCCAGTTTGATACTTTGATTATACATGCCTCTTTAACTTTTACTGTGAAGGAGACAAGAAATGGCTTGATTTTAGCTGAACATCTTTTAGGTTGCTATTGTGTATGGACTGATAATCACTTGATCTTTTATTGGCTAAAGTTTAACTTGTTGTCTATTGAAATAGAACTTGACATATTGGTAAAGTTTTAAATCTAGCTCAAAGTCTGATTTAGTGTTATCATATTCAATTGATGAATAATATTGGCATGAGTGTTCTGATGGCCTAGATTTATATCTTGTGCATCTAGCCTTCTGAGAGCGACAATTAATATTCTAAATCTTAGCTTTATGTTGATTTTGGTTGTTCTCATGATATTTACATACCTTGGAGGGATGCATTCGCAGACGACTACTGCACGTATAGGAGTAGGAAGAGATCCAAGGCCGAGTACGACAACCGGTTGGAGCAGTGCTTCTCGCAAAATTTCAAGTAGACATGGTACATGACAATTTCAAGGTCATCCCGCTGGGATTCGCCGACGAAGACATCATAACACTAGGGGATGCCGTGTACACTTTTATCTAATGGCCCAAGAAGGACATCGCCCTGGACCCTGCAGTGCCGCAATCTCGACACGACCATGCCTCTCCAACAGGACCCTCGATGACTCCACCTCAATCTTTGCATCAGAACGCCGCCTCATCGGTTCCCGTGGAGAAGATGCCGAAGGAACAAGAAAAGTGTGTCACCGTATCGGTTCCCGAGTCGTCTCACAGGAAGACGTGTAGCGGGCAAGTCGTTAAGACCAAATCGAAATCGAAGAACATTAAGGCGCCTCCCAAGCCCTCAAAATACTCCTTCGGAAGTCCGTTGGCCCCCAACACAGTATTAGCCCGCGCTGGATTAGGTTGCTAGTCTTTGCATATCTCGTACATGCGGAAGACCAAAGAGAAAGGGTGCGATACTAGAATCACCGTCAGATACACGAAGGAGCATTTCCTCCATGAGTCGGGCCACTTCGTTGTGGGCTTCAATGACTTATTTGACCTATTCAACCTCAAGGCTCTCGATGTCTCACTACTACGATGCTGGACACTGTAAGTATGTACAATCAAGTTCTACATTCACGTAATACCAATTAACATCACAACTCATTGCTTATGTATAGATACATGATGAAACATGCCCGGGAAAGGTGAGAACCGGTGGGTTTCCTCGACCCACACATGATCTCTGAGCAAACCATCAACCATGATGCATCCTACGTCGAGAAATACATAACAACAGGAGTTCTTGCTCCGGACAACAAGGACTACATACTGGTGCCCTACAACCAGAAGTAAGTGCTTTACTACTTACTATACAAATTTTATTTGTACTTTATACGCAGCACGAACTTAGGTTTAATGACTATAGTCATTATACCAAAGAGGAATAAGGTAATATACCTTGATTCCCTACTCAGCAAAACCCACGACTTCACCCTTGTGGAAGGAATACTCGACAGGTATGCTCATTTCCTCATACATTACTCTATTGTAGTCTTCCTTCATTTAAAATGGCCAAGGATAACTTTTTGGAATCATGTAGGTCGTCTAGCGCCTATGTTGCCGAGGGAGGGTCATACAAGGTATCGAGTGCCACACTACAACACAGGACACAATTTTCGGTACGCCTTACCACGCAATAATCATATATCATACTTCGTAATAATACGTCTTGAACTGACTATACCTATATATGTAATTATATTTATGCAGTGCCGCCCAAAAAAGAAGAACAATGTGCATTCTACGTTTGCCATCATATGCGACAAATCATGAGTGCTAAGTTTAAGGATCCCGAGGTTTGTCAATCTCGCAATAATTATTTCCTAATTATAAATTTAAATATATATGCTTACTACTTTACTCCTACTAGCGACAGGGCTTGAACATAGATTTAGCTGCACTCGTTATGAGAGAGATCTCAGAGGTTTGAGGAGCACTCTGCAGCTTCATCAAGACACAGATCATTAACACCGACGGAGCGTTTCACTCCGTCGACACCGCTGAACCACCTTCAAACAATTGATTCAATTATAATTCACTTTGAGTAGTTATAATTCAATTGTAACTCTAGCGACAATACTTAAACATATTCTTTTGTAATTGATTTTTGGTTGTAAATGATCACTTTGAGTTGTCAACGATTGATTCATCTATGATCACTACTACACAGAGTGTTATCACAGACGGTTCAGAACCATCACCATAGATGGTTTTTTGAACCGTTTGAATTTATATGTCTATGATAACAGGCGGTTATCACAGACGGTCTACACAAGAACCGTCTGTGATAGTTTTTTTTGTATTGAATCAGTGTGTCCCCAGCGTGTCCCGCATCGACTCAGAGCTATAATATATAAGGATAACACCAATATATTTTGCCTCCCGTGCATATATTCAATTTTTTATTTATTTTTTGAACTCCTGCGCTGTGAATCATAGACGGTTTTATACAAAAACTTTCTATGATCACATATCACAGACGGTTTATATCACGAACCATCTGTGATAAGCATCTCATCACAGATGGTTTTTGATACGAACCGTCTATGATAAGAATCTCATCACAGATGATTTGTATTAAAAATCAAATGCATGATTCGCATGGCTTGGAATTTTCCATGGCACACACAATCCTATTGTGGCATACACAATCCTCTGACGTGACACACATAATTCCCTGTCGTGGCACACAATCTCCTGCTGTAGCACACACAAACCCCTACCGTAGTAGCCAATCCCCTGCTGTGGCAGCCAATCCCCTGCCGTGTCACACACAAACCCCTGCCGTGGCAGTCAATCCCCTGCCATGGCACACACAAACCCCTGCTGTGGCAGCCAATCTCCTGTCGTGGCGCACACAATCCCCTACCGTGGCAGCCAATCCCTTGCCGTGGTAAAATCTCAAAGAGTAAGAAAAATTCCAAACCATAGTAAAATCAAAGAGTAAGAAAAATTCCAAACCATGATAAAATCAAAGAGTTCATATCAAAAACCATCTGTGAAGTATTCGAAGACATCACAGATGGTTCTAGTTAAGAACCGTCTGTGATGTCCGAGATTATCACAAACGGTTCTTAATAAGAACCGTCTGTGATAGGTCCGGATCACAGACGGTTCCTAACCATCTGTGATGAGGCGTCCACTATAGGCTATTTTGTAGTAGTGGATGTATCTATTTTCTACTTACTTGTTTTCAGAGGGCATGGCTAGCAATTTCTAAGGCTAGTCGAAAATTAAAAAAAAATTAGTTAGGCATAAAGAACTATCACAACGGTTTTATTATTTAACCATTTGTGATATTTCATATCACAAACGGTTCTACTCACTAAATGCAGTGATATGCGAGCTATCACAGAGCGATTTTGTTCACTAACCTTCGTGATTTGTCGGCTATCACGACGGTTAGTGAATATAATCGTCTATGATAGCCGACATATCACAAACAATTAGTGAACAAAACTGTCTGTGATAGCCTGCATATCACAGACGGTTTGTAAAGAGAATCATCTGTGATATGTAGGCTATCACAGACGACTCAAAAAACCGTCTGTGATACGCCTGTTATCACAGATATACAAATTCAGACATTTCGAAAACCGTCTGTGATGACAGTTCTGAACTATCTATGATGAGGTTTTCTGTAGTAGTGTACTCTGTAAGTTACTGACATCGTGCATCGCCGGGGGGGGGGGGGGCTAGTGGGAGCGTGCCCCAATAAAAGAAATATAAACATATGTGTTTTGACACTAAAAACACATACAACTTTACTATGATAGACATTATGTTTTACTCTCAGACATATGTGCTCCAAAAGCCATATCCCGAAAACAGCAGTAAAATGTTTCACGAATTACTATCTCGACTCATATCAATTACCATCAAATTGAGACCCCTGCGCAGGTGCGGACGCTTCTTGCCCGCCAACCGTAATTGGTGTGTCACTGTCTAAGGATTGAGCACGCACGTCACACCTAGCTTAGGTCATAGGACAGTAGAACTGGTAAGCAACATCCTCATTATCGAACTTCATGTAGCCCTGGTGTACCATATGGTCGAGGACGTCCTCGACCTGACATCAGTAAAACATAATACAGTAATATACAACAAAAAACAAGTAAATGACACTAGATAGAATAATAAATTATTGAAGAATGTAAACAAAGTAAATGGACGCTATACTGGTAGTAAAAAAACACGCGCAAAGTCCCGTAAAACACACATACGTGGGTGTATGTCCGATTAGCGTTGGGTGTCCTCATCTCGCTTGGAGAAACATCGAGGGTCGGTGTGAGGACTGAGGCGTAGAGGAGAGGATCCCGGTTGTCAAGGGGGGCTTACAGCCAGGGGTACAACGTTTACCGGTGGTGTAGCCATCTGCATAGTGAAACCTAGGTCATCTGCATGAGCTGGAGGGATATCTGGCCGACATTGGCAATGGAGAATGAGCACCGCCAAACGGGGTTCCTCTACTCCCGTGGGGGGATGTCCAGTAGTCATTATCGATGCGATTCATCGGAAGGCAGTCGTCAGATGGAGACGATGGTGGGGGTGGCGGGCGGAGAAGCGATAATGATCTAGGTGATGTGGGGAGAGGGGAAGTGGTCTGATTTTATGATCGGATATAAGGGGAGCGCGTTTAGTGGGATGCGTGGGATCGCCACTTTTTTTATTATCGGTAGCGGTGGGAGGACATGCGGAAGAGTTTTTTTATGCGAACGAATGGTGAGCAGTGGTCGTGTCGAGAAGTTTTGTCTTCTGATAAAACTCATTTTGGCGTCGCGTAAATCGCGTTAATAGGATCGTAATTATATACATATCCATGACAAGAACAATTTATATCACTTACGATGTCTGACTAGGAACATATAGTATCGTAAACGCGCCGCACGATAATGGGAGTGAGGGGACAATAAACACTAAGTGAGTCGTGATAAAAATAGATCGGTACACATGTGCCTACCTGTAGTTTTGTTATCACCGTACCAACGCTCCCCGGGAGTAACTTTACTATCAACTAACATCCGACCTGTGGTGTACCGTGATTTTGGTTTTATCGTCGACTGTGGGAGTAACAAGTTTATTTTATTGCTGATTTACGTGACCCGCGATTTTTTTACTCTCAATTTCACTGCTAATCGCTTTGATATGACGTTTTATTATCAGATTGGACGATTATGAGACTTTTACCCGTGTATATTTTACCACCGATCCTAGGTGAGAAGCACGTTAGCTGATGCACCATGTGTAGCGAGAGGTAGCGTGGGCTAACGTGCCACGCGCAGCGTACGGTGCAATGCAAATGGTAGTACTAGACTATACTAGCAGTGGTCGGTACGTGTTGACCTCTGCGCTCAACTGAGTCGTTCAATCATAATATACCATCGTACAGAGTACAAAACAATTATCCAGGCAGGCAGGCATTGATCATTGATCTCCAATAACCGTGCGTGCCAATGCAGCTACAAATGCACGCGTAGATGGTAATTAGATACAGATCCATCGTTGCATGGTTGGAGAGATTGGACGGGAGTGGTGGTGGTTGGCCAATTGGCATTGAATTATGTTGGCATGTACTGAGGTCTGAGGCCCGCAGAATTTGTTGGCAAAATTGGTAATAATTAGTTAACGGGGCCTACCACGTGAAAAATATAAATACAGTGAATTTTTTTTTAAAAAAATCAATTTTCACCGAACTTAGTAGTGTTGAAAAATTATCAACAAATTACTACATGTAGTGAAGCATATATTCGACGTCCATGCAAAATTTCAAGATCAAATTTAATTGTATTTGTGAGATACAAAAAGACAAATTCTGTCTAAAATAGTGTTTCACTGTTTTAACATGAATTTATCCTTTTTTTATCTCGCAGATACAATTGAGTTTGATCTTGAAATTTCATAGAGATGTATAACATATCATCCACAAATGTAGTAATTGTTTAGGAATATTTTGAAACTTTTAAGTCCGGTGAAAATCGAATTTGCACGTATCGGCAATTTCACTGCATACGTGACCTTAGTTAACTGCGTATCAAATCATGCGTTCCTAACACCTTGAATCACGAGATGCCCGCCCAAGATTTGATTAGATCTCATCTACGTTTAATTTGTAGGGAGTGACCTCAGCACTGCACTACCGGACTCAGGCACTTTGCCGAGTGCCTCAGGCACTAGGCAAAGGCTCCTTTGCACTCGGCAAAGGCTTTGCCGAGTCGACACTCGGCAAAGGGCACTCGGAAAAAATTAATCGGCAGCGGCCTTTACCGAGTGTATTTTCGGGCACTCGGCAAAGTCTTTCCGAGTCCGAGTCAAGACTCGGCAAAGAAAAGGACCCGTTCTGGCGCAGGCCTGTTGACGGCCGCTTGCGAAGTGCCAAACCGCGCACTTCGGCAAAGATTTTTTCTTTTTTTAAAATCTCTTTGCCGAGTGTCGAACGACGACTTTCGGCAAAGGTTAAAATTTTTTTGAAAATTCTTTGCCGAGCGCCGCAGGCTCGGCACTCGGCAAAGTTTTAATTTTTTAAAAAAATTCTTTGCCGAGTGCCATGGTCATGGCACTTTCGGCAAAGTTTTAAATTTTTTGTGGCTTCTTTCTTAGAAGTGCCATGGTCATGGCACTCGGCAAAGCTGAAAAATGGGATTTTCAGTGCCCATTTCAGCTTTGCCGAGTGCCATGACCATGGCACTCTACAAAGGACCTATTTGCCGTGTGTTGCACTCGGCAAAGTGACCCAAAATCTGCGTTTTTATTTGTTTTTACATTCCATCACGACAAACAAATCCATCCAAACATATATCGATCCATCACATATATATCACATCCATCACATATATATCTCATCCATCACATATATATCACATCCATCACATATATATCTCATCCATCACATATTTATCACATCCATCACATATATAACAATAAGTGCTCAAGTCCATCCAAACAAATCCACAAGTTCATCACAGTCGACAAGTGCATCATAAGTATATCACAAGTCCATCACCAAGTGAACAACAAATGAAAATACAACTACCATTCATCTCGAAGGTGGCCACTGCGACTGTGGTGAAGGAAAAGCTCCATCATTCGGGCGCATGAGGTGGATTATTCGAACCCGCCGATTGAGGCTGCACAAAGGAGAAGAGATTGCATGTGAGACAAGATTACATTAGATACCTAATCTAGGAAGGTAGAGGTCATACAAGCAAAGCACAGCGAAAGCAAATAACTTTCATACTCACGGGAGTAGTCTGCACTGCAAGGCGCGTGGCGGAGGTTGAGCGAATGCCCCAACCGGCATAACGAAGCCCGTATGTTGCCCAAGACCTTGTAGGATCTCCATCATGTCCGCCCCACCTCTGCGTCGGCTGCGCTGGCCTCGGTGGCCGACATCCTCTGCTGCTCGGCCTCCAGCTCCTGACGTTGCCTCATTTCTTGTTCCAGCCGGGCCTGCAATATTTTACTCCAATGTTTCAGTAATGCAAAGCTAATAAAGGTGTGTAAAGATCAATGTACGACGAGTAAAACAGGAATAACCTCGAAAAGGTCGACCGGTCTTTGTCAACGATCGCCGTGGGCGTATGGCGGGCTCTCGCCGCGTGCTCGTGCTCGGATCGGGAGAGAGATGGAGTAGAGGCGTGTCGATGAGGCCGCCGCCAAGCCGTAACCGCCCATGCTTCTTGCCTTGTCCCACCTCATGACGATCTCTCCATCAAAGTTTTGGGTGCTCGGATCATGGTCCGCCCATGGACCGACCTTGCCCGGCGATGTACTCACCGATGCGGGTGTGGGCGCCGGGTTCGTACGCCTCGGGAGGGTCCTCGGAGTTGAAGGAGACGTCGGACGTCGCCTTGCCCTTGTGGGCCATACACCATGCCCGGAAGTCCGAGCAAGGCTGGGCACTATGTGACGCCATCGCGAAAGACAAACAAGATAATTAGAAATCGTGCGCAATTGAGCGTCACAATAGATAAATGAATTGTGTACCCATGCTTGTTTGTATGCGGAGAGGTGCGGTGCGCCTTGATGGTGTCTGGACCTTGCATCATCAAGCGACGATGCAGGGCATCACTTGTGCATCCGAGATACTCCTCCGTGAACCACTTGTCCACGATCATCGCCCGGACTCGGGATACGATTGGCACCACGAGGAATCATCTACACGTCATCAAGTATTTGACATATAAGAAGATTAAATTAAGCGTGCTTAATCTCAAAACGAATCAATATTAATGTTCTTCATCTACCTCAAGGTCTTGCTCCGGTCATTCGTCATGTTTCTTCGCGTCTTTCTTGGTGACCTTCTCTCCAAGCTTCGACCCGTGGTAGCTTACGATGGCTGGATGCGCACCTCGTGATGCATGTCGGTGATGAGTTTTACTGAGCTTTGGTAGCCACCGTCCACCTGGCCTCAAATCCTCATCGCATCTCGAAATAAGTCTCGCATACAAGCGCGATGTATCCATTCATTATTTCAAGAAAAGTCCAATGAATGCGATGTATTGAGCAATGTTGTGCGAGGAGACTTACCCAAAACTCCGCCTTCACCCGCCGCCTTGTTGGGGTACTCCGCATCGGGGCGGCGACGTAGTGGTCAAGCGAGTAGGCGGCTCCGCCTTCCCGTGCGTGACAATGCCGGGGTAGTGTTGCTCGCGCTGAAGACCCAGGATGCCATTGGGGCGTGCGCCACCACCCGACACAACCACCCGGTTCGCACAAGTGATTAAGAAAAATTATTAGTTTCTCTTTTTCAACATATCATATGAAGTAGTGGTGACAACATCTAAAGTTACTTACTTTTGCCCTTCGGGCGAATCATCAAGGCGTCCGTGAGGATGCGGAACTGAGGAGGCTCGCGGGACCTCGCAAGTAGACACCGAAGAGGCAGAGGAGGAAGCGGAACCCGTGCCTACCGCCTCGTCGTCGTCCCGTCGCCCGCCTCCTCCTCGCCGTCTGCAACCGGCTCCTCGTCCAACTCGTCCCACGGGCGCCACCTCCTCCTCCAGCACCCCTCCTCCTCCAAAGACCTCCTCGCGGCGTGGGAGGAGCGGCCCTCTCTGCGGCGGCGGTCCTCTTCCTCCTCCTCCCGTCCGACCCTCCACCTCCTCCCCAGCGAGCGTGGTCTCAGTAAAGCGAGGACACGTTACGACGGTTCCCGCCATCTTTGTTCACTCACCGCAATTAAAAAGAATAAGCAAGACGTAATTAGAAATAGATGCAAAATGAACATAACATAATTTCAAAAACATAGTAATACATGTATTAGAAATAGATGCAAAATGAACAAAACATAATTACAAAAACATAGTATTACATGTATTAGAAATAATCTTCATGATTGGGATTAAATGGATCATAGGTCTCGTCATCACTATCAACATTGTCCAAATCATCAACACTATCCGAAGGAGGAATGTTGTCTTCATTGTCATTGCCTAAACGTAATCGCTCAAGCATTTGTAAGTCCTTCATATTTTGCACCTCGTCTCCAGCGTCCTCGTCATCAACCCTTTCATTGTCTACTTCCATTCCTATCGCCGGTTAAGTCTATCTCAAACCTCCTTGTAGCCCCTCTTCTTGAAAGAACTCTCCATCATATGTGTTTGGGTTGAAGTTGTAATCTTCATCGTTTGGGACAGGTAGTTTCTGTGTGGCGATACCTTGTGCACAATAGCCCAACCCTTAAGATGCTCTTTGTCTTGCACGCGTATGGCGTATAATAAACACAGACGGCTGTTGAGCCACAATGTAGACATCTTTTCTGGATAGACGGAATCTGTCGAATCTCGACTAGCCCAAGATTAGGGTTCGTCTCGTTACTCGAGGATGAAACCAAGAAAGATTTGAATATGACGAGATTAAGAGGTTTGGAACCATAGAATGGAAGTTCGTAGATTTCTTCAATTCTTCCATAATAGTCGAGGCCATCGGTCTGCGGCGTAAAAACTCCATTGTTTGTGGTTTTTCGATTGGGCGACTACGCTCGTAACTTGCGTGTGAAAACGATATCCATTCACGTCATAACCGGTAAATGACTTGACCCTAACGACCACGTACCGCTTGCAACTGTCTCAACTCGTCACTTATAGGCGCGCGGTTTGGGCTGCGAGCTCAAGCGGGATAGATCGTTATATTATTCGAACATACGATCAACTTGGAATGTCGAACTAAATACGAGCTAAATTGGACAATACATACGCTTGAACCAAGAAATGAAATCGGGCTCCTCGGTCCCGCACTCGTGAAAGAAGGGTATCGGTTTCTGCGGGTAGGATCCCTTGATTCATGCCAGATTGACGAAGAAATTCCTGTACTAACGAGAAACAAGGGGTTGGACGAAGAAACAAGGAGTGACGGCGTATTGAAACAAGTTCGTTGAGAACTTACGCAATGAACAGTGCACCTCAACAAGGTTGGTCAACACATATAGCATGATCTCGCGCCACTCTTCATTTTTCAATTGCTTAGTGGTCGATGCACTTGCGCTTCGAGTTGCCCTTAGAAAAGGCCGAGGTTCGATTCATTTTCATGACATTGTAACGAGGGTGGATTATGAACGCTAGAAGGTTCTCGGTGTAGTATTTCTCGTGAAGTTTGACACCTCCTCCAAAATGTATGCCTCTACAATGGAAGCCTCAATTTTGGCTTTATTTCTACATTTTTTGCGAAGAATCTTGGACATCTCTCGATTGGATAACACCAACGTTCTGCACGGCCCCCATACGTGCCTCATACGGAGGTGCACAATCAAATGCCGATCGCCAAGAAAAAGCGGGTGGAAAGATCTTCTCCAACTTACGAGCAACACGGGTGCCACTTTTCCAAGTCATCAATGACGGTCCGAGATAGCTCCTTGGCACAAAGTCGGCGGAAGAAATAGCTCAACTCGCCAAAGACTTGCCGGACATGCTCGGGGACATAGCCTCGAACCATCGTCGGTAGAAGCCGCTCAATCCATATGTGGTAGTCATGACTCTTCATCCCGTTGATTCGCAGAGTGCCTAAGTTCACTCCCTCTTCAGATTCGCTGCATACCCATCAGGGAACATTAGCGTCTGGATCCATTCAAGTACTTCCCTCCTTTGGTCCTTTTTCAAGACGAAATCGGCCTTAGGCCTTCTCCATGTCTTGCCGCGACTAGGAGGTCAGTATCTCTTGATTTGGTCTATCGCATAACGCTGCCGAGTCCACTCTAGCCTTAGGGTTGTCCTTAGACTTTTCGGTGTCCATGAGTGTTGCCCAAAGTGCCTCGGCGACATTCTTTTCGGTGTGCATTACATCAATGTTATGTGGCGTAAGAAGGTCATCGAAATAGGGAGCCTCGTCAAGCCCGACTTATGAGTCCACATATGTTGCTCACCATATCCCACAAAACCACCTTCTTGATTGGGCACGAGAGCATCTATGTGAGCATGAACCTCGGCACTACCATAATCCGCGATGCAGTGGTCCGCATCACTCGACACCTTTCGTAAAGTTCTTGATGTCTTGTCCGAATGGATGGTCAAGAGGAGGAATTGACGATGTCGTCGAACGATGAGTACTTGCCACCCTTGTGCAACCAATGGAACCTCACACCTTCCTTGCATACCGGGCATGGGAACTTCCCGTGAACACACCAGCAGAATAACCCTGCCGGGAAGTCATGCAGAGTAGTGGTACCAAATGTGCATTTTGAAGCTTGTCTTTGTAGCTCGATCGTATGTCCATACCCCTTCGTCCCAAGCACGGACCAATTCATCAAACACGGGCTCCATGAACACACCCATATTACTTCCCGGTGTCAGGAATTATCAACGACAAGAATACGTTATGTCGTTGAAAGGAGACGCCGGGGATTGAGGGGATAACGAACACGGGCCAACATGTGTATGGGGCAGCCATCGGTCCATAAGGATTGAACCCATCTGTTGCCGCGTAGCGACACGCATATTCACGAGCCTCATCCGCTTCTCACGATGTTGGTCATCAAAGCGGGTCCATGCTTCACCATCGGATGGATGTACCATCTTGTCGAGGATTGTACCGCTTGCCATTTTTGTGCCATGTCATCATTTGCGGATTCCTCGGTCATGTATAGCCGTTGGATCCTCGGTACAAGCGGAAGGTACCGTAGGATTTTCACGAGATCGTAAGTCGCCTCTTCCGCCATCACGAGTCTACCTCTAGGTACCGGAGGAATTACACTTGACAAGATACTTTGCATCCTTGTGTTCTTTCCTAAATAGGGCGCACCCCTCAACAAGCATGTATCTCGCTCATACGGCATCTTAAGTGCACGAAGGAGTTTCGTGACTAGTACATGCTCGTGGCGTAATGTGGCCCTCCCAGCGTGGTGCCAATCACGGTCAACATCTTATCGAAGCCTTCTCGACTCGAGTTTAACTCGGACTTCAACCCCATTAAGCGCCCAATGGCATCCACTTGAGACACCGTTGACCGATCGTGAAGGGGTTTCGTGGCGAGTCCATCATGTCGTAGAACGCCTGTGCGGCCGCCTCCATCTCCTCCTTCTCACGTCCCTCATCGAATCGCCCTTGGTGAAAGTCATCTAACATGTGCGCTACCCGAAGCATCGAGATCATAAGCCTCGACGCGTGGTCTCACCACCTCCTCTCTCATACGATGGGCTTCACCATGGTGGACCCACCGGTGTAGTCGGCGTAAATCCATTCTTCAAAAGATGTTTACCCATGTCCACCTTGTTTACCCTTCTCCTGTTTCCACATTTGCTTGCAGGACACAAAACTAGACAATGTCCTTTAGCGGCCTTGCCAAATGCACGGTTCAAGAAAGCATCGGTCTTGTTCATCCATTCGTGGTGTAATCACTCGACTTCTCGGCCGTGTACATCCAATGACGGTCATCCATCCTCTAACATATGTATCAGCGAGTAATGTAACCATCAATTGCATCTACGTGATCTACGACCATGATACGAAAAGAGAGGTTATACCTAGGGTGGCGGTGGAGTCAGGCTAGCGGGGCCGTGGCGGGTCGGTGCAGTGGCGAGGCGATGCGGTGCGTGACCGGCGTGGCGAGGAAGGCGATTGGGTCGCCGAGGTACTCGGCGCCGCTCCGACCGCTCTTCTCTGCAAAAAAAAACATAAACCGTCAATACAAAATTTCGGCAGCACCTCCCCTGCACGGTGAGGTTTTCAAAACCTGCAAGAAAACCAACGGCACGATGGCCGACATGCACATGCACATATATATGAGCGAGGGTCTACTGTCAATGGGGTAACCATAATCTGATTTGAGTCCTACTCAAGCTGCTCCTTTAATCGCATGTAACTATCCACTAATGCTTTCACTAACCTCTTTGAACTAGCTAGTCTTGACCTACTAATGAATTTAACTAACCCTATTTGGGCACATTATTTACTAAATGAACATCTATTAGCTAAGTAGTCTACTACCAATTTCTAAACAGATTAACTACTCATTTCTTGCTAATTAGTTTGGCTCTCTCTCTCTCCATCAATTTATTTACTATCTAAACTACTCAATGCAATTGCTAATCCTTCTACTAATTAACTTCAAGACCATCCATCGGTGAGGGCTCACCGCATCCTATTTCTTCAAAGCCCTACTAGTCAATTACCTCCATCGACATTAAGATCTTAAGCATAACTTGTCTGTTATAGTACTCAACTCGACTAGTTACTCAATCAAACTCTAACCCTCCTAGTCAATTGCTAATCCATAATTAATACCATCCTATTATCCGGATTCTAACTAACAACCTGAATTCCTTGACTATACTAACTACTACAATTAACAAGCTACTGCTAGCTTTAGAATGTTACTAACTAATTACCAACTAATGATTCTAGTTAGTCATCTAATCTAATTGCGGTCCCAAAGGTGCCCTACATCCATACATGCACTCATACATCCAGAGAGTGAGAGAGATGAAACTCCACGCCATGTACACATGCATGCTCCTACCATCACACACACGTAAAGAAGTAGCTATGGGGAGCTATAGGGGAGGGGATCCACGCCATAGGCTCACTATCGACATTTAATCACCTCTTAGCCACCTAGAATTTCCACCGAATGTTACTACATGAAAACATAACCTCGAGAATTGATTATCTACTTATCACCGGAATTAACCATCGAATGCAACAAACTAACTCAGTAACTCGCTAATTACTAATTAGCTTCTTTGGGATGCCCTATTGATCGCCTACTCCTATCACAACATTCATACAGAGTTACATACATACAGAGGAATAACAAGATCGAGACAACAGCTCACGAGAGAGACAGAGAGGAAAGGAGGGAAGAGGAAGGCCGAGCGGTGGTGACACGGCGCGGCCGTGGGGATGGCAATGGAGGCGGCCGTGTGGGGGCAAATGGGTCCGGGAGAGGAGGCGAACTTCGGTGGCGGTGGAGGCGCGGCCGTGGTGGTCGGTGCGGCGGGCGAGGTGTGGCGGCCGGGCGCGGAAGGAAAATGGCGCGCGCGCGGCGCGGCGCGGCGGCGCGGCGGGCAGCGCGCGCGCGCGCGCGCAGCGGCGCGGCGCGCGCGCGCGCGAGGCGCGGCGCGCGGGCGCGAGAGGCGCGGCGGGCGCGCGGCGGCGTGGCGGCGGCGGCGGCGCGCGGGCGGCGGCGCGGCGAAGCGGCGCGGGCGGCGGCGGCGGCGGGTGTGTGCGTGCGTGCGTGTGTGCGGGGTGTGTGCGTGCGCAGCAGGCAGCAAATAATAACAAGTGTCGAAGGTTTGCCGAGTGCCCGCGATCTGGCACTCGGCAAACATTTATTTTATTTTTTTATTTTCTTAATTTCTTTGCCGAGTGCCCGAGATCTGGCACTCGGCAAAGTGGAATTTTTTTTTCAAAACTTTTTTTTTAATTTTTTTTACCTCCAATTTTTTTTACAAACTTTGCCGAGTGTCGTCTGCGTGGCACTCGGCAAAGACCCCCTTTGCCGAGTGCCGTGCCCTGGCACTCGGCAAAGAATTTTTTTTTTTTATTTTGGCCTCCAAATTTTTTTTGCAGCCCTACTACAGTATCAGGTACTCTATGTTATGATTTGGTACATTTTTTGTGGCTTTTTGTTATACTTAGTTAATTTATTTCATTTACTATAATTATTTCGGAAAATACAAATTTGAACTGCACGTGCATCGAATAATGGAATTTAATGATTCAAAAATGATAGTCATGTTATTGAGTGTAGTGTGGGTCGTATTCAGAATCGACCGAAATTTCGAACATCTTGTTGACGAAACATGACCGTGAACTTGCGGGCGAAGTGTTTTTAAATTCTATAAAAAGCAAACAAAGTCCGAAAATTATGAAACTTGTGGAGATGTCATGATATCATATGTGGAGGCTGTGATAAAAATTTGAGAAGGTTTCGTGCACGTTGTCACGTACGATGCTTTCAAACCAGGACATCTCCAGCTGGGATATAAGTATCACATGTGGAGATGTCCTGGTTTGAAAGCATCGTACGTGACAACATGCACGAAACCTTCTCAAAATTTTATCACAGCCTCCACATATGATATCATGACATCTCCACAAGTTTCATAATTTTCGGACTTTGTCGAGTGCCAGGGCACGGCACTCGGCAAAGGGGGTCTTTGCCGAGTGCCACGCATACGACACTCGGCAAAGATTTATTTTGCCGAGTGCCAAACGGCCAGCGCTCGGCACAATTTGACGCGGGCGGAACCGTTACCTCAGCCGCCTTTGCCGAGTGCCCTTTGCGAGTGTCGTCGCACTCGGCAAAGGTTGAATGTACCGAGTGTTAAGATTTGCGAGTGCATGGCACTCCGCAAAAGGATTTGCCGAGTGTTGTTCTTTGCCGAGTGTCGCACTCGGCAAAATATCTCTTTACCGAGTGCCCGATATTTGGCACTCGGCAAATATTTTTGCACTCGGCAAAGGGGCTGTGTGCGGTAGTGCTGCTTCATGCCCTGCACGTCTACAAATTAATAGAGAGGTTAATTAGCAACTAGTTGATTACCAGCATTAAATAGTCTACATATAAGTAAGTGCCTGTGGCCTGTGGGGGCCTAAAAATTAAGGACAGCATGCACTAAGCCAGCTAGCTAGCCCGGCCTCCATATTCCGATTTGCACCACACCTTTTCAATCCCGGCCACACTGAAGAGTTCTTGCTGGGCTTCAATGGGGAGGAGGCTGCCGGTGCTGTGCCGCGGCCGGGCGGCGACGCGGGTGAGGAAGCGCGTGCAGCGGGTGAGCTACTCCTCCTCCAAGCGGCCTGCGGTGACCAGCTGTAGCGGCAAGGTCAAGAATGCTGCATCAGGAGCAGGAGGTTGGTATGGCAATGCTGCCGCGTCAATGGTTGACGTGGGCGGCGGAGGCAAGAAGGACGGCGGCGGCCGGCGGGTGATGGTGGTGGCGGACGGGCGGGCGGAGGCGGCGGACGCGCTCCAGTGGGCGCTGTCTCAGGCCGTCCGGAGCAACGACGCCGTGGTCCTCCTCGCCGTCGTCACGCCGGCGGCCGCTGCAGATGGTCAGTTCACGCATGATGAGCAAAACTTGTACCACATAGTTTCTTCGATCGGTGTTTGCACTACGACTGTATATATTGCCATGTCGATCGATTAGGATCTTCACCACTGTTGCGTTGGAATTTAACTTTGGTAATTATAGCAGCCAGTGATTCCTGCGTGAGGATCTCAAGGACAAGATGCTACGAACACCTCGATGCTATGCGGAGCATGTGTGAATCAGCCAGGCCGGAGGTACGTACGTACCATATATGCAATCTTTGCAAAAGTTTCATTTGGCGCATGAGTACGTAGCCGCACGAACGGGAGCGTATGTATCAACGAAAATCACTTATTCACGCAGTCAATTAGAAGCTAGCAATGCCAGCGTCCCTGCGTGAAGTTATATGAATTTTGTTCAATTCACTGGCACGCTGATCGGACGGTTTAGATTAATTGCTCGTCGTGATTGCATGTATATATAGCTCAATCGATTATATGCTAGCTGTCGTCCAAGGTGATAAAATGAAGTGAGCCATCATTTAGCACATTTCGCGGAATTGTGGAGATCCACGTCGGAAGATTGCCAGCTAGCTTGTAGATGCAGGTGCAGGTGCAGGTGTAGGTGTAGCCTAGCTAGCAATGTCATTGCTTATTAATGGAACATGTTGCTGGAACCAGGCACTGTTTGGTGTTGTGTCTAAAGTAGTACTAGCTAGTACATTTGTGTGCATTCTGTGCAGATTTTGCGACTTATTAGTAATAAGCAAACGCAAGCTGTGTTGACACTGGAAACCGCAAGCTCAGTTTGTTGCTTCCTGCTCGGTAGTCTGTAGGATATTTTTATAATATCCGCTTGCCTTTTTCCTCGAGACATCTCTTCCTTTGTCTTCAAATATAAAAGCAATGCATGGCCTGATAAACGAGGGCCCGATCGTGTAATTCTTTTGCCCTTTCTCTCAAGTAGGGCGAAAGCTAAAAATTGATAGTGGTGGATCACTTCTAAAAGAAAAAGGTTGTCTTATTGTCTAGCCATCAGCAAACTTTCCCCCAAATAAATTAGTTAAAATTTGGACCACAAGATCGCATCGAGATTCGTTCCCTTCCACGAACAAGAAAAATCCTCACATCTATCTCACCTCCCCTTCCTCGCACCCTCCACCGCCCACCCCCACCCCCCAGTATAATTCACACCCCTCCCTTCATTAAAACATACTTCGCATCCCTCTTTGGTGATTACACACGAATTGGCAACATAATAATTCATCTTCCTAAATTAGGGATCATGAGCATTAGCATTACATCGTTTCGTGACATACATCATAGACATTTTTTAAAAAAAAAAAAATAGACGCATAGAATCACATGTTGTAACCATCGGATTGCCCCGACCAAGAACGGCTAGACGACCACCATATGCCGCACACCTAATCGACAGATCCAATCGAGAGTCCACGGAACCATATCGTACCAACGACAAGCAAACGACAAAATCACACAAACAACATGCACAGGATTGGGGAAGGCGAAAATATCGAGGAGGACACACTTGGTAGGTGTTGTCAAACTTGTTGTACATGAAGCGGGTGATGATGTTGGTCTTGCCGACGGACTGGTCGCGAGGAACACTAGCTTGGCGAGGGCCGACATATGGGGGCCATCTCCTCTCCTCCTCCTCGTCCTCCTCGTATTCCCTTCTTTGGTTTGGGGCGGTGGCGAGATCAGATCGATCGGATTGGATACAAAGTGCGGGGGCGGGTGGATCGAGAGGGGAAGGCGATCTCACTCTCTGGCTCACTCGTGCCCGTGGTATGGTTGGGTGTCTCCTCGAAGCTCTCGCCCTGCCCCTTCCTCTCTCGCGACTCGCGAGCAATGCGCTCCGCTCTCCCCTTTGCGCATCTAGCATTGCCTTCGATGTTGTGTTTGTTGGGCCTACGTGGCAGCACCAAAATATTGGTGATGGGAGGGAAGTGGAGAACACATCACTCACTACTACTAGAGTCTTTTAATTAATAAAAATAAAATCCTGGCAAACCTAATAAACGACAACCCAGTCGTGGTAATTCTTTGCCCTTTCTCTCAACTAGGGCGAAAGCTAAAAATTGATAGTGGTCGATCACTTCTAAAAGAAAAGGGTTGTCTAGCCATCAGCAAACTTTTCCCCAAATAAATTACTTAAAATTTGGACCACAAGATTGCATTGAGATTTGTGCCCTTCCACAAACAAGAAAATCCTCACATCTATCTCCCCTCCCCTCCACCGCCCGCCAACCCCAGTGTAATTCACACCCCTCCCTTCATTAAAACATAATTCACATCCCTCTTTGGTATAGCCTAACCGCATTTGAGGCGGACGAGAAGAAGGATGTAAGGATCCCAACTACTCATCGTATTTGGTTTGGTATTGCTGCCGCACAAGATTTCAAAAGAGTTTGTAGATTCTCCCCCTCTCCTCCTCTACCACCGACCGATTGACGATTTTTTATAAAAATAATATTAATTTTAAAAAAATAATTACAAAAATAAAATAGTCTAAAAAATATAAATATAGGTGTATGTCGCCATTTGAAATGGCGACATGCACCTAATTACAACTTGTCGCAGGTCCAACTGCATGTCGCTAGTTCAACTAGCGACAGGCAGTGCTATATAAACCTCCAAAATTGAGGGGGGCAGTCATTTTAATTCCGGAGAAAAGAGAAGAGAGCGAAGGAGAGGGCAGAAGAGACCTAGCGAAGCCCTGTCGGTTCGTAGCAGAGCAGACAGAGCAGCAGATCTGGTCACCCATTTTGCAGGTAAATGTTTTTGCAACATTGTAATAAATTCGAAATCTTGTAGGTTAGCAAATAAAAATAGCAACATAGAATTCAATGTATTAGATAATTTTAGTTGTATTGCTGTTTGACGTAGTACGCCATTTTAGCTATGTACAGTCATAAGATAATTTTTTTAATACCAAAAGGAATAAGTCCAATTTACCCCCCTGAACTATAGACCGAGTCCAAAATACCCCCCTAAACTACAAAATCGTCTGATTTACACCCTCCAACTCCGAAAACCATGCACCCGACCCCCTCGAGATGAAACCAGCTGGTTTTGGTCCTAGCTAGCATCCATGTTGGCCGGTTTCGTCATCTGCGCGTCACAACGCATCGCCGTGAAGTAGAGGAAGCACGACTTGAGGTGGTGCGGCATGACGTTGAAGGCCAGCGACATGATCCACCGACTGTTGCTGTTCTTGGACTGCTCCCTCGCCACCAGCAGTTGCGCCATCACCTGGTCCCACTTCGCCGGCAGCTCCTTGGACCGCAGGACGCCGGCGAGGTTGTATCGCCCTCGCCTTCCCCCGCTTCCGTCACCGCTGCAGCGATGTCCCCATCGACGACCCCCACTGGTGCCAACTCCTCTGGGCTCGTGCCGCTCCTCCTGGCCCCGCCACACATGCAGAAGCGTCGGCCTCCAACATGTGGCCAGATCCGCTGCCGCCGCCGCCGCCGCCGTCGTAGGAGCGCGGGGGAGGGGGCAGCCGAGGATGCCGCCGCGGTGGCGGTCACGGGCGCGGATCGGTGAGGTGGTAGCATCCCGGGAGCATCTAGGGCTCGTGCTCGCAGCTCGGGGCAGCGCTCGGAGCTTAGGACGAACAACGGCGGTGAGCCTTGCACGGAGTAAAGAGGGAGCCCAAGGGAGGAGCGGGGGGTCTTGATCCTGGCGCCCGTAGTGGAGGGGCCTCTGGTGCCGTGCTGGTGCCACCACCGGGCCCCGCAGCGGAGGGGCCTCCGGCGCCGTGCTGGAGCTCGATGACTAGCTAGTGGACGGCCTTGCTCATCTGCTCGAGGCAGACGGCGCGATGGGCTTGATGTCGGGCGGCAACGCGCGGATGCGGGCGCGGTGGAAGAGGAGCGGTGGCCTTGTCGACGCAGGCACTCGGAGCCTATGCGCCGGCGGATGGATTCGACGAGCTCCTTGGTGTGGTCGCGAGCGACACGGAAGGGCACCAGCGATGCTTGAAGGCATCAAGCGGCGTCGTGGCGCCGCCTTCTCGCCGCCGATCGACCGCGTGCCTCCAAGACGGCCGCCGCCATGACGAACTCTGACGTACGCACCGCCGGTCGCCCACCGCCGCCTCCATCCCTCTGACCTAGCGTTGACCAAAATCCCCCAAATTGACCACTCGAGGAGAGGGTAAGGCGCAACCGGCAGCGGCGGCGGCGAGCCAAGGCAGCCGGTATGGAGGCCGAGCTAGGAGGGGAGTCGGCCGGAGCAAATGTAGAGACTCCACGATGCCACGTCCACTAAGAGGAGTGGAGAGAGGATGGAGGTGAGCAGTGAAGAATGAAATGGAGAGAGTCTGCCAAAGAAGAAGGGAGCCACATCATCGAAACATGTACACGTGGACTCCGAAAACTCCAACGTCGATGCCAGCTAGGACCAAAACCAGCTGGTTTCGTCCCGAGGGGGTCGGGTGCATGGTTTTTGGAGTTAGAGGGTGTAAATCAGACGGTTTTGTAGTTTATGGGGTATTTTGGACTCAGTCCATAGTTCAGGGGGGGTAAATTGGACTTATTCCATACCAAAAATACTTTTTAAACCAGAAAAATATGACATCTCTAAAAATAACAAGATACCTATTAAGAATCTGTAAAAATTGCAGAGTAGCTAAATATGGCATGTTAATCCCAATTTAATTTTGTTTTCCATTTGTACACGGTAAATATTCTGTTAATGCCGAAAATACTTTTTGAACTAGAAAATAGCAAGATACTTCTAAAAATTCTGTAAGAAATCCTGAGTACACCACACGCTGTAACTTTTGTTGTCGGACCCTAGGCTTTGAATACCCAAAGCCCTCATGTGTGTACCGTACTAGTCTCATGATCAGTGGCTAGTACACATATCCACAACATTGATAATAACATCCATACATTTATACATACAAAATGAAACAAATAAAGTCATAACTTAAGTGATTACATAATTTACATCACAAGGGCCGACCAGCTAAATAAAACTGAAGTATCAACAGAGTGCAGCGGAAAACATAGTAAATAAATCGAAATGGTCTGGTGGTATGTCCATCCAATCCCTTTAGCAACCAACAAGAGACAAGTCCTAGAAAGACCCATCACTAAACCCTTCGGTACCGGGTGCGAAGAAAGCGTCATCCAGCGTAGGCTCATCCTCTAAGTTTGAATAACAATGTAAGCAAGATTGAGTACATTGCGTACTCAGCAAGACTTGTAGTGTATCGCAAAATTTGTATAAATGCAAGGCTTATCAAGGAATATGGCTCTATGCTACAGGTGGTTTTAAGCATTAAGCAAATTTTATTTACAATATCAATACGTAGTATTTTGCAACGGAAATTTATAGCCGTTAAATAGATAAAGGACAACTAGTAAGTAATTAAATAAATAACAATTCGCAACCCTCCTCGGCTGCGAGCATCATCTTATTTTCAGCCATAGACATAGCACTCAACTCAAATATAAACCAACAAACCATTTCCCACATTTTCCAACAAAACTGTTTTTTATGAAAACCAAGACTATAGCCATTAAGACTGCACTAAGCACGCTCATGACCGTGAGCATGGCTATTTAAATAGATTCACACTCTGTAAAAGGGTACAACTATACCCACGACACACGAATTCTCTAGTCTGTTCGGCATCCGTCGATACCACCGCTCAGTAACCTTTGTTCATCATGTCATCCTTTTAGGAAATTTTTGTAAAGACTATTGCTTGAGTAAGCAATTGTGCGATATTCACACTCATAGTTCCCAAACCTTTGCCCTTGAAAATGAAAAAGAACTACCAATGCAAAAAAAATGAAATGAACAATTGCTACTTCTTTATTAAATTACACCGAAAAGAAAGTATGTGGTTATGGGCTACAACAGTAACAATATCAATATTTCAAGGAGGTTCATGCATCGAATAGGATTACGACTACCGTTATCCTCGAATATAGCAATTTTAATTAAACATACACGCATGCATAATAGATTTTGCAAAAAGAAGTATAACAATTAAAATAATATGATCAACATAATCAAAGGAGATGCTTGTCTTGCTTTGGTTGCACTAAATACAAGGATGGATGATTGTCGTAAAGTCGTTCGAACAATTGACGTCTAATCAAAAGAGCCAGAAGCAAATTAAATATAGTAAAATAATTTTAAATGTAACAAAATCCAAATATTCTTGCATATTCAGGTAGACCACGATTTTATATGAATTTATAAAAAATATTCATTCAATTTGGAGTTTGTATACAAGTTAATAATGTTTCAATTTGCTTCAGTTTGAAAATTCCAAAAATTAAAAAAGTGCTGGCATCAAAAGCGTATTTTCTGAGGTTTACGCTTTCCAACTGAGAAAGTGTATTTTCCTCTGAGTTCTACTGAGGTTTACGCTTTCTAGTAGAGAAAACATATTTTCCTCTAAACTAAAAGTGGCTTTACTCATTTTTCCGATTTTTATTAACTTACATGTGGGGCCTACTTGTCAATCACTCATATTTTTATTTTCTTGATTTTATTTATAAACCAGAGGTGGTCCCACATGTCATAGACTCATTATTTATTAACTAATGATTAAACCTATTTCTAATTTTGGTAAACTGACGACTAGGGCCCACATGTCAGTCTCTTGGGTTAAAAATGTGTTTTAAAACCGAGAAGAGTATGTGGTCCCACATGTCAGTGACTCATTTACTAAACATGTTTAAAATAAGATTTTTGAATATCTTTTTGGCCAGTCCCACCTGTCATTGATTTAGTATGTTTAAGTACTATCATTTAGCGCTAATTAACATTTTAATCATACGGGCCCACTAGCTGAGAGAGAGGGGGAGAGAACGGAGCTACACACATGGCCGTGTGCCACAGCGAGCTCGTCGCCGGCGGTCGGGGTGATGGCAAGGCTCGAGGGTGGCAAAAAGGGTTGCTCTCTCAATAGCAATGCCACCGGGTGGTGGTGGAGGCCAGAGGCAGTGCTATGCTACAGATGAGCGGCGGAGCTCCTCGAGCTCAAAGTGGTTTATCGCGATTGAGGCAAATCGGCGGCAAAAGGAGGTGCGCATTGGCTTTAATAGGTCACTACGATGCTACACGCAATGGCTCGGGGACCAATGGTCACCAGAGTAGCGGCGACAAAGCTTCCCACGGCGGCACCATGACTGGCTATGATGAAGTCTACGCTACACTAGCTAATCATCCAATCTAATGCACGCAAAAGCTCTAGGGGATTACTAGAAGCTCGCTGAGGTCCTTGAAGGCGTCGATGGATGATCGGAGTGGTTTGGTGACGTTGAGCAGCTGCGGCGCAAAGGAGGCTCTTGGTGACGGCATGCTACGGTGACGAAGATGCTACAAGGAGGTGCACATTAGCTTGCATGCACACTGAGGATGGTAGGGATAGAAGGAATTGATCAGAGACTTACCCATATTTTTGCCTTTATGATTTTTGGGCTGTTACACCCACCGAGTACATTATTCAAGAGAGAGATGTTATCTTGAAGATTGACCTTCATCGACTTCATCTCCTCCTGGGTACAAGTCAAAGCCTCATGGAGTTGTTTTATTTTGACCTATCGCTCTGAAAAGAGTGAAACTGGTCAGATAAAATAACCCTTAGGAGATAGAAAAACCAATTTGGTAGCAGGTAAAGAATTACTTACCCACTAATTGAGAATCCAGTTTCTCAATTTCCTGATCTTTCTCCTTGGCAATGCAGGAGATCTCGTGAACAACCAAAGTCTTTTCTTTGACCTCGGTTTTAAGGGTTCCCACTTCGGTTTGAAGAGCTCTCACTTCAACTTTTTCTAAAAAAGAACAAGAGTTAAAAAGGTGAAGATCAATATCATAAGCAGTCGTAAGTTCAAGGACTTACTGTTTATTTCTTCCTGCAACTATTGAGTTGCAGAGTTTGCCTCCTGAAGCTTCTTTAGAAGGTTATATTTTTCTTCCCTTAGCTTTTTTGTCTCGGATTTTTCATAGTCGAGCGAATCAGCTAGGGTCTTTTTGTCACTCTTAAACCTGTAGAGGTTAAGGGTAGATATGAATACAGAGCCAAGTGGTCGTAAGTTTTCTACAACCACCCTCACAGTCGTAAGTTTTTCCACAACAACCCTTCGGTCGCAAGTACTACTACGACCAGTACCTAGTCGTAAGTTTTTCTACGTTAATTTTCTATCCGTAAGTGTTTCTACGACCAATACCGAGTTGTAAGATTTCCTACGACTACCCCTACGAGTACTTTACAAGTGGTCGAAACATAAAACGACTACGAGTATTAGTCACTTACCATTTCTCTACCCACTCGCAGAGTTCCGCTTTCTCTTGTCGTAGCTTGACAAGTTGCCGATTGTATTCACAAATAGTGCGATTTGTTCCAAAGCTTTCTGCAAAGAATGAAGACAGTGAGAAGGGAGAAAAAAACCACACTTATAGGTATCGTCAGATACTTACATTCATGCTCGTCCGAGCAAACATGGAGACGACCATCATTGGATTATTTAGTCCATCCATCTTTTCGATACGGTCCCGCCAAACCTTTTCAAGACTTTCATCATTGAAAATCTCCCCGCTGTCAAGAATATCCTTTGGGTGAGGGGATTGGTCATGGGATCTAGTGGCAGAAGACTCCACAATGGAAGCGGGACCAAAGAAATCAAAACAGAAGTTAAAGTACTCTTGTTTCTCTGATTCTGTGACGGTAGTTTCTCCTCAGGGACCAAGAGCAATATCGATGAGGACTTCCTTCCCGGTGTGGTGATCAGATGATCCACCACCTTGGCCAGAGGTTTCTGCCACTACTTCTGTCGTCTCCGTCTCGACGACCACCTTAGTGATCGTAGCAACTTCAGCAGCAACAACTTCTTCCACCACGGGAATAGTGGCTGACCCTTCGACCACTACCGTTGTCGTTCCTTCATTTACTGAAGAAGTAGCAACGAGCTTCTCAATAGAAGCATCCTCGTTGAGTGAAGGAGTTGGGCTAAGATCACAAAAAAAAGAGCACGTTAAAATCGTGAAAAACAAAAGGGTAAATGTTGTTCTTACACTTTTGCCTTTTCACATACCTCTGTCCTGGACTTAATTAGGAATTTGGAAGCAACCTTCCTGACAGAAGATTTCTTCGACTTCTTCTTGACCCCTCCTGGTCAGAACTCAAGCAGGGGAACAAGAGTCACTGCTTCTCGAGCCTCCTGACTCCTCGGGTGGCCGAGACCTATCTCGACCACCTTAAGAGTGCTGCTCCCCTCAACCTCAGACTTTGCTGGAGCAGTAGTTTCCTTCACAAAAGATATGAAGCTTTTCCAGTTCTCCTTTTCTACCTGCTTGTCAAAGCCACGAGAGGCAGAAACTGCGAAAGTCTTATTATTGTAATAGAAGGGTACCTTGGCCTTGGGGGCTTTACGTTTAAGAGCTATGGCTGCTTCAGCCACCTTTGCCTTGGCCGCAGCAGCCATGTCTGCAACAAATCTTGCAAAAGGCTTGCTCGGAACAATCGGGCTCGTGCTTGTGGCGTCCTTGTCAGCGACTTTCACAAGTCGATGCCTTTTGGTCGGAGGAGCTTTTACTTGCTCCGTTTTCGCCGCTGCCCCAATAACCACCAATTCAACCTCCACGTTGCCTTGGCGGTCTTCCATACCTACTTTCTGTTAAAGTCAAAAAAAAAAGAAAACATAACCAGGTGGTCATAAGTCATTCTATGATCATCCCCTAGTCGTATGTTCTTCTACGACCAGTGTATAGTCGTAAGTTTTTCTACGACAAAAACTCCTAGTCGTAAGTATCTCTATGACTATAAAAGCCTAAAGACGAAGTCGATTTTTGACTACCTTTAGGCGTTCCTTCTTCTCCTCTGCGGACAAAACCGTCAAGATTTGAGGAGCCGCCACATTTGGTGGACTTTTGTCACAAACGAGCTTGACACAGCGTCAATCTCCTCCCGTGAAAGATTTGTGCAAGCAGATAAAATATTCAATGAGATCAGTCAAGATTAACCAAAACGAGCCAAAAGTAAGAATTTCACTTACCCTCCTCGTAATATCCGGTGGGTTCTGTCTCGAGCACCTCCACATAGGAGGAACTCGTTTCTTCAAAGGGATAATATGGCACGTGATGAAATCCTTCACCATGTGCCATCCGTGAGTCCTCGCCTTCAAGTCCTTGATAGCTTGAATGTAGGCGATCCTACGAGATCCCCGAGTCGAATCCTAGGAAGAAATCCTCACAACAGCATTCCCAGCAAACGAGAGACTGTCTTCGTTAGTGATCTCCCAGTAGAACCACTTCTTCCACCCCAGCCATGATGACCAGGTAAACATCTGAATATACTCCCTTGACTTGCCATCGTGGAGCTTGGATCACAACCGGCAATCCCGCCTTGTCGGGCCATTCCATAATAATACCGAAGAGCTCGAGGTCCGCCGGAATACCCAGGTATGCCTCACACAAATATACGAACACACTTAACATGGTGATAGAGTTGGGACCTAGGTTCACCAATTCCACCCCAAAGTGCTCAAGTACAAGCATGAGGAAAGGGTGAGAAGGCAATTGGAAGCTGTATTCGTAATACGCCTGGAATACAGGGATTTGATCTAACTCCCTTAACGGCCAATGTTGCCGAGCAGCCGAAATCCATTCACGAGTACCTTTTCAGGAATCTTCCTGGCGGCGACCAGAGCTTTCATCTTCACATTGTCCATCTCTGATTTGGTCCACTGAGAAATGGTTCTGGCTATGTTTCTCAACAGAGGGAGGTTTGATTTGGAAAGGCTTCAAAAAAGCGTACGGTTTTGCTAGCGACGGAGAAGGCGAGAACTCAATGAACAGTCGAGGTGGATTGGGGAAAAGGTAAGAACCCTAAAGTCACTCCTGCGGTGAGATTTCATAACCGCACGCTTGAAACAAAACGCTATGGAAACTCAACGGTTCCTACCGCTTCGGGAATTGCTCTAATGGATAGATTTTCTTAAATTTGTCTGTTCGAGAAAACTGAAGTCATGTTCACACCTCAAGCGAAATTACTTCCTTGACCAAGTCGTTTTTTGGTCAAAAGAAATACCAGGCGGAAAGGTTTTACTTCCGATCATCATACTACGACCACTTCATAGTCGTAAGATTTTCTACGACTACGTTATAGTCGTAAGATTTTCAATAACCTTTTTGACTAAGTATATTTCTGGTCAAATGAAATACACGTTGAAGAGTTTTTCTTTCGACCCTCACTTTACAACCACCTTGTGGTCGTAAGAACATCTACGACTCCTTTCCCAAGTAAGTTATTTTCACTTGAAATTGGGGGGGCTAGATGACGAGGATCTAATAATCCTTATTTTACTATTTATCTGCAATTAATATTATGGGTAAATATAACATCATACGACTATTAAGTATACCACTTATAGTCTTAAGGGAGAAGCCAACCAGTGGTCGTAAGTTCTTACGACCACCCTTATAGTCGTAAGTCCTTCTACGACTACCTCGTGATCGTAAGTTATTCTACGATCACCTCGATCGTAAGTCCTTTTCGACCGGCACCCGAAATGTAAGTTTTCTACGACAGCCCGATTCGACCACCCCGTAATTAATTGGGTCCACTTGTTTGTATGCTCAATTGATTACAGGATCTAAGCAGTCAATATACGCTGTTATTCTCTGGAGTAACTGCACATAACACGCCATTATCTCTGACAAGTAACTTCTAGGCGACGTGGGGAGGTACTACTCCGGTGATTACTACCATTATTACATTCATTATATGAAATAATGAGGTGCCTCTTGCCCTGGAACGACGACCTCTCCGCACACTATAAAAGGGATTCAGTCAGAGAGAATAGGGGAGGGCCAATTGACATAGACAATCAGGAGCATAAGTCTTAGACTTTACCTTGACTGTAACCAGCATATCCAATATAATACACACACGAGTAGGATTGTTATTCTCTCCGAAGAAGACCTAAACCTGTATAAAAATCCTCAGGTCTTTTCCATCTGTGTGATCAATTATGTAGACCCCCGAATCAAACAATCTTTACGTAAGATCGGTTCTAAAACACCAACACCACTGTACTTGTTTTGTTACTTTTGTTACAGCATATGCCATGTAATTGTAACATCCCCATTTTGGCTTGTGTTTCAAATGTAATAAAATGAGGGTAAATTAAAACTTTTCCTTCATCCTTTTACTCTGGAAACTTTTCTGAAATTCTTGTAAAGGAATTTTGGGAAATTCAAAATCAAAATCCTCATTTATCTCAAGTCAAAACCTTCTGGGTGAAATCCTATGTAAAACCCTTGGTAATAAATTTTCCTGGGCTCTAGGGTTGCTTGGTAACACCTCTGAATTATTTCATAATTTTTGAAATTATTTGAAATATTTTAGAGGCAAGTCAAACCTTGTCAAACCTCTCGAAATCACCTTCTGAATTTCTTGAGGAAAATTCCTTGAACAAAAATCTCTGGAAATTTTATGGAAGGTTAATCCTAAAGTCAGCAAGCTCAGTTAAAATTTCATAAATTTTGGAGTTGATTTGATACCTCAATTAAATCCCCAAAATTTCAGCTTTAAAATCAAAACCCTAGTTGGTCTTCATCGTTTCCTGGGCTCGAGTCAATTGACTCGGCGAACCACCTAACCGCACCGAGCGACTCGTGGGGTTGCGCGTGCGATCCGGACCATAGGATCCATGTCGAACGGCCCGATCGGTGGGGCATTCGGACAGTCGGTTGCCACCGACTTTTCACCGTTGGATCCTCGATCCAACCATCGCGGGGCTATCGCACTTCGCGTTAGCCGTTTTCAAATCAGCGATCGCATCGTGGCTGTCTGATTCTAATCCGACGGTCAGCATCGAGTGGGTTGGGCTCGACCGCGTTAGCTGTTGAGTCGAGCCGTTCTTTCTCTCTCCGACCGGTGGGCCCGACGTGGCGCCGTCATCTTCCTCCTCGCGTCGTGTGCCCGCACGCGCGTGGCGAGAAAGAGAGGAGGTGCGATGCCTTGTCACCTCCTTGAGCCCTTTAAACGGCTCCCTCTGCAGCGCATTAATTGCTCGTCGTGCGGCGCCCCGAAGTCGTCGAACTCACCGACTCTGCCGCCCGAAGCGGCGACACCTTCTTGTGGACCAAGACCATCCTTGAGCATGTGCGCTGCTCTCTTCGTCCCCTCGGCTACTTAAGCCCCTCAAGACCTTCGAAGCTTTCTTTACACCCCTTGAGCTCCACTTGCACTCTCTTTGCTTGCTTGAGCCCAAATCTCGTAACCCTTTCGCGCCATTGTTGGCTGGGAGCCCTCGGTGCAACCAGCGCTCAGATGGCTTTTCTTCCTTCTTTTTGCTACGGTTTGTGTCCCTTACTTCTTGGAGCAAAACCCTAACTTAATTGTAGTTTGCTTTCACGGAGCAAACAATTTTGGGAATTGCTACGCAAGTCGAATCACCCCTTCTTCCTCATCACCGTAAGAAGCTCTATTCTTCAATTCTTTACTCGGGGCTTCTTTGAGCTTGGTTGGAGCTAACCCGATGACGCGGTCGTGTTATCTTTGCTCGCAGCGCCTTCTCAGAGTTGTCTTCTCCAAGTCCGGCAACCTTCTTCGTCGCCGAGCAACTCCGTCCATCCTGGACCTCCCTACCCTCGGTATCCTTCTAGTAGCCCCTAGAAGCTTTGGCACTCATTGAAATGGTTCGTTCGCGAGCTTTGGTCATTATGCATTTCGGCCGTTTTGGTTGCGCGCCATCGTCGACTAGCGCGCTTACGGGCCACCACCGACGGTGGATGGTCCCGGTGTGTGCGTTATGCTATTGCGGTTCCATTTTGGGCATTTAGCTCCCGCCGCCGTGCCTTGGGTCGCCGGCGACAAGCCGGGGAACACCCCCGGGTTCGTTTGTCGAACGAAAACGGCAGTGCCGTAATATCGTTCGGACACAGTAATGGCGTTCATTAATGCCTAATCATTGCTTAGCGTTAATCATGTCTTTAGCCGTCGCTTGTGTGTCACTTACATGTGGGCCTCTGGCACGGTGCACTTAACCCCTCCCCGCAGCCCTCTGTCACTAACAGGTGGGCCGTAGTACTGTGCGCATGTGTTAAGACCTCGTGAGCGTGACTCGGCGTCGCCGATGATGGTCCCGCCGTCGTGATCCATCGTCCATTCGCGAACGGCCCAATCCTTTCACCGTCCGATGCTCGATCGTGGTGAGATCGTGGGGGCATTCGTTCGTCCGAATGCCATCATCATTTGGACCGTTGGATCTTGATCCAACGGTGAGCCTCGATGAGCGCTGTGTGTGTCTTTGTCGCGCGCGCGTGCGGCGTGGGCGTCCGATCCAGATCGACGGTCCCTATTCACCACGTCGTAATAGCCTTTATGAGTTTCCAAAGCTTTATTTGCAAACCAAAAAGGTATTAAACTTCAAAAATGCATATCTAATTCATTTTAAACCCAAATCGGTTGATTCAAATTTTGTTAGCTTTAGATTGAGTTGTACTTTAATCTAAAAAGGAATAGGAGTTTAGTTCGGCTCCAGAAAACAGATTTTAAAATTTGTTTAGAAATAGGTTCTACTTATTATTCTAAAAATTGGCAATTAACTTGTAAATTGCATAACTAATTCTCTGAAAATCAAATTTTAGTGAAACTAATTTTTTTAGCTTCCCCTAATACAGTACTAAATGATAAAATTGGTTTTAGGCATGTTACTATTTTTAACAAGATTTCATATGCAATTTAAATTGGTTCATTTTCATGACTTGAAAAATCATAGCTCTTTAAATATAACTCCAAATGACCTAAAATTTTATATGGGTTATCACCACACCAGTAGGTAGCTACCATAAAAATTTCAGCTTCAAAATCTTTCTAGAAAATGTTTTTGCTACAGTGCTAATTATGGCCAAAGTAGGTTTTTAAGGAATATCTTTTGCACCACAAATCCAAATTAAGTTTTTCCAGTTTCTATGACTAGGTATATTAGTATTTTACCTTGTGTATAAATTTCGTCGCATTTGGATGATTTTTGCTTGCTCTTTTGTTTTAATGTTGCTCGTCTTATTGGTTGTTCTTGCTTCTTTCTGCTTCTCGCTTAGGTTTCGACATTTGCGGTAACCCCGAGAACGATCCTCCGCAACAGCTTGAGCAACAGCAAGCAGGCAAGCAGTTTGATCATTTCCCATTGATCCCATTACTTTTAAAAGTCTAATATTTTGTTTAACTTCTATGTATGCATTGCTAATTTGTTGTTAAATTGATTAGTTAATTATCTAGTTGCATAATCTGTAGGTAAATGATTATCCTCCACTACCTGAGCCTAGGTTATTTGCTGTGATTAGAGTTCGTTGGATGAGCTCTTGTCACTTAGTAGATTTCGAATAAATATTACTTAGCCATGCCTAGTATCGGTAGTATTGGGCGATCATCGACTATCTTGATCACACAAATACTTATACTACTCCATTATGTCCAACCCTTGTGTTTTATTGATTTACAAATCAAAAACTGAAAACAAAACTATATCTTGACTTGGGCACAATGGTATGCTGATGTGATCTGTTGGGTGTGTCGGAATGGTGCCTAAGTCCCCAAGGACCGAGTTACTTGTGTCACTAAGCCAAGCGCTTATTGCGTGCTAACCACACGAGGGGGATATGGAACCTCTCTTGACTAAGTACTCTGGGAGGTGTTAATTATGAGCTGGTTGGTGGGTGTGTCCTTGTGTGTGGTGTTTGGAGGGGAGCATTAGCAGACCGGTTAGGCTATCTAATGTGTCCTTCTCCCATGGGTTGCGGCTCTTAATTAGCATCGTCCATTGGAAAGCGTCTTGTTAGACTTAGCCATGCCTGCATACCAAAGGAAGTGTGCTAACCGTGGCTGGTGGAAAGGCGGTCTATCGTGTGGGTACATTGGTACACCCCGCGAGGTTAAAACTATTCGAATAGCCTCGTCCCAGGTTATGGACATGCTTGGTAAGGTCGTGCAAGAACTAGACTACAACCTTTTAAAAACTTAAACTTGACATGGGTGGTATGAAGGGGTACTTCATGCTATTGTTGTGGTGACTATGGGTTAGTCACTTCTAGGTTGGTGTTGTCATCTATCTATTGTTATAATTGTCTCTCTTTTATTTGAACAATAAAAGTTAATTGCAAACTTGCTTTGAATCTATTACTCTATTGCAAATGAAAACTTGCTTTATGCTGAAAATAAGTCCAGAGCCTCATCCACTTAAATAAAGCTTGCATGTAGTTAATTATAGTTCTGTTATCTCACACGTTAGTCTTGCGAGTACAAAAACAAGTTTTGTACTCATCTGCTTTGCTTAATATTAATTGTTGCAGAGGAAGAAGGTGAGCCCCAAGGGCCTCACTTTTGTGAGTTGTGTTGCGCTGCCTGGGACGATTAGCTTGGCGGTCCGGTTGGTTGCCTTGTGGGTGAAAGGCACACCGATTGGCTTTTGTTTATCGCCATCTTATGGCCATTTTGCTTCCGCTGTGTATTTACTTAATTGTACTCCTTTTGGCCGGTCGGCCTCTCTTTTGTAATAACTCTCTTTATATTATCTATGTATTTCAGTTGTTGCTTTTGCTTCGGCTCTATGTGTATGAATGGAATTGATGCATGATTTTGTAACGGTGTGTATACTGCACTCAGGAAGTATACATATCTCGAGGCTTGGTTTATTTGATTTGTACTGTTAGGACCAAGTGGATGGTTAAACAGTACAAGCTGAATAAACCGGGGTCCTCACAAAGTTGGTATCAGAGCCATTCCGACCATAGTAACCCAAGCTTGGTCGTCCTTAGGATATTTTGGAAACCTTATTTTCAAAGTATCAAATGATTCATGAATGCTTAAGTAAGTTCTCAGATTTTATTCCTTACCTATCTTAGCTTTCTATCTCATCTTGCTCTAATTTGAGTTTTAAAAGTTGTTCTCCTTTCCTTCTCTCAAAAGATAGTTGTATCGTTTAAATTGGGTTTTGGGAACCATTGAGTTTGGCAAATTGAAGTGTTAGCTGCCCTCTACAAGGTTTTGAAGCTTGGAAGTTGAAGAATTCGGCTTGAGCTTGGATGCAAAATCTGGACAGCGGCGTCGATTTCCGGACAGCAGGCTCAAAGGTTCTAAATAGGGTAGAAAATGAGAGGTTAATCAATTAAAATTTATGGGAACAAAAGTGTAAGATGTGATACTAGTTAGCTAAGTATCTAACACCTATTTCGTTGATTTAACCTTGCTCTCGAGTAGTGTTAGACTTGTTGTAGTGTGCTGAAATTTTTATCTTCTCCTACTATTACTCGTTCATTCAATACGGGTTAATGGTATTGAGAAGTTGAGCTTGGTTTGGAGTTTCCTTGCGGTTTTGGAGCTTCTTTGGAAGCATTTAAGTTTGTTTACTTGCTGTTTTTGGCTTTCGGTTAGGGTGATATCTCATTCCGCTAATCGTTAGCTTTTCGCTTTCATCAACTTCTAGTATTAGTGCTTGGGTTTCTAACCTAATTTCTTGAACCAGGATGGTCGGAGGTACTCGTGCGCGGCCGTGGTCGCACTGTTTGGATGAGGAGCTCCGCCTCCTCCAACCATGGTGAGGTCCTTCTTGATTGAGCGCAACTGCTCAGAGGACGGGAGGGTCCCGCTGGATGTTATTGCACGCAACACCTCCGCCTCGGCCAGGTGCCTCGTGATCCGGCGGGGCGGGCAGCGATCTCATGGGGTTTGGCCGAGTTTCTTCGCACTCACCCCACGCTCTCCGTGTCCGAGGCCCATTGGGCGCGGATGACCGGTGCGTCGAGTTGAGCGTAAGCTCGACGTTGCTCGCTGCTGGACCAGACAGGCACTCTTTGCCTCCCATCGCCTTCAGGGGCACTCTCCGGTGGGAGAACTTGGCCATGCAGCCCGCCGCCACACCGTCTCTTGGGAGGAGTTCGGACGGCGTTAGCCGAGCTCACATCCTGCCGCTTGATGAAGTCAAGAAGAAGGAGTTTCGCGCTCAAGCAAGGGCGTAAGTCGGTGATGGAGTACATGACGAGTTCAACCACTTGGCTCGTTATGCTCCATCCGAGGTGGCCACCGATGAGGCCAAGCAGAGAAGTTCATGGAGGGTTTGTCCGAGGAGCCGCAAGACAGGCTCTCCATTGTGGACTTTGCGACTTCGTGCCTTGGTGGACAAGGCCATTGTTGCTGAGCACAAAGGCGAAGGCGCCGGCGAGTCCCGCAAGCGCAAGTGGAGGCCCGGCCGGTGCGCACAGTCGGCCTCTCCGTCCTCGTGTCGGGCCTACTCCGATGGCTGCTGCGTGGCTTCACTACCACCGAGGCCGCGGCACGATCCCTCGCCCTCCGCGCAGCCGTGCCCGATCACGTGCGCTGCGAACCAGCGAGGTGGCCCCGCAATCCGGCCGCCGGTCACTTGCTTATCATGCAACCGAAGGGCATTATGCCAATAGTTGCCCTAACAGATCGAGCGCCCTCGCCCTAATGGAGGACGCGGCAGGAGGTGGTCCTCCCGTGATCGAAGGTTGTCCCTCTACCCAGGCGTGGGTAGTGGCGCGTCAACCTCATCTCCGCGAGGAGGCACAGAGGCACCGACGTCGTGTTGGGTACCCTTTCGGTTAACTCTTTCCACCTTTCTGCTTTTGTTTGATTCAGCGCATCTCATTCGCTTGTTTCGAGTCTTTTGCTGCTGTGGAGGTCTTCTTTTACTCCATTATTGGTCCCAGCTGCTCATTCGCTCTCCCGTTCGGAGTTGAGAGCGAGTTTGAGTATAGCGATGTCCTGTCGAGATAGAGGGGTAGGATTCTTGGCAAACCTTATCCTCCTTCGATCGGCGAGCTTAGATGTAATCCTAGGCATGGATTGGTTGTCTCAAAGACATGGGACAAATTGATTGCGCTAGGAGGCTCATCTACCTCACCGATCCTTCCGCGGCGGGTTCGCTTTCGCCGGCGGCAGATCTGCATCTCTTCGCGCTTGAGCGAAGCTAGCTCTAGATATTAGTGAAGTCCCAAATCTCGTGACTTTGTTGATGTCTTCCCGACGACCTTCCGTGGATGCCACCATTTCGAGACCTCGAGTTCGTCATTGAATTGGTTCCGTGCATCGCCCGATTTCAAAGAGGCCTTACGGATGGACCCGGCTGAGTTGGTGGAGTTGAAGAAGCGGTGGGTGAGCTTCAAGAGAAGGGTTTCATCCGCCTAGCTCATCTCCCGGGATGCTCAGCAATCTTTGTCCCGAAAAGGACAAGACGCTGCGCATGTGCGTTGATTACCGTCCACTTAATGAAGTAATCGGTAAGAACAAGTACCCTTTGCCTGTATCGATGACCTCTTCGATCAATTAACTGGAGCTCGAGTCTTCTCAAGATTGATTTGAGAGTGGGATATCATCAAGTTCGGATTCGACCTGAGGATATCCCAAAGAAGGCTTTTTCTACTCGTTATGGCTTGTACGAGTATACCGTCATGTCTTTCGGCTTAACCAATGCTCCGGCCTTGTTCATGAACCTCATGAATTCGGTGTTCATGGAGTATTTGGACAGGTTCGTTGTGGTCTTCATCGATGATATCCTTATCTACTCCAAGAGCGATGAAGAACACACCGAGCATTTGAGGCTTGTGTTGGGCAAGCTTCGTGAGCACCAGCTGTATGCGAAGTTCAGCAAGTGCGCGTTCTGGTTGAAGGAAGTAGCCTTCTTAGGCCATATTCTTTCGGCAGGGGCGAGTCATGGATCCTAGCAAGATCGACGTGCTTTCTCGAGTCGACCCTTCGGTCACCGGTTCAAGTTTTCTTGGTTTGGCGGGATACTATCGTCGCTTTATCAAGAACTTCTCCAAGATAGTGAAGCCGATGACGGAGTTGCTCAAGAAGGACAAGAAGTTCTCGTGGTCTGCTGATTGCGAGGAAAGTTTCCAAGCGCTCAAGAAGCGATTGACCACCGCTCCCGCTCTTGTTCTCCCGATGTCCGTGAAGCTTGATATCTTTTGTGACGCTTCGCCGAGGCCTCGCCAGTGTGCTTATGCAAGAAGGCAAGGTAGTGGCCTATGCATCAAGGCAATTGAGACCTCATGAACTCAACTATCCTACCCATGACTTGGAGTTGGCGGCGTGATCCATGCACTTAAGATTTGGCGACATTACCAAATCGGTGTCGCTGCGAGTGTATTCGGATCACAAAAGCTTAAAGTATTTGTTCACCCAACCAGATCTGAACCTCGGGCAAAGGAGATGGTTGGGCTGATCAAGGACTATGACATGGGTATTCACTACCATCCGGCAAGGCCAATGTCGCTGCGGATGCGCTTAGTCGCAAAGTGCATTGCAATGCATTGCGGCTCAAGGAGCCTCACCCACCCTTCGGAGGAGTTCCAAATCTCAACTTGGGTTTGGTTGAGCATGGTTCCCTCGCTGCCTTGGTTGTACAAACCAACCTTGGTGGATCGGATCAAGTCCGCTCGCCATCGGATGTTGGAGTGAACCGCATCAAGGAAAATGTCAAGAATGGAACGACCAAGTGCTTCTCGTAGATGAGCTTGGTATCGTGAGGTTCGCAACGCCTCGTGGTTCCAAAGGACATGGAGTTGCGGATTTGATCCTCATGCAAGCCCACGATTCTCGTTATCCATTCATCCGGGCCACGAAGATGTACCAGGATCTTCGCCAGAGATTTTGGTGGACCCGAATGAAGAGGGAGATCGCAAGGTTCGTTGCCGAGTGCGACGTGTGTCGTCGTGTCAAGGCCGAGCATCGTCGTCCGGCGGATCGCCACCCCACCAATTCGGAGTGGAAGTGGGATTCGGTCGGGATGGACTTTATCACCGGGTCTACCCCGGTCTCCAAAGAAGAATGATGCCATCCGGGTGGTCATCGATCGATTGACTAAAGTGGCTCATTTCCTCCTGTCAAGACGGATCTTGAGTGGGTCTCCTCGCGAGCTCTACATAGCCCGCATCGTGAGTTTGCATGGTGTGCCAAAGACAATTGTGTCGGATCGTGGTTCGTTGTTCACGTCTCGATTTTGGCATAGCTCGCAAGAGGCTATGGGAACTCACTGTCTTTCACCGACTTTTCACCCCCAAACAGATGGTCGACCGAGAGGGTCAACCAAGTTTTGGAGGACATGCTTGAGCTTGTGTCCTTTCCTATGGGAAGCATTGGGAGAAGTGCACGCCATTCGCGAAGTTTTCTTATAACAACGACTTCCAAGCCGCCTCGGCATGGCATCGCTTGAGGCCTTATACGGAGAAAGTGTAGGACCCGTTGAACTGGTGCGAGACCGGTGAGAGACCTTTCTTTGGCGGACTCGATTAGTGAGGCCGAGGTCAAGTCCAGCTCATTCGTGATCGATTGCGCACGCTCAATCCAGCAAAAGAGCTATGCGGATCGCCCGTCGTCGTGAGTTGAGCTTTGAGCCTAATGACCGTTTATCTCAAGGTTTCTCCTCTAAAGGGTCACCGGCGTTTTGGTGTCAAGGGCAAGTTAGCTCCTCGATATGTCGGTCCATACCGTGTTATAGAGAAGAAGGAGCTGTTGACTACAAGTTGGAGTTACTGCTGCACTTGCGGGGTACATGATGTTTTCCATGTGTCCCGGCTAAAGAAGTGCCTCAGTGTTCCAACAGAGGAAGCTCGTTGGAAACTCTTGATGTTCGGAGGATTTGACCTATCGCGAGCACCTGTTCGCATACTCGAGGAGGCCGAGCGAAGAACAAGGAACAAGACCATCAAGTTCCTTAAAGTTCGTGGTCAAACCATTCGAGGATGAGGCTACTTGGGAGCGAGAAGATCGCATTCGTGTGACTACCCTCTTTCTTTTCGAGTGAACCAAATCTCGGGGCGAGATTTTTGTAAGGGGGAGGTTTGTAACATCCCCATTTTGGCTTGTGTTTCAAATGTAATAAAATGAGGGTAAATTAAAACTTTTCCTTCATCCTTTTACTCTTGAAACTTTTCTGAAATTCTTGTAAAGGAATTTTGGGAAATTCAAAATCAAAATCCTCATTTATCTCAAGTCAAAACCTTCCGTGAAATCCTATGTCAAACCCTTGGTAATAAATTTTCCTGGGCTCTAGGGTTGCTTGGTAACACCTCTGAATTATTTCATAATTTTTGGAAATTATTTGAAATATTTTAGAGGCAAGTCAAACCTTAGTCAAACCTCTAAAATCACCTTCTGAATTTCTTGAGGAAAATTCCTTGCACAAAAATCTCTGGAAATTTTATGGAAGGTTAATCCTAAAGTAAGCAAGCTCCAGTTAAAATTTCATAAATTTTGGAGTTGATTTGATACCTCAATTAAATCCCCAAAATTTCAGCTTTAAAATCAAAACCCTAGTTGGTCTTCATCGTTCCTCGCTCGAGTCAATTGACTCGGCGAACCACCTAACCGCACCGAGCGACTCGTGGGGTTGCGGCGTGCGATCCGGACCATAGGATCCATGTCGAGCGGCCCGGATCGGTGGGGCATTCGGACGGTCGGTTGCCCCCGATTTTCACCGTTGGATCTGATCCAACCATCGCGGGGCACTGCTTCGCGTTAGCCGTTTTCAAATCAGCGATCGCATCGTGGCGTCGATTCTAATCCGACGGTCGACGATCGAGTGGGTTGGGCTCGACCGCGTTGTTTGTTGAGTCCGAGCCGTTCGCTTCTCTCTGATCGGTGGGCGACGTGGCGCCGGTCATCTTCCTCCTCGCGTGCGTGTGCCTCAGCGCCGTGGCGAGAAAGAGGAGGTGCGATGCCTTGTCACCTCCTTGAGCCCTTTAAACGGCTCCTCTGCGGCGCATTAATTGCTCGTCGTGCGGCGCCCGAAGTCGTCGAACTCACGGCTCTGTCGCTCCGAGGACGGCAGACATCTTGTGGACCGAAGACCATCCTTGAGCATGTGCGCGCTTGCTCTCTTCGTCCCTCGACTACTTAAGCCCTCAAGACCTTCGTAGCTTTCTTTACACCCCTTGATCTCCACTTGCACTCTCTTTGCTTGCTTGAGCCCAAATCTCCGTAACCCTTTCTACGCCATTGTTGAGTGGAGCCCCTCGGTGCAACCCGCGCTCCGAGGGCTTTTCTTCCCCTTCTTTTTGCTACGGTTTGTGTCCCTTACTTCTTGGAGCAAAACCCTAACTTAATTGTAGTTTGCTTTCACAGAGCAGCTCAATTTTGGGGAATTGCTTCGCAGTCGAATCACCCCTTCTTCCTCATCACCCAGTAGAAGCTCTATTCTTCAATTCTTTACTCAGGGGCTTCTTTGAGCTTGGTTGGAGCTAACCCGATGACGCGGTCGTGTTATCTTTGCTCGCAGCGCCTTCTCGAAGTTGTCTTCTCCAAGTCCGGCAACCTTCTTCGTCGCGAGCAACTCCGTCCATCCTCGGACCTCCCTACCCTCGGTATCCTTCTAGTAGCCCCTAGAAGCTTTGGCACTCATTTGAAATGGTTCGTTCTGGAGCTTTGGTCATTATGCATTTCGGCCGCTTTTGGTCGCCGCTCATCGTCGACTAGCGCGTTAGGGCCACCACCGACGGTGTGGATGGTCCCGGTGTGTGCGTTATGCTATTGCGGTTCCATTTTGGGCATTTAGCTCCGCCGCCGTGCCTTGGGTCGCCGCGACAAGCCGAGAACACCCGGGTTCGTTGTCGACTAAAACGGCAGTCCGTAATATCGTTCGGACACGATAATGGCGTTCATTAATGCCTAATCATTGCTTAGCGTTAATCATGTCTTTAGCCGTCGCCAGTGTGTCACTTACATGTGGGCCTCGCACGGTGCATAACCCTCCCCGCGACCCTCTGTCACTAACAGTGGGCCGTAATATCAGTTGCGCATGTGTTAAGACCTCGTAAGCGTGACTGGCGTCGGCCGGCGATGGGGTCCCGCCTGCTGTCGGCGATCATCGTCCATTCGCGAACGCCCAATCCTTTTCAGCCGTCCGATGCTCGATCAGCGGCTGAGATCGTGGGGGCATTCGTTCGGTCCGAATGCCATCATCATTTGGACCGTTGGATCTTGATCCAACGGTGAGCCTCGGTGAGCGCTGTGTGTGTGTGCTGTGCGCGCCGTGCGCGTGGGCCGTCCGATCCAGGATCGACGGTCCCTATTCAGCCACGTCGTAATAGCCTTTATGAGTTTCCCAAAAGCTTTATTTGCAATCTGAAAAAGGTATTAAACTTCAAAAATGCATATCTAATTCATTTTAAACCCAAATCGGTTGATTCAAATTTTGTTAGCTTTAGATTGAGTTGTACTTTAATCTAAAAAGGAATAGGAGTTTAGTTCGGCTCCAGAAAACAGACTTTAAAATTTGTTTAGAAATAGGTTCTACTTATTATTCTAAAAATTGGCAATTAACTTGTAAATTGCATAACTAATTCTCTGAAAATCAAATTTTAGTGAAACCAATTTTGTTAGCTTCCCCTAATACAGTACTAAATGATAAAATTGGTTTTAGGCATGTTACTGTTTTTAACAAGATTTCATATGCAATTTAAATTGGTTCATTTTCATGACTTGAAAAATCATAGCTCTTTAAATATAACTCCAAATGACCTAAAATTTTATATGGGTTATCACCACACCAGTAGGTAGCTACCATAAAAATTTCAGCTTCAAAATCTTTCTAGAAAATGTTTTTACTACAGTGCTAATTATGGCCGAAAATAGGTTTTTAAGGAATATCTTTTGCACCACAAATCCAAATTAAGTTTTTCCAGTTTCTATGACTAGGTATATTAGTATTTTACCTTGTGTATAAATTTCGTCGTATTTGGATTATTTTTGCTTGCTCTTTTGTTTTAGTGTTGCTCGTCTTATTGGTTGTTCTTGCTTCTTTCTGCTTCTCGCTTAGGTTTCGACATTTGCGGTAACCCCGAGAACGATCCTCCGCAACAGCTTGAGCAACAGCAAGCATGCAAGCAGTTTGATCATTTCCCATTGATCCCATTACTTTTAAAAGTCTAATATTTTGTTTAACTTCTATGTATGCATTGCTAATTTGTTGTTAAATTGATTAGTTAATCCTCTAGTTGCATAATCTGTAGGTAAATGATTATCCTCCACTACCGAGCCTAGGTTATTTGTTTGTGATTAGAGTTCGTTGGATGAGCTCTTGTCACTTAGTAGATTCGAATAAATATTACTTAGCCATGCCTAGTATCGGTAGTATTAGGCGATCATCGACTTAGTCGATGATCTTGATCACACAAATACGTATATTACTCCATTATGTCCAACCCTTGTGTTTTATTGATTTACAAATCAAAAGCGAAAACAAACTATATCTTGACTTGGGGACAATGGTATCTTTGATGTGATCTGTTGGGTGTGTCGAATGGTGCCTAAGTCCCCAAGGACCGAGTTACTTGTGTCACTAAGCCAAGCGCTTATTGCGTGCTAACCACACGAGGGGATATGGAACCTCTCTTGACTAAGTACTGGGAGGTGTTAATTATGAGCTGGTTGGTGGGTATGTCCTTGTGTGTGGTGTTTGGAGGGGAGCATTAGCGGGCACGGTTAGGTCATCTAATGTGTCCTTCTCCGTGGGTTGCGGCTCTTAATTAGCATCATCCATTGGAAAGCGTCTTGTTAGACTTAGCCATGCTCGCATACCAAAGGAAGTGTGCTAACCTTGGTGGTGGAAAGGCGGTCTATCGTGTGGGTACATTGGTACACCTGCGCAGGTTAAAACTATTCGAATAGCCTCGTCTAGGTTATGGACATGCTTGGTAAGGTCGTGCAAGAACTAGACTACAACCTTTTAAAAACTTAAACTTGACATGGGTGGTATGAAGGGGTACTTCATGCTATTGTTGTGGTGACTATGGGTTAGTCACTTCTAGGTTGGTGTTGTCATCTATCTATTGTTATAATTGTCTCTCTTTTATTTGAACAATAAAAGTTAATTGCAAACTTGCTTTGAATCTATTACTCTATTGCAAATGAAAACTTGCTTTATGCTGAAAATAAGTCCAGAGCCTCATCCACTTAAATAAAGCTTGCATGTAGTTAATTATAGTTCTGTTATCTCACACGTCAGTCTTGCGAGTATAAAAACAAGTTTTGTACTCATCTGCTTTGCTTAATATTAATTGTTGCAGAGGAAGAAGGTGAGCCCCAAGAGCCTCACTTTTGTGAGTTGTGTTGCGGCGCCGTCTGGGACGATTAGCTTGGCGGTCCGGTTGGTTGCCTTGTGGGTGAAAGGCACACCGATTGACTTTTGTTTATCGCCATCTTATGGCCATTTGCTTCATTGTGTATTTACTTAATTGTACTCCTTTTGGCCGTGGCCTCTCTTTGTAATAACTCTCTTTATATTATCTATGTCTTTCGATTGTTGCTTTTGCTTGGCTCTATGTGTATGAATGGAATTGATGCATGATTTTGTAACGGGTGTGTATACTGCAGTGCAGGAAGTATACATATCTCGAGGCTTGGTTTATTTGATTTGTCTTATTAGGACCAAGTGGATGGTTAAACAAGACAAGCCAGAATAAACAGGGTCCTCACAAAGTAATGTAGCTAGATTGTTCTTACCTCATGTTAGTAACAACACGACTATTAAAAACTCCTTCACGACATACACAGAGGCATCTGTGGAACTCATGCTTCTTCTGACGTAACTGGTAAAGCCTTTCGACAAGGTTTTTATTTGCCAACAGCCTCTCGATGCCAAGGAGTTGGTCAAAAGTGTGTGCAGATGCGCTTCATAGCACGCAAGTACACCAACCGCTCGAGCATTGCAAACAATTCCTCTGTCTTGGCCTTTTGCGACCTAGGGCCTTGATATCCTAGGACCGCTACCGGAGCTCAGTGGATTCAATTCCTTTGTGGCTATTGACACATTCACAAAATGGATAGAAGCCAACTCGTGGATCGGGATAACAACGAAGCAAAGAAACGGTTCATGATGAGATGCGTGATAACTCGATTTGGAGTACCTAGTCGAATCATCACAGACAATGGCAAACAATTTTCGAGCACAAAATTTCAGGAATTTTGCGACGAGTTGGGAACTCGTTTGTGTTACGCTTCTGTTGCCCATCCCCAAAGCACTCGAAAGAGCGAATGGCTAGATAATGAAGGGAATCAAGACCCCGAGTCTTCGATCAACTTGTCAAGCGCTCGGGGGCTTGGGTACAAGAATTACCTTCAGTATTATGGGCAATTCGTACGACAGCTAGCCGAGCTACAGGAGAAACACCTTTCTTTCTAGTCTTTGGTGCAGAAGCCAAGCTTCCACCAGAACTAAAATCAGGTCAACACGAGTCAAAAAGTTTAACGACTCCATTCAAGAACAACTTCAAGCAGACGACATTAACCTGCTCGAGGAAAAAAGGAACCAGGCCTTAATCCGATCAGCAGTCTACCAACAAGCCCTACGCAGATACTACAATCCTAAGGTCCAACCTCGCAGCCCTACTGTAGGTGACTTGGTATTGAGGCTTATCCAATCCCAGTCTAATCAGAACAAACTTTCCCCCAAGTGGGAAGGTCCTTACACTGTGGTCGAAGTTACGCGTCCAGGATCAGTACGACTTGCAATGGAGGATGGCCGCGTTCTCTCAAACTCTTGGAACATTGACCAGTTACGCAAATTCTATGTGTAACAAGCTTCTACGACAATAGAGTATCAGGTTCTTCCTATCTTTTTTGTCTCTCTTTGAATTTTTCTTTTATTTTCGACCATTATTCATATGCTTTCCCCTTTAGACTGGTCGGAGAAAGGACAAAAAACTAGTCGAAGTCTCTCCTCTCTGCATGTGGTCTTGCCCGCTGGAAGGAGCTTCCTATTGTCGCTTTGTTCTTAACTTTTGCTACCAGTACAAAGTTTTTTGGGCTCGGAAACGTGGTCGAAAATTTTTAAGCAAATTCATGTCACCTTAGTTTATTTATTAATTTTGAAAAATACTCTAAGAAGAGCGCACTTTTGAGATTTGTTCGACCATTTCTGGTAAACTTGATTGGTTTTAACTGGTCGGAGGTAGAAACACACCTAGTCGAAGCTTCTCCTTTCTGCACGTGGTCCTGCCCACTAGAAAGAACTTCCTAGCGTCGTTCCGTTTCCTACTCTTGTTACCAGGATGAACTTATCAGGTAAATCGAAAATAGTCGAATAAATTTTTAAGGTACTCTAGATGTTTGTTTCACTCAAGTTGTCGCTATCGATTTGATTAATCTAGTTGGAGATGGTAACATCACCTAGTTGAAGCCTTTTTTCTCTACATGTGGTCCTTCCCACTAGAGGGAACTTGCTAGCGTCGATCTGTTTTCCATTCTTTCGACTAAAGCAAGATAATCGATTATCGAGAATTATAAGTCGAACAAACCTCTTTGTTTTTAGAAACCCTTTCTTTACTATTTTCTTAGTTTATTCCAATAAACTAAGCAAATAGTCGGGGGCTAGGATAAAGTTATAAACATGACTTCATTTCTTAGTCTTAGTTTTTTCCGAGTTGTCATCTTACGAGTTACTAACTACTCTACAAGATGATTCGTAGGGAAAAAGAAGAAGAAAGGAGGAATCACACATATCTGGTATGATCATTTCTTCCTTTTTTTACTAACTACTCTATGAGATAATTTGCAGGAAAGAAGAAAGGATCATATATTTATACATCACCAAAAAAGACTTGTCTTTACGTGTTCCTATTACAGACTACTTTGATAAAGGAGACTCTATATGCATCTCCTCCGCGACCTTCTCGCCGTCCGACTGCATTTCCTCGATTAGACGTTTTGCTTCAAATTCGGTGCAGTCGAAGTCGGCTTCAACAAAATGTGGATTAAGGTTAGGGTCACGGGCCTTGAGCTTTGCTAAAACAAAGCTCACAGCTCCTTTGACCGCTTCCCTTATCGAGTCATTCTGGTTGGTCTTCAGAATAGACACCAGCTCTTACAGGGTACCGACTTGCTCCCCAATGGCACTCGTATGAGCGGCCATCGTGTCATCGCGGGGAGTGACCTTCCCGACACGAAGCCCATCGAGTACATTGTTCAGAAGCGAAATGTTGTCTTGAAGATTGATCTTCATCGACTTCATCTCCTCGTGGGTACAAGTTGAAGCCTCGTGGAGTTGTTTTATTTCAATTAATCGCTCCGAAAGGGGTAACGATTGATTACATAAAACAATTCTACGAGAAGATAAAACGATTTAACAGTAGGTAAAAGTTTTACTTACCCGCTAATTGAGAACCTAACTTCTCAATTTCTTGATCTTTCTCCTTTGCGATGCGGGAGATCTCGCGGACAACCGAGGACTTCTCCTGGACCTCGAGGACTCCCCACCTCGGCCTGAAGGGCCTTATTTTTTACTTCTTTTTCTGCAAAAGAATGAGAGGTTAAGAAGACGGAGATCAAGATCAAAAGCAGACGTAACACCACGTACTGTTTATTTTTTCCTGCAATTTCTGAGTTGCAGAGTTAGCCTCCTGAAGCTTCTTCAGAAGGTCGGTGGGCTTATCTCTTAGCTTTTTCGTCTCGGCTTTCTCGAAGTCGAGTGCATCAGCTAAGGTCTTTTCGTCACTCTTAAACCTGAAAGGTTAAAGGAAGACATGAATACACAGACGAGCAGTCGTAAATATTTCTACGACTATTGGATAATCGTAAGTTTTTCTACGATTACCCCCTGGTCGTAAGTTCTTCTACGACTAGTACCAAGTCGTAAGTTTTCTACAAAAATCTTCCACGAGTACTGAGTAAGTAATCAGTTTGTAAAACGATTACGAGAATTGGTTACTCACCACCTCTCTGCTTGCTCGCAGAGCACTACTTTCTCTTGTCATAGTTTGAGAAGTTACCGATTGTACTCGCAAATCGTTGCAACTTGTTCTACAGCTCTCTACAGGGGAGAAAAAATGATAAGAGACAGGGATAAAACCATACATAAGTATCAATGAATACTTACATTCATGTTTGACGAAGCAAACATGGACATTATTCGTGACAGATCTTTCAGCCCATCCATCTCCTCGACTTGTTTCCACTAAACCCCCTCGAGACGTTCATTATCGAAGACATCCCCGCAATTGGGAATGCTGCTAGGGTGAGGAACTCGATCGCGAGATTGGTAGGCAAAAGATCCTACGATAGAAGCAGGGTCAAAGAAATCAGAGCAAAAGTTAAAATACCCTTCTTCCTCTGATTCGGTGGTGGGAGCACCGCCTGGAGGACCGGAAGGAACGTCTTCGATAGCCTCCTTACCGCACGGTGGTCGGAACTCTAACCACCGCCGACTCCCGGTGTCTCCCTTGTGGCCTCTCCTGCCTCCGCTGCCGTCCCTACGACAACCTCGGTGGTCGTAGCGACTTCTGCGGCAACAACTTCCTCCGCCATAGGAATAGTAGCCTGATCCTCAGCCACTGTCGTAGTCACATCTTCGCCGGAAGAGGTGACAGCGGGCTTCTCTGTAGAAGCATCCTTGGGGGCTGAAGGCGTTGGGCTAAGACCGCAAAATAAAAAGTAAGTTAACTTGTGAAAAACAAAGGGTAAAAGCTGTTCTTACACTTCTGTTTTTCACATACCTCTGCGTGCTGGATCTGACCTGAAATTTGGGAGCAACCTTCCCAACGGAAGGTTTCTTCAACTTCTTCTCAACCATTGTGGGTTGATATTCGATCGAAGGAACGGGAGTCTCCTCTTCTCGACTCCCCGAGTGGCCGAGATCCGTGTCGACCATCTTAAGACCGCTGCTCTCCTCGGCCTCATGTCCTACTGGAGCAGCAGTTTCCTTCACAAAAGACATGAAGCTTTTTCAGTTCTCCTTTTCTAGCTACCTTATGAAGCCACGAGAAGCAGAAACTGCGAAAGTTTTATTGTCATAATAGAAGGGTACCTTAACCTTGGGGGCTTTGCGCTTGAGAGCAAAAGCGGCTTCTTCTGCTTTCTTCTTCGCTGCAGCCAAGTCTGCAGCAAATTTAGCAAAAGGAGTAGGAGGAGCCTAACTCGAGCCACCCTTGTCGCCGACCTTTATAAGTCGACGCTTTTTGGCTGGAGGGGATTTTGCTGACTCCACTTGCGCGGTCGCCCCAATAACCACCAAATCGACTTCCTCATCGTCTTGACGGTCTTCTACACCTACTTTCTGTTGAAGATCAGAAAAAGAAGGTGGTCGTAAGTTCTTCTACGACCAGCTCACAAGTCGTAAGTTTTTTCTACGACAAACCCTTTAGTCGTAAATCATTTTACGACAATAGGTGCCTAAAGACGAAGTCGTTTTTTGATTACCTTTAGGCGCTCCACCTTTTCTTCTGTGGTCAAAACCGCAAGAATTTGTGGAGCTGCTATGCTGGACGGACTCTTCTCACAGACGAGCCTGACGCGAGTGTCAATCTCCGCCTGTGGAAGATCTGTACACACAAACAACATGATTAGCAGACTAAATCGGGATTAACCAAGGATAAAGCCAAAAAAGTGAGTTTTCTACTTACCATCCTTGTAATCCCTAGTTGGGTCTTCCTTCCCCGGGTACCTCCACATAGGAGAAACTCGTTTCTTCAAGGGGCTAATACGACGCGTGATGAAGTCCTTCACCACGTGCCATCCTGTGAGCCCCCCGACTTCAAGTCTTTGATGGCTTGAATGTAGGGGGCTATCCGGTCAAGATTACTGGGAGTCGAATCCCAGGAAGGGAACCTCTCGGCGGCTTTCCCGACAAACGAGAGGCTGTCTTCCTTGGTAACTTCTTAGTAAAACCACTTCTTCTTCCACCCCAGCCACGACGACCGGGTGAACATCTGAATATACTCCTTCGACTTACCGTCGTGGAGCTTCAGACCGCAACTCCCAGCAATTCTGGCATGCCGAGCCATTCCGTAATAGTACTGGAAAAGCTCGAGGTCGGCCGGAATCCCCAAGTAAGCCTCACACAAATACACAAATACGCTCAGCATTGTGATGGAATTAGGACCAAGGTTCACTAATTCCACCCCAAAGTGCTCGAGCGCGAGTGTGAGGAAGGGGTGGGCAGGTAATCGGAGGCCACACTAACAATACGCCTGGAAAATGGGGATTTGATCTTCCTCCCCCGACGGCCAGTGTTCTCCATTTTCCACAATCCACTTCATGAGTAGCCCCTCGGAAATCTTCTCGGTGGCGACCAAAGCAGTCATCTTCGTGTCGTCCATTTCCAATTCAGCCCACTCGGAGACGGACCTAGCCATCTTTTCTAAAGAAGGGAATAGTTAGATTTGGGAAAACTCTAAGAAAACACACAGTATCACCGGCGGTGGAAGAGATGAGAAAGCAACGAACAGTCGGGGTGAATTAGAGAAAAGGTAAGAACCCTAAGTTCATCCTCGCAGTCCATTTTATAGCCGTACACTTGAAACGAAACGCCGTGGAAACCCAACAGTTTCCACCGCTTCGGAAATTGCTCTAACGGACAGATCTTTAATCTGCCCGTTCGAAAGTACCGAGGCTCTTTTCACACCTCAAGTGAAATTACCTTCTTGACCAAGTATCCTTCTGATCAAAAGAAATGCCGATCGAAAAAGTTTTACTTCCGATCATAAGGCCACGATTACTCCAAAGTCGTAAGATTTTCTACGACTACCTTGTAATCGTGAGATTTCTAACAAACTGCCTCGACCAAGCATACTTCTGGTCGAGAGAAACACATGTTGAAGAGTTTTTCCTTCAACGTTTTTCCTACAGCCTCCTAGTGGTCACAAGATCATCTATGACTCCTCAACCAAGTAAGTTATTTTCACTTGAAGCTGGGGGGGGCTAGATGACGACGATGTGATAATCCTCATTTTATTATTCCTTAATCATGTAATATGACGTCACATGGTATACCCCTTAATGTTATAAGGGAGGAGTAAGTTAGGTGGTCGTAAGCTCTTCTACGACCACCCCCAAGTCATAAGTATTTCTACGACTACCATGTAATCGTAAGTCCTGCTACGATTACGTCCAGTCGTAAGTCTTTCTATGACCAGTACCTAGTCGTAAGCTTTTTCTACGACTACCCCCTAGTCGTAAGTCCTGCTACGACCAGCCCTGCTACGACTTCTTCATAATTAACTGGGTCCACTCGTCAGTAGGCCCTATTTATTGGTGAAGATCTGAGCAGTCAAGATACTGTGAGACCCCGATTTATTTAGCTTGTAAATACTTAGCCCTCCATTGGCTCTAGCATTACAAACAAAATACACCGTGTCTCAATGGACATGTGCTTCCCAGAATTGCAGCACACATACATTCATACAAAGTCATGCATCATTCTCATACAACATAAGACCACAAGTCTAGCAAAAGACATAAAGTTAATAGAGTTATTACAAAAGGTGTCGACCGGCCAAATGATAACAAAAGAGTATAAGACAGCGGAAGCAACAGTGCCATAAGATGGCTATAACAAGAGTCGACCGGCTAGCCATAACCCACAAGGCAACCGACCGGGCCGCCAAGCTAGTCGTCCCAAACACTGCCACAGCACAACTCATAGAAGTGAGGCCCTTGGGGCTCACCTTCTTCCTCTGCAACAAATAACATTAAGCAAAGAAAATGAGTACACTAATATACTCGCAAGACTGAAGTGTAGGATAACAGACCTATACATATGCTACATGCAGGCTTCTTTAAGTGGAGGTTGTATGTCTTATTTTAGCACAAAGCCAACTTTATTTGCAATAATGTAATACATTTGAAAAGCAAGTTTGCAATCTGTTTTTATTGTTGAAATAACAGCGAGTAACAATAAATTCAAGTAACCACCTAGAGGTGACTAAACCAATAGCCACCACAACATAGCACGGATCCCTGATTCGTACCACCCATCAAGTTTTAGTTAAAAGTTGTAGTCTAGTTCTCACGGGGCATATCCGAGCGTGTCCATAACCTAGGACGAGGCTATTCGAATAGTTTTAACCCTGCAGGAGTGTACCAATGTACCCACACTTCAGACCGCCTTTAAGCCAAATAAGCACACTTCCGAAGGTATGCCGGCACGGCTAAGTCCTACGAGACGTTTCCAATATTGTGTATTAACTACGAGCCGCTCGTATGGATCGTAACTCATACGCTTACATTGCAAGCCGAAAGACAACCGATCCATCACGGGGGCAATCTTTCGGACACTACAATGCTCCCAACACCATCCCTCCTGCGACTCCCTGCCACTCGGAGCCAATACACGCCAAAGTACCGAGTCAAGAGAGGTCCCATACCCCCTAGTGTGGTTAGCATGCTAAAATGCTCAGAACGGTGGCGCAAGTAACTCGGTCCTTAATGACCCGGGCACCATTCCAGTCACACCCAAAAGCACACCAACATACCATTGTGCCCAAGTCCAAATCATTTTGTTTTTAGTTTTTAATTTTTACAATTAATCATAGCACAAAGGCTGAAATCATAAGTCATAGTAAGTTTTATGTGATCAAGGTTATCGACAAGTCGATAACCGCCCATTTCTACCGGTAGCTAAGCATGGCTAAGCAACATACTCGAAAACTACTAAGTGACAAGAGCTCATCCACGAACTCTAAATCACGGCAAGATAATCCTAGGCTCAGTAGTAGAGGATAAATATTTACCTACAGATCATGCATCTAGTAGGCCAACTATCGACAATAGTTAAAACAAGATAGCAATGCATATGTAGAATTTGCAAACAACATATTATGTTTGAAAATATAGGGATTAACATGATCAAACTGCTTGCCTTGCTAGAGTTGCTCACTGTGCTGCAGAGGGGAACTCTTAGGTTCAATAAACCCTTCGGATCCTAACGCGAATATACGATAAAACCCGATAAGAACGAAGAACACCAAACAAAACTCAACAGCAAAAGCTATCCAAATCCTATGAAATTTATACAGCAGCTAGGGTATGATTTTAGACAAATTTAGGAACAAGAATCATGCAATTTGGACTAGGCATGTAAAAGTTATAATCAAAACATGTTCTCTCAACCTGAAAATCACTAAATTAATTACTGGTACTGTTCATGGTATAAATTTCTGGAATGATCTAAAGTCTGAAATTTTTATGGTAGGCAGGTTAAGACATCCTAAGGTCAGTAAAGTTGGGTTTACCAAATTTAGAGTTATAATGATTTACTTATGATTTTTCTATGTTGTACACCTAGCACAAGTTACTTTACAGAAATATAACCATGTTCAAAACCTATTTCAAATTACAGTATGCTAACAGAGGAATTTAACAAGATTGAGTTTGCACATTTTGGAGTTATACAGAAAAAGATATGCATTTTACAAGTTTCAAAACCATTTTTGGAAGATTCTAAAATGGCTGAAATTAGGTTAATATTGCTTATCAAACTTTCTTTTACAGAAACATGTCTAAAAGCATTTTTAGATTAAATTCTATTTAAACATGAATTTATTCCAGCTGAAAACATCTAAAATGGATTTAAATTGAATTAGTTATGAGTTTTCAAAGTTTAATACAATTTTTAGTTGATAAATAAAGGCTTACCGAAATATAATCAAACTTAACAGAAATAAAACAACGTGGACGAACGTGGGCCCTTGATGCGAAATCCAACGACCCACGCGCATGGAGAAAAGCGCACGTGCGCGATCCTAAAGAAACGCACCGATGGATCTAGATCCAACGGTCGAAAATGAATGGGACATTCGGCACTCCGAACGGCCCAATCGATCTCGCCCGTGGGAAGGAAATCGGACGGCTGAGATTGATGTTACAACCAGAGGTTCGAAAGTCCCACAGATCTGGGTTGTTGATCACAACATCGACGGTCCACGATACGCGCATAATACACAAGTGGATTTTAAGTGCGGGGAGGTTTACGCGCACTGGGGAGGTCTGAGCGGTTAAGATTGGATCTAACAGCCCCGACGAGTGGATGAATAGCGCACGCGTAGCGAGCTCCTCGGGCCCAACAGAGGTCGTGACCGTCAGATCAAGATCTGGCGGTCCAGAGCTCCCAGAGGAGGTCCTAAGGTTACGAACTTACAAAGGGAGGTCTGGGACGGTCAAGATCTACCAGAGGAGGTCTTGAACGGTCCAGATTTAACCGGGGGAGGTCCTACTGTGAGGACCCCGATTTATTTGGCTTGTAATGCTTAACCATCCACTTGGTCCTAACATTACAAATCAAATAAACCAAGCCTCGAGATATGTATACTTCCCAGAAATGCAGTATACACACCCCGCTACAAAATTGTGCATCAATTCCATCCATTCACATAGAACCGAAGCCCAACACAAGGTCAAAAGACATACATAATAATAAGTTATTACAAAAGAGGGGCCGACAGGCCAAATACCATACAGATAACCAAGTAAACAGCGGAAGCAAAGGTGCCATAAGATGGCCATAAACAAAAGCCAATTAGTGTGCCTTTAACCCACAAGGCAACCAACCGGACCTCCAAGCTAGTCGTCCCAGAAACCGCACATCTCGCAAAAGTAAGGCCCTTGGGGCTCACCTTCTTCCTCTGCAACAAAACAATTAAGCATAGCATCTGAGTACAAAATTGTTTTTGTACTCGCAAGACTGACGTGTGAGATAACAGAACTATAATTAACTACATGCAAGCTTTATTTAAGTGGAGGAGGCTCTGGACTTATTTTCAGCATAAAGCAAGTTTTCTTTGCAATAAGGTAGTACATTTAAAAGCAAGTTTGCAATTAATTCTTATTGTTCAAATAAAAGAGAAACAACTATAACAATAGGTAAATGACAACATCCTGGAAGTGACTAACCCAATAGCCACCACAACAATAGCATGAAGTACCCCTTCATACCACCCATACCAAGCATGTCCATAACCTAGGACGAGGCTATTCGAATAGTTTTAACCCTGCAGGGGTGTACCAATGTACCCACACGATAGACCGCCTTTCCACCAGCCACGGTTAGCATACTTCCTTTGGTATGCAGGCACGGCTAAGTCTAACAAGACACTTTCCAATGGACGATGCTAATTAAGAGCCGCAAACTACGGGAGAAGGACACATTAGACAGCTGTAACATCCCAATTTTCAGAGCTTAAAAATTTTATAATGGTTAGTAGGGAGAAAATTCACCATTTGAATTTTATTTGAATTTAATTTCAAAAGCTTAATATTGGACTTTACAATCAAAAACATTTAATGTGAATAATTCCAACATGAAAATTAACCAAAACTATTTTATTTGGGTTCTATGTGCTCACATATATTTTCTAGATTTTTCTAGAATTTTTTTGAGTTCTTTTGCTATTTTATATTGCTTATTTGAATTTCTGGTAATTTATAAAATAGAAAAACTATTTAAAATCTCAGATATTTTCCTTGGGCCTAAACCCATTCCTATTCCCTAACCCCTGCCCGCTTTCCTTCGCCATGCCCACCCAGCACACCCAACTCCGCATGCGCCGCCGCCTTCAACCGACATGCGGGCCCGCATGTCGATATATATCTCTCTCCACGCGCGCCTCCCGCTTTCCGCGCCCGATAGCGTATGGATGGTCGATCTTGAGTCCGCCGTGATCGCACCGCTTCGCGCGCTCGCGCCCGAGCATCGCTGCCGGCAGTGGGCCCCGACCGCCACGCCACCGCTGCCTCGAGACGACCGCCGCCGCCGATTTTGCCGCCACGCGTGTCGTCCTTCGCGACACGCCTCGGCTATTTAAAGCCCCGAGGACCTCGTGCCCTGCACCCGAGCCTCGCCGCCTCGAAACCCTAGCCGCCGCCGGCGCCGCCAAACGCCCGGGCGCTGTTGCCGTTTTCGGGCGCCGGCGAGTTCGCGCCCGCCGCTATTCCGCCCTCCCGCCGCCGCTGAGGCCACCTCGATCGCCGCCGCCCGCATCTCGGAGCCGCCGCCGCCACGGAGAACCCTCCAACGCCGCCGCCGTTGAGCCGCACCTTTCCGCCGCTCTCGCGCCGCCGCCACAGACGTCCCGACCACCGGTGAGCACCTCATCGGATCGCCATCGCACTTCTACCTCCGGTACCACCCACCGCGGTGAAACGCCGCTGCTCGCGGAACCTTTGTTCCCGAGCCGCCGCCCTTCGGGTCCGACGCGGCCGCCCACGCTGCGCCACAAGATCGCCCCGCGCTGCGTGTCATCCCACATGGCGCCGCGTCGTCGTCCGTCGGCCAGCCGTGGCTTGGTCCACGGACCCCGAGTCCCGAGGCTCGGTGGACCTAGCCTCTGACATGTGGGTCCTACATGTCAGAGATTTATTTTTATTATTTCTTTTCCGGAAATCCTCGCTGATGTCAGCGTTACGCAATAATCCGATTTTTCTTTTAAGAAATAATTCGGAAATTCCAGAAAATCCAAATTAGGGTTTCTTTTAGATTTCCAATCTTCCAAAGCTCATAACTTTTGCATCCTAACTCCGATTGAGCCCATTCAAATTTCTAAATTTGTCTAAATTCAAGATCTATTTATCTGAGATTTTTATTTAATTTTTGGAGTTTGTTTTGCCTGTGTTATTTATTTGTTTTGTTTGTTTTTGTCTCGCTTATAGTAGACGCGATCGGTCGTCGGGAATTTTGTGGAAGAAGGAGCACCCCAAGATCAAGACCAGTACATAGACCTTTTCCAAGGCAAGTCATACCTTTGATTATCTTGAACCCAGTTTTCAAATTACTTTGTGTTAAGTTATTCCATTCTACTTTAATTATTTATTTAAATGCTTTGGGCATAGTTATTATCCAACTTGTTATCACACCTTGGCCTTGTATGTCATATTTCCTTGTCACCCTAGATTGGTTACTAGTTGGTATTATTATAGCACCAACGTGGGTTGGTTAGATGCTAGTACAATTGCTTAGCCATGCCATGAGTCATCATCACATGTAGTTGCAAATATTAATTATGACTAAGTGACTATGGAACTTCGTGTAAACCGTGTGCTATGTGTTATTACTTCGTGATGGCATGTGTTGCACTAAAACCAACCGGGTGGTAAAGGATTTAGACCGAGGCAAGTGGTGAGAGGCGTGTGACATGGTGGTCTATGTGATGGGAATGATGGTCTTTGTGACTTAGTTAGAAAATAGAAGTCTTGCCTTGGTCAATTAAGGACTTAACTTTGTGCGCCATTGAACTGAGCCTCACTGCATGCACCACATGCCCGGTATGGGACGGGCCTAACTTAGTGTTATGGATTCTCGGCATTGATGTTCGTGGATAGGTTAGGGTGTGTGACAGGTGGAGGTGTGACTACTTGGTGGTTGCATCGCGGGACGATTCGCCTTCCCCGTCCAAAGTGGTGTGTTATACCAATTCTATGTGAGTCGGTATAGCGCTTTGTAAGCACACCGGGAATGTCAATGTTTGAGATGAAGTTTCGAACTGTTTTGTTACGATTGGTGCTTGCTACACTAGTTGTATCTTATGGGTAAAGTGTACAACCTCTGCAGAGTGTTAATCAATCTATTCGAATAGCCGCGTCTGCGGTCATGGACATGCTCGGGGATTTCACACGAGGGGTAGTTTTCATAAAATGTGGGAATGGGAGCTGTGACCTTAATCATATGGCTATGTGAAATAATCATATTGTTGTGTGTCTTTGTGGAAACAATGTTAAATTAATATTGTCTATTTGTTTTGAATTATTCTTTTAATCTATTATTCGTATTCAATTGCAAATGTTGCTTTTATGCAAAAGAACCACTAAGCCTTTTCTTTGGAATAAGTCGCATCTATACATTGCATTCTGTGGTATGATTTATAGTACGGTTGTGTACTCACGCTTGTTGTAAAACTTGCGCCCAAACCTACTGTATGGAGGAGTCTACGCCTACTTTCGAGGAGGAGTTCGTTGAAGGCTGATCGATGCGTTAAGTCCGATCCCATCGGTTGCTCGTGGTGAATTGGTGGGATCTACGCTGGAGTTTTCCGTTCATTCTTTGCTTATTTTCTCGGTAGCCTGCGTGGCTTAATAAGTTTAAACTCGACCATAAGGTCAAAACCCTTATTTGTTATTCAAACTAATCGCTTACTTTATTTATCGCTTGTGTGGATCGATATTTACCTATGTTAACCCCGTGCACTAGCGTGATCCCCGACTAGTGCAAGATATACGCAGGGTTCCGTAATCGCACAGGTCCCGACAACACCCTAACCGGTCCGCTAATGCTCCTCCAACACCACACACACACACACACAGTTTCAACACACCCACCGACCAGCTCATAATTAACACCTCCCAAAGTACTTAGTCAAGAGAGGTCCCATATCCCCCTCGTGTGGTTAGCACGTAATAAGCGCTTGGCTTAGTGACACAAGTAACTCGGTCCTTGGGGACTTAGGCACCATTCCATTCACACCCAACAGATCACACCAACATACCATTGTGCCCAAGTCAAGATATAGTTTTATTTTCAGTTTTTGATTTGTAAATCAATAAAACACAAGGATTGGACATAATGGAATAATATAAGTATTTGTGTGATCAAGATCATCGACTAAGTCGATGATCGCCCAATACTACCGATAACTAGGCATGGCTAAGCAATATTTATTCGCAATCTACTAAGTGACAAGAGCTCATCCAACGAACTCTAATCACAGCAAATAACCTAGGCTCAGGTAGTAGAGGATAATTATTTACCTACAGATTATGCAACTAGAGGATTAACTAATCAATTTAACAACAAAATAGCAATGCATACATACAAGTTAAACAAAATATTAGACTTTAAAAGTAATGGGATCAATTAGGAATGATCAAACTGCTTGCCTGGCTGCTGTTGCTCACTATGCTGCAGAGGATCACTCTCAAGGATGGCACAATCGTCGGAACCTACCGAAAGAGCGGAAAAGAACCGATAAGAACAAAGAAAATGAAAAAGACTCTAAAACCAAAGTGCTCCAAATGCCCTAAAAATTTTACAGCAGCAAGAGCAAGATTTATAACAAATTTAGAAACAAGAATCAACTGATTTGGACTCTTAATGCAAAAGTTATGCTCAAAACAATGTGGTTCGGCCGAAATTAAAATTAAATAGGTTACTGTTCATAAATAATTTTCTAGAGGTTTTCTGGACTTGAAAATTTTATGATAGGTTGCTACTGACATTTTAAGGCTAACACAAGTGGTTTCATCTTAATTGGAGTTAAAATGATTTAGTTATGATTTTTCTAAGTTATAAGTCTAAGACATGTTTAATTTCGGGATTAAAGACTATTGTAAAACCTATACTATGCTAAAGTACTTTAACAGATGCAATTATAGAACTTTAGTTTGTTAAATTTGGAACTACAGAGAAAAAGATATGCATTTTTGAAGTTTAAAACAATTAATAAGTGCAAATAAAAGCTCTCGGGAACTAAATCTGAAAAACCAACGAAAACTGGGGAGGTCGTGGGCCGTTGATCAAAGATTGCACGGCTCATGAGCTCAGACGCCAAAACCCACACGAGCACCTGGGCGCCAAGACCTCAACGCGCCTAGGGGAGGTCTTAGCCGTTAGATCCAGACTTGATGGCTCAGATCCAACAGGAGGTCCTTAAGGTGGAGGTCTAAGAGAGGAGGTCCGGACGGTGAGATCTGAAGGAGGGAGGTCTTTGACGGCTAAGATCTACTGAGGAGGTCTAAGAGAGGAGGTCTGGACGGCTAGATCTGAAGGAGGGAGGTCTTTGACGGCTAAGATCTACTAAGGAGGTCTTAACGGCCAATGACTCTACCGATGGATTTAGATTCGATGGCCCACGATCAAGATCGCATCCGGAGTGGTCCGAATGTTCTCCAGATCTGAGCCGTAGATCTAAAGATGAACGACAAAGAGAGAAACTAAGCGATAGAGCTATAAATAGACTGAGGAGGTCTAGCCCGTTAGATCTAAATCTAACGGTCCAGAGCTGGCGGGGAGGTCCTAAAGCTACGGATCTAATGGAGGAGGTCCTAGACGGTCACGATATCCAGGGGGAGGTCGTGAACGACTAAGACGAAAATGAGGGAGGTCGGGACGGCTAGGATCTCACCGAGGAGGTCATGGATGGCCATGATCTTCGCGGGGAGGTCCTGTGAGACAGGTGTTTAACAGAGAGAGGTCTGGACAGTTCAGATCTCCGCGAGGAGGTCCTGAACGGTCCAGAGCTGAGCGGAGGGAGGTCTTGCGGCCTTCTTCACAAAGGACCAGAGGTGGTCTTTTTGTAAAGAGGACCCCAGAGGTAGTTTTGAAGGTTCTCTTTATAAAAGACCAGGGGTGGTCTTTTGCAAAGAGGACCTCGGTGCTGTGGCTTAGGGGTGGTTTTTATTAAACGACTAAGGGAGGTCTTTTCGCACAGAGGACCTCAAGGAGGTCTTTTGCAAAGAGGACCCCAATGCGGCGGGTGATCCTAGCGGCAGGGATTTAACCTACGGAGGTCTTTAACGGCCAGGATTTCAGCGGGGAGGTCCTGGCAGCTAGAGACTTATACAAGGAGATCTAACGGTCAAGATCAAATGAAGAGCTCATGAACGGCTACGACCACAACAAGGAGGTTCTAGGACTTAGGCTTAAACAGAAAAAGGGATCGACGGTTTAGATCTAACTCGGGGTGATCCTAGACGGCCGCGAAGAACTTGGGGAGGTCCAGGGACTTAATGACACCCACGGCTTGCCGACAAGAACAACATTTAACCCTAATGATTAGGCTCTCGGACAACTTAAATGCTAATCATTGGGCTACAACACTTGTCCGAGTAAGGCACGACAAAAATAGGAACTCGGTTTTTAGCTCACCGCCGGCGATGGGGACCTCGCCGGCGAGAACCAAAGGCTCGGCTGGGCTCCAAATAGTGAGAAGAACCTAAAGGTGCCAACAGCTAGGGCTAAAGCGCACCTACCGCGCCAGCCTGAGATAACCGAAGGAGGCTAAATACGGCAAAACGAAAAGCTACCGAGGTCTAAAAGAACCAGGTTTTCAACACTACAGTACTAACCTGGGAATGAAGAAGGTCCAAGAATGGTCGCAGGAGCTCCGGTGATGGTGGTGCTCGCCGGAGTTGAGGAAGACGACCAACTCGGCCCCGAAAACAAGCTCCCCAAATTGTCAACCTCTGTGAAGGTTTAAACAAAACAAGTTAGGGAGACTTGAGGTGACCAAGATGACAAAGTGACAGCCAATATTGTAATATTGAACCACTGGAGCTCGAAGGTCGCCTGGGAGCTCCAAGGTCCGGCAATGGTGGCAAAGACTTTCGGGTGTTTTGAGCACAAGAGCAGAGAAAGAAGTTAGAGGTGCAAGAATGGATCCAAAGAAGCTTAAGGAGAAGCTCTGCTCAATATATAGCCGGAGAGGAAGAACAAGGCAAAGGTCCACAGCTTCAACAAGCTAGGACACTCGACATGATGGGAGTAGGTTGTCGAGAGACTTTTGAGCAAAAAGGGCCGCGACATTTAATGTTGGCAGCACATAGCCGTTGTCACCCTAGAGTTGACAAGGCACTGCTCTCTACTGCCATGCACAAAATTTGACAATGACCAGGCCCCACCAGTCAGTGAGAGAACCAGGAAGGACCGGTCAAAGAGCTCAACGGCTAAAATCAGCACAGAGCTCCAACTAGGGAGGTCATGAGCTGTTAGATTGAAATCTAAGGGCTCAGATTTAGAACTATGTGTTAGAGGTCCTAACACTTAGGGGAGGTCCGAGCCACAGATCTCAAGATGGACGGCCCACAATCTCCCAAGTGCTAGGGGTGGTCGTGGAGGGCTGAGGAGGTCGCCCTAGGGTGGGAGGTCTTTTACAAAGACCAGAGGAGGTCTTTGCGGTTGGATCGAGATCCAAGGGCCATGCGAAGGCGAGGTTGCACTGCTCTGGCCGGTGTCGCAGAATGGTTTGACCAAGCCGCTTAGCACGAGCCGCACTGATGCGCACTGAGAACAGTGAATCCCAGCTTTAGTTTGAAATTAAAAGTGAGACTTGGGATTTATTTGAGGTAGCAAACTAACTCCAAATTTTACGAAATTTTGACAAGAGCTTGCTAACCTTGAGATGGACCTTGTATAAAATTTCCAGAGGTTTTTATGCTGAGCATTTTTCTTCAGAAATTATACAATGCTTTGAGCTAAGTTTTGACGGTAGGTCAAACAAGTTTGACTGACCCTTAAAAATATTCGAACAATTTCTAAAAATTGTGAAATTTTTCAGAGGGGTCACATATCAACCCTAGGACTTAGGAAAAATATTTCCCCGAGAAGGATCACAAGATTGGACAAGATCGTTTTTGAAGGATCAAGATTGGGATCAAAAGACTTGTGACTTTGTATTTCCATACTCTGGTACAATAATTGTTTAGTATACACAGGAAATACATGATGTAAGAAAAAATTTTAATTTCTACTCACTTTCTTACATTTTAAACACAAGTACAGAATTTGGGATGTTACACCTACGCGACAAGTTCTAAAGGAGGGAGATCCCGATGGCTAAGATCTCGCGGGGGAGGTCTTAAACGGTCGAGATTTAACGAGGAGGTCCGCAAGGACAAGGTTTTACCAGAAAGAGATCTGGACGGCTCAGATCACCCAAGGGAGGTCCTGAACGGTCCAGATCAAAGCGGAGGGAGGTCCTGCGACTAAAGACTTTACAAGAGGAGTATCCAATGGCTATGAGCTACACCACGGAGGTCTTTTAACGGCCAAGATTTCTCTAAAGAGGTCCTGAGACTTAACGTGTTTCCGGAATGGATCCTACAGCCCAGATATAATCTGAGGTGGTCATCGACGGCTGAGATTAAACTAGGGGAAGGTCTTAAGACTTAAAGCTTTTCATAAATAAATCTAAGGCTCAGATCTAAACCTGAGAGGTCGTGAACGGCTAGGATGAACTCGAGGAAGTCTAAAGACTTGACAAAAATCCGACACAGGTCCAGACCACCGTGGTTTAGTCGCCAGCGCGTCGCCGACGACCAAGGCCACGGCGGCGCGAGCCACATACACCAAAATGTTCCTAATACTATTGCGAACCTAATGGTAGCCTCCTCGACGGCGGAGCAAGCCTAATTCGCCGCCGGCCGGAGTAGGGCGGAGGAGTGTTTTTGGCAAAATCCAAAAACGGCTAAGAGGACCGCTACGAGCTAATCTAGCTACGGCTTGAGCGACAGGAGGCTAAAAAGAACTTACCAGGGCACAGAAGAGGATCGAGGGAAGTCGGAGGAGTCCCTGGCGGAGCAATTCACCGAGCTAGAGAAGATGACGACGACAAGGTGCTCGGAGCTACCAGAGGTAAAAATAAAGGTCAGGAAAGTTTGGCAAGGACCTAGAGGTGATCCAGAACCACGAAATTGGACGGAGGGGACTTACCGAGTTGGGAACGATGAAGTCCCTTTTTCGGCCGCAACCCGCGAAATCTTCGATTCGAGTTGTTCCTGAGAAGGAAACCCAAAAAGGAGTTAGAGGATGGCCCCGCGATGTCTAGAGGCACCAAGGAAGACCGAAAGCAGAGCAAGAGGACCCCCGGAACACTGTTGTCCACGAAGAGCTTGAGAGGTTGATAATGGTGATACGCTCAAAACCACAAAGAGTGGGCTGGGGGGTGACTGGAGGTGTGGAAGGGAACTAGAGTAGGAGCTCAAAGGCCTTAAGGAACCAGCGAGCAACGGGATCAAGGAAGGGGGCCCCCGCAGTGAGCTGCGGGCGTGCGCAACCCCGCGATAGGACTGGAACGAGGGGGGCAGCGTGGAGCACGGCTTTTTTCCGAAAGCTCTGACGTGCTGCAACTGCCCCGATGCGGGCGTGCGCAACCCCGCGATAGGACTGGAACGAGGGGGGCAGCGTGGAGCACGGCTTTTTTCCGAAAGCTCTGACGTGCCGCAACTGCCCCGACAGCATGCGAGGATGTAGGCGTGGGATGGGACAGGACCACGTCGCGCATAGTGCTGCGCACGGCGCGAGGAAGACGATGACCAGAGGACAGTGAAGGCGGGGAGGTCGGGAGCCTTAGGATCAAAATTTAACGGCTCACACCACGTGCCCAAGTGCGGCTCAAGGACTTGGTCCAACCGAGTCATATGGCTTTGGGCTCGGGTTTGACTTGAGCCCAAGTCTGACTCACACCACGTTTTGAATTTTTGGCTTTATATAGAGTTGGATTTTGAGGAATTGTTTGAGGTAGCAAAACAACTCCTAAAATTCTGAAATTTTTTACAGGAGCTTGCTAACTTAGATATTAACCTTGTGTAAAATTTTCAGAGGTTTTGGTGCTGCACTTTTTCCTGTAAAAATTCAACAAGGTACTGGACCAAAAGATTGACCAGATTTTAAGTTGGTTTGACTTGCCTCCAAAACTATTCAAATAATTTCTAAAAATTTTGAAATGTTTAAGAGGGGTCACACATCAACCTTAGGTCTTGGGAAAACTAATTGCAGAGGATGAGCACAAGACTTTGACAAGACTGTTTTTGAAGGACTTGGTTTTGGATCAAAAACACTTGTGACTTGTATTCCCATAATTCCTTTTACAAGAATTGCTTAGAACATACAGGAGATACAAGATGTAAGAAAAGTTTTAAATTCTACCCATTTTCTTATATTTGAAACACAAGTCTAAACTTGAGATGTTACAGATACGTAGTTATACCTGAAATAATTACAGATGATTCTCCATTATCTTTGATTGGTAATCGTTGGACAGCATGGGGAGGTTAGTACTCCGGTAATTACTCTCATTATTACGTAATAATGAGCACCTAATTGACCTGGAACGACAACCGCCCCTACAGAATAGTATAAATAGGTGTCTCTTGGAGGCTCTTTTGAGAGAGACAATCAGTAGCATTATTAGCGCAAGACTTTTCACTGATTGTAATCAGGATACCCAATACAATACACACAGGAGTAGGGTTGTTATTCTCATTGGAGAAGGCCCGGAACTTGTATAAAAATTCCTATGTCTCTTTTGTCTGCGTGATCAATTGTGGAGACCCCCCGAATCAAATAATCTTACGTAAGATCGGTTCTAAAACACCGATAGTTTTAATTTTGGTATTTTGTTTGTTAACCTCAACATTGGAGAAATGAGACGGAATTATTGGACAAAATGTTTCTGTTGTGATATTAGGGCATTAAAAGGAATTAGAATTCCCATCCACAGGAATTGATGTTAATGTTTCTATTTGGTTCAATGTGCTTAATCTTTTGTATTTTTAGGTAAAATGATCCTCTCAAAGAAGCGATTATCTCTCCAAAGTGGTGATTTTCCTTCAGAAACTGATCTGCCCAAAGAAACATGTGTAAGTTTTCATAGGAAGAAATTTACATTCAGATTCAGTTCTGTAATCCATATGTTGTTACCTAATTTTAGTTACTCTTGTTGGCAGGGTCACAAGAGCAAGAAGGAAGTTATGTCGGAGATCATTTTGAAGATAGGCCAATGAAACCTCACTGTAGCTTCATATGTCTGACTTTGGGGCAAACAATGATCAAATGTTTATCAAGGTGTCCAGTAACCACTATGTTAGTAATATAGTTCTTTTGATGAATTATGCTATATTCCTGTTGCTTTATGCATGACCTCGTTAGATTGATTTTGCAGTTCCTTGGTACTTAGTTGTACCTGATTTACACACACTATACTTGGTGTTCTGTGCCCAGCCTTTTATTTCATATTTCCTTAATATTCTTAGTGGTGTGTAACATGCAGAGGATAAGTTAACACAATTTATTTTCTCGTTGCAGGCCCAAAAAGCGAGGGAGGGGGAAGAGGATGAACATTTTGTCGACAAATTAGATAGTGATTTTGCACTATTGGCCCAAACACTGGCACTATTATCCTTGACTGAGTCAGCTAAAATAAATGCAAAGAAAAATAATTCCAGTACTGTCCGTAAAGGTTCATCTGGTTTGATGGGGAAGGAGATTTTTTATTAAGGTATGTGTTCAGTGCTTCTTTGCCTATTTAGATTGTCAACAAACACAAGATTATTCATTTTACACAGCTTTCATTAGGAAACTGAGTTGTTAGCATGGGTGAAACTGTGGTTTACTGTTAAAACTTTGGTGTGCACACCAGAGCACCGCACACATGTTAGCTTGAAAAAGGTAGAATGGGCATATTGTGAGCCATTAATCTATTTTTATTAAAATGTTGTGGTCTGGTTAATGCTTATGCATATATTCTAAGGGTCTGGTTATAGTGTGTGGAGTCACTCTTTTCATTTGTTACCTGGTGCTGAAGGGTGTTTACGCCCACATTACGATACCACTTTTATTTTCATAGATTTTTCTTGTTGGTCGTGGGCAATTCTGCATGTTTTTACATGATAGATTTGATGTGAGACCCCGATTTATTCGACTTGCAATGCTTAGTCTTCCATTGACCCTAGCATCACAAATCAAATAAACCAAGCCTCGAGATATGTATACTTCCCAGAAACGCATTATACACACCCTGTTACAAAATCATGCATCAATTCCATACATCACAATATAACAAGTCTACCAAAAGACATACATAACATAAAGTTATTACAAAGGAGCCGACTAGCCAAAATGACAACAAGTATTAATTAACAGCGGAAGCAAAAGGTGCCATAAGATGGCTTAAACCAAAATACGACCGGTTAGCCATAACCACAGGGCAACCGACCGGGCCGCCAAGCTAGTCGTCCATACCGTAGCAAAACTCACCAAAGTTGATCCCTTGGGGATCAACCTTCTTCCTCTGCAACAATTAAGCAAAGCAAATGAGTACAAAAATGTACTCGCAAGACTTACGGGTAACAAACCAAGTTACTACTACATGCAGGCTTTAATCAAAGGAGAAGGCTCAAAGGTTAGTTTCAGCATAAAGCAAGTTTTGTTTTGCAATAGATAATAATTTGAAGGCAATTTTGACAATCTGAATTTTAATTGCATAAATAACAGCGATATAATAAGTAACAACATAACAACAACCTGAAGATGACTAACCCAATAGCCATCACAACAATAGCACGGGTTACCCATTCGTACCACCCATGTCAAGTTTTAATTAAAAAGATTGTAGTCTAGTTCTTACGGGGCGTATCCGAGCGTGTCCATAACCTAGGACGAGGCTATTCGAATAGATCAAAACCCTGCAGGGGTGTACCAATGTACCCACACTTCAGACCACCTTCTTGCCAAGCTATTAAGCACACTTCCTTTGGTATGCCGGCACGGCTAAGTCCTACGAGATTAAGGCACATTAATTGCTAACCGATGATTAGCAATTAATGCCTTCGGATTTGTCCTAATGACCTTGTTACTGTGGTTTAAGCCCTATGGGCCCACTTGTTAGTGACTCAGAGAGTCATTCCGACAGCCACTTAACGCTTTCATTAATTATCAAATGATTGATTATTAATGATGTCTTAACAAGGTTAAATAGCGCCACCGGGGTTTTTTTATAGGCTGGGCCCACCTGTCAGAGACACAGTGGACCAGCCCAAGACAGATTAATTACTCCCAAAGATTATCAATGATTAAGACATTAAATGTGTCTTAACGACAACGGCACTGAGGAGGTTCTCCCATATGGCAAAAACCGAGCGGAGAGAGGGGCTTGTCGCCGGCGGCTCCGGCCACGGCGGCGCCCACAAAATACTAAAATGGGTTCGCAATAGCCTTGCGGACCCAAAGGTGGTGACCTTGACGGCGACGGCGGCCTAGAACGCCGGTGAGCCGAAAAAGAGCGACGGTGACCAAAACGGCCGAAAGCGAAAACGCACAAAAAGCTCCGCATTGTCCAAAGAAGCGTGTGCCAGGCATCTAGGGACTAATTAGAAGCTACCTTAACCGAGAAGGGTTTCAAAGATGGTCGGAGGAGCTTTGACAGAGGAGGAGTTCACCGGAGTTGAAGAAGACGAAGTAGAAATTGAAGCCTGAGCCAAAATGAACACCACTGGTGATCAAAATAGCTTCATCATAGCTCATAGAAGGTCCATAAGCAATTAATTGCAGAAAGAACCACTTACCGGAGCTGGAGAAGAAAGGGGATGATTTCAGCCGAAATGATCCAAACTCAAAATTGGTCAATTCCTGTGAATGAAACCCAAAATTGAGTTAGGGGAAATGAATATGAAGCTAAAGGGCTCAAAAGGGTACAAGAATAATTGAAGATGAATCATTGGAGCACCCAAGTCCACAAAGGAGCTTCAGGGCCGAAAATGGAGGCTTGGCTATTTTTCGGCGTTTTGAGTTCCACAAACACCAGGAGGGGTTTTGGGAAGCTTATAAAGCTAGAGGATTAGGGTTTGGGCAAAAATGAAATTTTCAGGTGTTAGGTCCATACGGCTACCATAGCCCGAAAAAGAGATGATGGGGTGTAGGAGTAGGGCATGGGCATGGCCGAAAGCACCTGTGCCCACTGATTGCCCCGACAAGAAGGCATTTATGAGGGAGCAAGATTTGACAGAGCCATGCTTCTCCCTCTGTTCACTCACGGCGTGAGGAAGAAGATGACCGGAAAACACTAGGGTTGCTGTGAGCCGTTGGATTTTAATCGGACGACTGAGGTTTGCCCAAAGCTCCTGAGGTTTAAAACAACTAGGGAAGATCGTGAACGTTGGATCTAAAAGGGACGGCCACGATTAAATGTGACCATAGGGTGACCCGATCGGCACACTCAATCTGGACGGTTGGATCTTGATCCAATGGCCCAAATGAGTGGGCGCTTCGCGAGTTCCGAATGGCCCAATCAATGCGGGTTGTTCGATTTAAATCTAACGCTAAGATCGATAGCGCGTTATAAAAGGAGGCCTGGTGCAGTTAGTTGACTGGACCAAAACAAGTGGTTCGAGCCCGAGTATGACTCGAACCCGAGGAACAGTGAAATCAGGTTTTCGGTTTTAAATTTGAGCTGAGACTTTGAGGAATTTTTAGGGATAGTAAATGAACTCCAAAAATTCAGAAATTTTTACAGGGGCTTGCTAACTTAGATATTAACCTTGTGTAAAATTTTCAGAGGTTTTTGTCCAGTGCATTTTCTCCAAAAAATTCTGCAAGGTTCTGGAATAGGGTTTGACTGCCTTCTAAACATATTCAAATAATTTCTAAAAATTGTGAAATTTTTCAGAGGGGTCACATACCATCCCAAGAACTTAGGAAAAATATTTCCAAAGGATGATCACAAGATTTGACATGAATGTTTTTGGAAGACAAGGTTTTGGATCAAAAAACTTGTGACTTTGTATTTCCATAATTCTTGTACAGGAATTGTTCAGAACATACAGGAAATACATGATGTAAGAATTTTTTTTAATTTCTACTCATTTTCTTACATTTGAAACACAAGTCCAAAATTGGGATGTTACAAATCTCCCCCCCTTACAAAAATCTCGTCCTAAGATTCCGTTTACTCGGAGAAGGTAGATGAGTTCCCATAGCCTCTTGCAGACTATGCCAACATTGAGGAGTCAACAGAGAACCACGATCTGAAACGATCGTTTTCGGCACACCGTGCAAGCTCACGATCTTTGAGACCTAAGGCTGAACCAAGTGATCGGTACGAAACTTGGTTTTGACTGGTAGAAAGCGTGCCACATTAGTTGACACGGGAAAACTTATCAGGTCCAGATATAATGAAGATTGACAGAATGAGAGATCTTTCTAGTTTCTAAGGGTGGTGGGGCAAGGCCGTTGTTAGCTGGTGGAGCGATTTGTCTGGTCAATTCCGCTAACAACGGGATCTCAGCCTGATAACTAGCTATACGGAGTCATCCCTCCACAGCTAGTTGATTAGCAGGACTGCGCCCGTTTAGGTCACAGAAGTTTGGAGTAATAACTGGTATGAGATGCCCTTGGATGTCTCGGGAAGGAAAATGTGTCACTTTAGCCAAACAGTCGATGACAACCTAGAGGGCATCATTTTTCTTGGGGAAAACGGGGTAGGCTAGCAAGACTTGTTGAAACCGATGTGGTGTCGAGCACCAAAATGGAGCAAGATGAGGATTACCAACAACAGTAAAAGATGGGGATACAAAGAAATGAGATGCCCCAGAATTGAATAAAACCGTAACAAGGCAAGAGTTAACAAGAAACATACCCAACACGACATCAGGTACCCCCTGCGCCTCTACGACGGAGAGGGAGTTGACTTGCCCACGAGTAGCCTTTTGATCTTGATTCCTTACAGGGCAACTGTTGGCTTAGTGCCCTTTCTGGCGGCAATAGAAGCATGTGACCTCGGCTCGGTTGCAGAGGCCACCTGACTGACCCACAGGGGCACGAGGCTGAGACAAGGCCTGCGGAGGACGAGGGGCAGCTCCAATCTCCTTATGGCAACTATGCGCATGGTGACCCTTGTTGTTGCAGAAGAAACAAGTGACACCAGCTATCTGTTGACGCTTGCGACGATCCTTTAGCTTTCCCTTTCTAGCCCAAGCAACAAAGGGATTTTTGACCACAATCTAAAAGTCGGGGAAGGTATAAACTGGTAATTTGTCCCACAGTTCCTCAGACAAATCATCCAGGAACTTTTCTGGTTTGGAGGCATCGGCGGTTGCAGTGCTTACAGATGACCGAAGAAGCAGTCGTTGTAGTTCGAACGACTTGGCGATTATCCGGTTCATACTACACTCCTTGGGATAATGATCGCTTCCCTCGCAGAGGAAACAAGTGATTCTGGCTGTCGGACAATTCCCGGGCAAGTGGTCTTCATCGCAGTTTGGGCAAGCTGTAGTACACTCGTTGTTGTAGTGTCCTTCCTCACCACAACGCTGGCAGACCTTGACCTTCCCTAGTTCGCAACCTTCGGTGACATGGCTCTCCTCACAACCGCCAAAGAAGAAAGGGAGAAACCGTTGTTCCTCGGGGCAATGGGACCAAGATCCGTCACACTTGCCAGAATGGAGGCACTTGCGAGTCTTGTCCGGACAGTTGGAGTCAGGGAGGTCTCCCCCCCAGCCAGCTTGCTGACCTAGTCCGCTACTGGTCTGTCTAGACATCCTGCTACGAAGAGATGGGTTAGCACGAACCCGAAAACTAGAAGCTGAAAGACGCGACTAAGGGATTCTACTGAAAGTTGGGGTAGGGATAGATATTATGACAGACAAAGGCCAAACCCGAAAACTTAAGGCAAAGAAACAATAACTCGCAACGAAATGAACTCAAAATGCTCAAAAACAACACCAAATCAGTACAGGGTCTCAATTCATAAAATCAACTCCCCGATATAACTAACTCGTATGGAAAGAACGAGCAATCGGTTTAGGAAGGTAAAATTTCAGAAATCATCCCTTGGTTTGACACAGCTAGAAGCAAGGCAAAAATCACCTAATGAAAGGTAGCTACTTAGCTAATTCATATCACTTCTTATCCTTTTATCCCCACAAGTTTTAGTTGAATTTACCTCTCATTTTCAGCACTACTTACTAATTAAAAGCTAGCTGTCCAGAAATTATGCTTGCTGTCCAGATTTCTTCTTCAAGCTCTAGGCCGAAATTTCCAGCTTCAGGGGCTCCTAATCTTCACCAATGGACAGCCAACACTTCAATTTAAAGCTCTCATGGTTTTCCCAAAACCAATTTAATCGATTGAACAACTATCTTTAGAAGGAAGATGAGAGGGAAAACAATTGTTCAAATTCGATCAAAAGTAAGGTGAGATGAGCAAGCTAAGATAGGTGAGAAGTAAAATCTGAGAATCTACTTAAGTTTTCATAGACCATTTGACACTTGAAATTAAGTTTTTCAGAATATCCTAAAGACGACCAAGCTAGGGGTTTCTACGGTCAGTATGACTCTGATACCAACTTTGTGAGACCCCGATTTATTCGACTTGTAATGCTTAGTCTTCCATTGACCCTAGCATCACAAATCAAATAAACCAAGCCTTGAGATATGTATACTTCCCAGAAACGCAGTATACACACCCCGTTATAAAATCATGCATCAATTCCATACATCACAATATAACAAGTCTACCAAAAGACATACATAACATAAAGTTATTACAAAGGAGTCGACTGGCCAAAATGACAACAAGTAGCGGAAGCAAAAGGTGTCATAAGATGGCTTAAACCAAAATACGACCGGTTAGCCATAACCACAGGGCAACCGACCGGGCCGCCAAGCTAGTCGTCCATACCGTAGCAAAACTCACCAAAGTTGATCCCTTGGGGATCAACCTTCTTCCTCTGCAACAATTAAGCAAAGCAAATGAGTACAAAAATGTACTCGCAAGACTTATGGGTAACAAACCTAGTTACTACTACATGCAGTGATGAGGACATCACTCTTTCGGATACACGCACTACAAAAAATCCTCCAGATCCAGTTGCTAAACTACAAGGTCCTATGACAAGAGCTCGTGCACGTCACTTAAATTATGAGGTCTACAAGCCCTACGACCAGTCCTGCCAATGCGTCTCAAGATCCTCGACTAGGTTCGCTAGCGCTACGACCAGGTCTCAAGCTCCTCGACAAGGTTCGCCAAAGCTATGACTAGGTCTCAAGCTCTACGACCAGTCTTTAGGTGTCGCGACACTGTTTTGGGCCTAATAGGGCCTTGTAAGCGTGTCGGGGTCGAAGCCTAGGTTGTGTATGCCTCTTCCCATGGCCGCACAACCCTAGGTCAACCTCCTCACGCCCCCCTATATATATACAACAGCCGCCACAGTTTAGGGTGGGTTTTCTTAGAATTATTCTGCCACTTGCGCTTCGCGTTGTAATCGCTTGAGAACCCCACTTTGTTGATCTTCATTCATATTCGCAATACAAATCAGATTGCATCTTCCTTGTTCTTGTGAGTTGCTTCGATTGCTTGCGGAACAATAACCTCGTGGTAAGGTCGATCGCGTCGGCGTGGTCGATAACGACAATCGTGCGGGTGTAGCGAATTGCGAGGCGACGATCTGCTGGTCGAAAGCCTTAAAGCGTCAACATCCCCACGACGAAATCAATCGAACCTATCGGAAGATCGGGACACCGTAGCTATCATGCAGGCTTTAATCAAAGGAGAAGGCTCAAAGGTTAGTTTCAGAATAGAGCAAGTTTTGTTTGCAATAGATAATAATTTGAAGGCAATTTTGACAATATGAATTTTAATTGCATAAATAATAGCGATACAATAAGTAACAACATAACAACAACCTGGAGATGACTAACCCAATAGCCATCACAACAATAGCACGAGTTACCCATTCGTACCACCCATGTCAAGTTTTAATTAAAAAGGTTGTAGTCTAGTTCTTACGGGGTGTATCCGAGCGTGTCCATAACCTAGGACAAGGCTATTCGAATAGATCAAAACCCTGCAGGGGTGTACCAATGTAACCACACTTCAGACCACCTTTTTGCCAAGCTATTAAGCACACTTCCTTTGGTATGCCGGCACGGCTAAGTCCTATGAGACATTTTCAATGGAAAATGCTAATCAAGAGCCGCACGTATGGGGGTTAACCCTTAGTGATCTGCCGACGAAATATGGACCACAAGGACCCATACGTGGAGTAGGATACACCGGCCGAAGCGGGTGCTCCCCTCCCCACAAACATGCTCATGTTGCATATAGTTAAATATGCAACCCACCACGCGACTCATTAATTAACACCCCCAAATTATTTAGTGAAGAGAGGCCCCATATATCTCTAGTGTGGTTAGCATGCAAATTGCTTAGTACGGTGGCGTAAGTAACTCTGTCCTTAATGACTCGGGCACCAATCCAGTCACACCCAAAAGCACACCATCTTACTATTGTGCCCAAGTCCAAATCATTTTGTTTTCATTTTTAGTTTTCACAAATAAACATAGCACAAAGGTTGAAACATAGAGTCATAATAAGTTTGTGTGATCAAGGTTCGCCCAATTCTACCGGTAACTAAGCATTGCTAAGCATCATATCGTAAAGAAAAATAAAAGACCATAAATCATTCATCGGGCTCTAATTCACCAGTGAGGATAATAACCTATGGCAGTGGCAGGGGTGAACAATTTCTAGGCAACAATTGTAATACCCCAAAAATTAAATCGGGAGAGAATAATTAAATCGGAAGAGAATAATTAAAATCGGGGGAATATTTCTTTTAGCAAAGCGATTGGACAGGAGAAAGAGGGGTTTTAATGTAATACTCCAATTTATTCTACGAAAGAAAGCGTTCAAAAGAGAAATTAGACATAAAAAAGGGGGGTTTTGTAGTTTTTCGGCAACTTAGGCCTTGGGCCTTGGCCCAGGAGGCCCATGAGGGGTCGGCCACCAATAAAAGGAAGGAGGAAAACCCTATATGTACTGTAGCTACAGTGCCACCGCACTGTAGCACGGCTACTGTAGCACACCTCTCCTCCATGGTGGTGCCCCCCTCCATTGGTGCCTCCCTTCCTCGCCGTCGGTGCTCCCTGCTGCCGATCAAGTGAAGAAAGGAGAGGAGATCAACTTCGTGGGGAGAGTTCATCATCTTGCTGCGATTCTACAAGGGTAACGTCGCGTGTTCTTCGTTGTTTGATGCGTAATAGTTGCGGTTGATGTCGTTTGGTAGATTGATTTGCGTCGGTTTAATAGATCGCGTTCTGTCCAGATTATTGCGCGGTCAGTTTTGAGTGTTTAGAGGCCGAATTAGGAGTTTTGGTCTCCTAGAGTTATGTAGATAATGTTCTTAGCTTTCAGTGTCCGCCAAGAACGCCAAAATCCGATTAACGGTTAGAAAGTTATGAATTGTTTAGTGCCGATGTCTGGCTAATCTGTCAACATTCTGACAGTCTGTAGAAAACTGCGTTAATCTATTATTTAAAGATGAAATCAGAGGATCTCAGTATAACGAAAAATGTAGGTAATTTCTATACCTTTTCATAGAGATAAAGAACGCAAGATTTGGACCTTCGTAGCAAAAGTTATGGTGGTTTTAGTGTACTGTCCAGAGAAACCGACGTGAAAATTGTTGTTCTGTAGGTTGGCTTGGTAGAGGCAATAGTTGGCATAATCAAAAGGGTTCCCCAACTAAGTTTATTTAGGTAATTTAATTACCTTTCCAGAAAGTCCAAGAACATCCTATTTGGACTCCGGAGCAGAAAGTTATGTATTTTAGAAGTTGACTGTCCGCAGTGAACACCAAAAGCGATCGCTAGAAATTTGGAAGATTGGAAAATGCTTGGAAGTTTAGAGAGTTCAATTGTGTTGTTATTTATGTTTTTGGTCCAGTATGTTGGTCTTAGATTGGGTTATCTCTATGTACAGGTGGGAGCGAGATCCCAGGGGCAGCGCCCACTTCGCGTCCACCGTTCTCGCACGGTTGAGGCAAGTATCCGGGTTATTGTATTATTATGCTTGTATGCTGTGACTGTTTGTGTTTGGGTCATAATAGCCATGAATGGATGATATTGTGATGAGTACCAAATTATCTTGGTGGTTGCAAGTACTGCTTGATAGAGTAATTATGAATTGTTTGATGATGAGTGCTATGTTTTGATACATATTAGCTATGCTTAGTTGATAGTGTGATATGTTGATCAAAGATGGTAAATGCTTAAGATATGAATGATAGAAGTATGAATGAGTTAAATTCATAAGTGATATTGCTAAGGAGGTATGATTATGATGATTCATGATGTGTGCATATGCATCATGTTGACAAAATAAAGACTTGGTCACGTGGTGACCAAGCATTTGTTGAGATCCCCGTCATGTATATGACGGGCTTGAGGTCCCACACTTGTGGAGTGTGGGCTTGAGGTCCCCTTTACTTGCGGAGTATTGGGCAATTGGTCCCCGGGGCTTGCGAGCACAGGCATGGTATGCGGCGACGGTCGATATCTCGTGACACGGTGAAATGCGACAAAGAGTGAAAGAGAAAAGTTGCATTGCATATTCGCATACATACCTCATGAGATATGTTTTTGTGTAAAGCTTTGGAATGGAATGTTGATGATGTAAATGTGAGATTAATGTTTCCTTATTGGTACTTGCTGAGTCTTTGGACTCACCCTTGCTTTTGTTGTGTTTTTAGGTACCACTTGCAAGAATGACATGCATGGGAGGGAGTAGACTTGAGTTGGACACACACACACTACCATCCACCTTAAAAGTTGATAAATTTTTAGTTCATACTTTAATAAAGGAGCAACCTGCTTAGAGATTGTTTATGTTTATGCTTCATGCATTGGATTAAGTGTAATAATGATAGGTAGTGTCTTTTGGATATCTCTGATATGCTAGTTGCTTTCATGTTTTGAATGTCTATTGATTATGCTGAATGTTGGATTAATTATATACATTTTATTCAAATATTGGAACCTCCCGTAGCTAATAATATTGGGGAGGTTCCGCAAAAATTTGGTAGGATGTTTTGGCTTAGAATTGTTTAATGTTAGTTTGGTAGCATTCCAGGCTCAATGCTGAGCTGGGGTTTTTCAGTTGGTATCAGAGCGGGCTTTAGGTCCGTGGTTAATAGAAAAATAAATAAATATTAAATTGACACACTGTGCACAGTAGGTGGGGTTGGGAATTACATTGCTTCCGCATTATCTGTTGCTATGTTTCATTTGTTGAGCAATTGTTGAATTACCTCTGTGCTATCTTTCTTGTTGTTAATCTATGAAATGATATGTTATGATATTCTATAACTATGAATCTATTATATGATTACCATTAGATGATCATGTATAATCATATTTGATTATATTGTTAATGCGTGTCGGTGATAGTGGATAAGAAGCGGAGGCCGTGATTGTGGCCTTGGACTTTGTCGGGTTATACCACCGTTCGTGGTAGACGAATAGAGTAGTTACCCCGAATACCATAGTTGCAGGAGTTGAGCGTGAGCTGCTTTAGAAAGTTGTTTTCCTTCTTGACCTCAATCTTGGCAAATTCTTGTTCGGTGGTGGATGATGATTTTCTCTTGGGTTCGTGGTTCATGGTAATGGTTGTGTTTCAATGGTCTCTAATGGTTCTCTGAAACAAGTATTGTTTTTCGACTGTTGAGCTGTCTTTACTACTTGTGATCGTCCTCAATTGGCATTACTGATAATTCCATGGTTGTTTCTTCTTTCTCATTGAAAAAGAATTACTCATGTATTCGTTTGAAAGTTTGGGTAATGAGAGTTTCTGTTGCAAGTTTGTTAACATGAGAAAACATTGGCTCTATGTATTTCTTTTGGATTATTCCGAGTGATGAAGTTTAATGCATCTCTTTTCGTTGGAAATTGCTAAAATCCTTTTCGATGCCTTGTTATGGTTAAATCGTGAGATTGTAATCAAATAACTCGATATGGTATGGATATCAAGTTGAGTCATTGGTATGGTGAATAATTAATATTAATTAGTAACCTTGGAAGTGAAATTGATTAGGATGATGTTGTCTTTTCTAGTTCTTGATGAACGGTATATATGAGTAGTGATTGAGAGATATCAAGAAGTATGGAACCTTGATGAACTAGTCTGGTCATTAAAACTGTTTAGGTTGTTAAACTTGTTGGGTTCTTTGGTTCCTATGGATTAATTTAATTGTGTGGAAAGGAAAATTAGAGGGAATACCAGATTTACATATTCCCTAGTATGATTAGTTATTAGAATTGTGTACAACCGGTTGAACGGATTGAATATCGGTGGATCTAGAAATTATGGGAGGAGTTCTATGTAGTTCTTCTATTTAGGATGACGTTATGAATTTGGTTGTAGTGTTGTTGAGATTCTTGATCGATAGAAGATTTCGATTTTTTTGAAGTTTTAGTGTATTTTTTTGCCGAAATCCAATGTGAGGAGGAACAGTTGAATATGTGCTTGTTAATATCCATGTGATTTGGGAAGGAAAGTAGGTAGCAACTAGATTTCATAACGAAGCTTGCTTGATAACAACAAGGGTTGTCGATAACTGTTGTGTGTTGAAGTTTGATAATGAGCATCGCTAAAAGTTGAACTGATATGATATATTAGGTGGCTTATGCCCACATGATTGTGAAATAATTGGATGAACTTGTGTCCTTGATGAAAGGGTTTTGGTAGGAGCTTTTCAATTGGGTAGTAGACCCCTTCTAAACTTAAGAAGTTGATGTAGTGATGTTGTATGATTTTGGTATACTCTCATTTTGAAGATGGGATGAAAAGGTAGTATGGAACTAATTGGTGAAACTTTGGGGGCTTTCTAATGGAATAGTTGATGATAAACATTCATGTTCAGAGTATATTATTCTTGATGTTAGTAAGATTATCTGCAAGGGATTGTGACTTGTGTGTGGTGATGATTCTTTTAGAAATAAAGAAATTTGATCGTCTTTCGTAACTTGGATTTTGTAGAAGTGTTTCGAGTTTTGCGATGGTGATCAATTGGATCGCTTGAGTTATGTGGTGATTGAGTTGCTTTGAGCAAAGTGACATGTTGAAAGATTTTATTGGTTCTTAAGTTGTTCCTACGATTTGGTCTTAAGAGCTTATCTTGTTTAAGTGGCAAAGTGATGTAGTAATCACGTAAAATAACCTTCCTTGTTAAAGGAATGAGTCAAGTATAAGTAATTGAGCTTTAAGTCTCGTTTCGCATCTTGCGTTTATTTGAGAGTGCTTAAACCTTATGCAGGTTGTTCCATAAGAGTTTATCAATTTTCAAACGGCATTACCGTCTTCTCATTTGTGGTTTGGTATTCGCTTTGAGGGCTTGAGCCCTCATCGTTGACATGCCCTTATGTTTTTCGAGTACTTGGCTTAAGTGACGCTTTCCTTGGTCTTGTGTTCAATGTAGGTGGCACATGTTTTCCTAGTTGATGAAAATTGATTTCATTCGCTCTTTCTTTTGAGGAAGAATCAACCTATTCGTTTCACCTGAGTCTTTTGAGGTGTTCAATAATTGTAGTTGTGAAACTTGGGTTGTAAGTTATTCGATGAGCATTGGAGGATGAAATAATTTCGTAATATAGTTCTTTGAGAGAAGTCTATCTCAATGGAAGATTGTCTTATGGGGTTAAACTGATTACATTGTTAAAGCTAGTAGAACCTATAGTGATTGTGATCCAAGATCTTTTGTTCACTTCGGGTGGGACATTAGAATTACCGAGAGTATGAAAATCTTGATCAATTTTATAGAGTATCGTAATTTGGTAGTATTGCGAGGTTGTGAATGGTTATTCTCGATGACGTGGTTTAATGAGCGTGGGATTACAAAGTAATCGAATTGTCATGTCAATTAATGGGATAATAGAAAATGTTGAGTAATGTCAAGAGTGATTTGGTTTTGATTGAGTAACCTTCTAAGAGTTATAATCTTTGTAAAGGTAACCGGGTCAAGAAAATATTTTCATGAGGATATTAATAAGTGAGTATGTGGGAATTATGGATTTTAGGGATTTAATCGAGGATTTCCTATCCTTTATATGAGAAGTTAGTTGCAAGAGTCTTGGAGGTTAAATGTGACTTTGCATTGTTATGCTAGAACATTGAGTCGCCCAAAGATTATGTGTAGAGTAAGTAGAATAAGGTTGGATTATGAACAGTGGGATGATCGTTGATAACACCCTTCGATGTAGTACATGAGAGTGTGTGATGTGGAATCAAATGTTTGTCCTAAAAAAAGGTTGAGGTGATATGATCGTGTGAGAGATCTAATTTGGGGATACTTTAAAAGTGCCATCCGTCAAATGAATTCTATCAAGAAGGGAATCGGTTAGAGAATGTTTTGTGAAATCATCAGAGTCCCTCTTCAAAGGTGTAGACAAGACGTTTCGATTTGGGCTTGGCGTTGAGATCGCCAAGTTAAGAGTAACAAGTTAGTGTGTTGTGCGATGATTGGGATTCCATAGCTTGAGGGAAATTTTGGTCCTAGAAGAGAAACTGTTAAATTGATGCTTCCTCAAGAAGTGAATTGTTTTCCTGATTTTCGTTTAAGTTCTATGCTGTTGACCTTTGTCTTTTGCAAAGTTGAGCTTGGCTTTATGTTGGTATGTGTGGTTCTTATCAATTCAAAAAGAATAAAAGAAATGTTGGATTTGGTTATTCGAGTGATTTCTCCTTTGGCGGATGTGGTGTTTATTTGCAAATTTTCTAATTTGAAGGTGGAAAGATTTTCGTGATAAATCTTCGATTCTGAACTTGACTCTTTTTAGTACTGAGTTGGTAACACTTGGTTGTGATGATAGTCCTTCATTTTTTCAGTTGGGCTATGTCGGTGTAAGAGTGTGTTTAAAGCGAGTTCTGTTGTGTGTCCCTCGTTAAAGGAGGCGATCTTTCTTTGGGTGAAAAAGTCCGCTTAATAGGTGGAACAAAAGTTCAGTGTTCTATGCACATGTTGCGTGGTTCGGTACCACTAGGGGGGGTTGCCCCAAGGTACATTGGGTTGTTTTCGCTAGTTGGCAAAACGTTAGGACCGTAGTGAGTCCAAGCGCGAAGTACATATCGCCTTGTTTGTCCCAAAGGCTGAGTGAGTACCGAGAGGTCCAAGTTTGAAGTTTCATGAGCCGCCGACCTTTGAGTAGCATCTGTGCGTTGTTAGAGAGGTCGAGCGAGTCTTTGAGGGCACCGCCGTTGGTTTGTGTCAAGGTACCTTTGTCCCATTAGCCCGAGAGGAGGCGACTTGGGAATTGGAGTATCGATGCGCGAGCTTTATCCAAAGTTTTTCACTACAGTACATAGTAATGTTAGTAAATCTTTTAGCGTGGTTTTTTGGTGTTGAGGTTGAATAGAATTGGGTCGAATTTGCTTAAGGAGGGTAGAATGTAATACCCCAAAAATTAAATCGAGAGAATAATTAAATCGGAAGATAATAATTAAAATCGGGAATATTTCTTTAGCAAAGCGATTGGACAGAGAAAGAGGGGTTTTAATGTAATACTCCAATTTATTCTACTTAAAGAAAGCGCTCAAAAGTGAACACCAAAAGCTTATCGCTAGATATTTGGAAGATTGGAAAATGCTTGGAAGTTTAGAGAGTTCAATTGTGTTGTTATTTATGTTTTTGGTCCAGTATGTTGGTCTTAGATTGGGTTATATCTATGTACTGGGGGAGCGAGATCCAGGGCAGCGCCTTTCAAGCGCCCACCGTTCTCGCACGGCTGAGGCAAGTATCCAGGTTATTGTATTATTATGCTTGTATGTCGTGGATCGTTGTGTTTGGGTCATAATAGCCATGAATGGATGATATTGTGATGAGTACCAAATTATCTTGGTGGTTGCAAGTACTGCTTGATAGAGTAATTATGAATTGTTTGACAAGATGAGTGCTACGTTTTGATACATATTAGCTATGCTTAGTTGATAGTGTGATATGTTGATTAAAGATGGTAAATGCTTAAGATATGAATGATAGAAGTATGAATGAGTTAAATTCATAAGTGATACTGCTAAGGAGGTATGATTATGATGATTCATGATGTGTGCATATGCATCATGTTGACAAAATAAAGACTTGGTCACGTGGTGACCAAGCATTTGTTGAGATCCCCGTCATGTATATGACGGGCTTGAGGTCCCCACACTTGTGGAGTGTGGGCTTGAGGTCCCCTTTACTTGCGGAGTATTGGGCAATTGGTCCTGTGCTTGCGAGCACGAGGCATGGTATCGGCGACGGTCGCATATCTCGCATGACCGGTGAAATGCGACAAAGAGTGAAAGAGAAAAGTTGCATTGCATATTCGCATACATACCTCATGAGATATGTTTTTGTGTAAAGCTTTGGAATGGAATGTTGATGATGTAAATGTGAGATTAATGTTTCCTTATTGGTACTTGCTGAGTCTTTGGACTCACCCTTGCTTTTGTTTTGTTTTTAGGTACCACTTGCAAGAATGGCATGCATGGGAGGGAGTAGACTTGAGTTGGACACACACACTACCATCCACCTTAAAAGTTGATAAATTTTTAGTTCATACTTTAATAAAGGAGCAACCTGCTTAGAGATTGTTTATGTTTATGCTTCATGCATTGGATTAAGTGTAATAATGATAGGTAGTGTCTTTTGGATATCTCTGGATATGCTAGTTGCTTTCATGTTTTGAATGTCTATTGATTATGCTGAATGTTGGATTAATTATATACGTTTTATTCAAATATTGGAACCTCCTGGTAGCTAATAATACAGGGGAGGTTCTGCCAAAAATTTGGTAGGATGTTTTGGCTTAGAATTGTTTAATGTTAGTTTGGTAGCATTCCAGGCTCAATGCTGAGCTGGGGTGTTACAACAATGCAATAGGCTTAGCTACCTCTAATCGATAAAATTAACTTTGACACAAGAAGCATGCATACTTAGTTTTTACAAACAAGATATTAGAATTTAAAAGTAGTAGGAGCAATATGATCAAATGATATTACACTGCTTGCCTTGTTGTAGATCACTTGTTTGCTGCAGAGGATCACTCGCGTAATCAATAATTTCTTCGGAACCTAACGCAAAAGGGCGATAAAACCAATAAGAACGAAGAACACCAGACAAAACTCAACAGCAAAACTCATCCAAATCTCATGAAATTTGCACAAGAGCAAGGGTATGATTTAAATAATTTTAGGAACAAGAATCAAATCATTTGGACTAAGTATGAAAAAGTTATGACCTAAATAAATTCTCTCAACCTAGAAAATCAATTTTAATTCCTATCTGTTACTGTTCATGGCGAAATTTTCCAGAAAGAAAATGAACATGAAATTTTTATGGTAGGTAGATACTGGTATTATAAGGTTAGCAAAACTGAGTTTACTCAACTTGGAGTTATAATGGATTACTTATGATTTTTCTAAGTTGTAAATCTAACGCAAGTTACTTTTCAGAAATAAAACCTTGATCAAAGCCTATTTCAAATTAAAGTACACTAACAGAGGAATTTAACTAAATTGAGTTTGCATAATTTGGAGTTATACAGAAAAAGATATGCATTTTACAAGTCTTAATTCTATTTCAGGAATATTTTAAAATGGTGATATCAAGTTATTATTGTTTGCAAAAAAATTTGTTACAGAAACATGTCTAAAAGCATTTTTAGATTAAACTCTATTTAATCTAGAATTTAACCCCACTTGAATTATTTAAAATGATTTAAATTGATTTAGTTACGAGTTTCTAAAGTTTAAAGCAATTTTCAGTTGATAAATAAAGGCTTAACGAGAAATAAACTAACTTAACAGAAATAAACAACGTGGACGAACGAGGACCTTAGATCCGAAAACTAATGGCCTACGCGCACGGAGAACAGCGCACGTGCGCGAGCCTAAAAGGGAGCCACCGTTGGATCTAGATCCAACGATCCACAAGAATTGGGCCGATCGGGGAACGCGAATGCCGCAATCACCTCAGCCGCAGATCTCCAGATGGAGGGCTCAGAGCGTTGCTCCCTTCGGGGGTCCCGAACAGCACACGCATCTAAGCCGTTGATCTCGAGTTGGGTGGTCCAGAGCGGTTGAGAAACCTGGGGGTTCCGAACGGCCACTAAGATCTAGGACGTTGATATAGATCTGACGTCCTACAGCGTTTGAGACCTTCGGAGATCAAAATTTTAGATAGATCTAGACCGTTGATCATGGGATCGACGGCGCACAATGCACGTTATATTCACGTGTAGGATTTTAAGCGTGCTAGCGGCTCATCTGTGCGGGCCCACTCGTCAGCGACACATGGGGCTATTTTAAGACAGCCATTAATTGCAAATCCAATGATTAGTGATGATTAGCAATTAATGTGTCCTAATGCCTTCGCACAGAGAGGTTCAAGTGGTAGAGGGTCCACCTGGCAGCGACACATCTTGCCAGATTAAGGCACATTAATTGCTAACCAATGATTAGCAATTAATGCCTTCGGATTTGTCCTAACGACCTTGTTACTGTGGTTTAAGCCCTACGGGCCCACTTGTCAGTGACTCAGATAGTCATTCCGACAGCCACTTAAAGCTTTGAGTTAGGAGAAATGGATATGATGCTAAAGGGCTCAAAAGGGTACAAGAAGAATTGAAGATGAATCACTGGAGCACCCAAGTCCACAAAGGAGCTTCACGGCTGAAAATGGAGGCTTGGCTATTTTTCGGCGTTTTGAGTTCCACAAACAAAGAAAGAGCTAGGGGTGGTGTAAAAGAACACCAGGAGGTGTTTTGGGAAGCTTATAAAGCTAGAGGATTAGGGTTTGGGCAAAAACAAAATTTTTGGGTGTTAGGTCCATAGGGCTACCATAGCCCGAAAAAGAGATGATGGGGTGCAGGAGTAGGGCATGGGCATGGCCGAAAGCACATGTGCCCACTGATTGCCCCGACAAGAAGGCGTTGACGAGGGAGCAAGATTTGACAGAGCCATGCTTCTCCCTCTGTTCACGCACGGTGCGAGGAAGAAGACGACCGGAAAACACTAGGGTTGTTGTGAGCCGTTGGATTTTAATCAGACGGCTGAGGTTTGCCCAAAGCTCCTGAGGTTTAAAACAACTAGGGAAGATCGTGAACGTTGGATCTAAAAGGGACGGCCACGATTAAATGTGACCACAGGGTGACCCGATCGGCACACTCAATCTAGACGGTTGGATCTTGATCCAACGGCCCAAATGAGTGGGCGCTTCGTGAGTTCCGAACGGCCCAATCAATGCAGGCTGTTCGATTTAAATCTAACGGCTAAGATCGATAGCGTGTTATAAAAGGAGGCCTGGTGCAGTTAGTTGACTGGACCAAAACAAGTGGTTAGAGTCCGAGTCTGACTCGAGCCCGAGAAACAGTAAAATCAGGTTTTGGGTTTTAAATTTGAGCTGGGACTTTGAGGAATTTTTAGGGATAGCAAATGAATTCCAAAAATTCTAAAATTTTTACAGGGGCTTGCTAACGTAGATATTAACCTTGTGTAAAATTTTCAGAGGTTTCTGTGCAGTGCATTTTCCTCCAAAAAATTCTGCAAGGTTTTGGAATAGGGTTTGACTGAACATCAAACAGGTTTGACTGCCTTGTAAAAATATTCAAATAATTTCTAAAAATTGTGAAATTTTTCAGAGGGGTCACATACCATCCCAAGAACTTAGTCAAAATATTTCCAAAGGATGATCACAAGATTTGACATGAATGTTTTTGGAAGACAAGGTTTTGGATCAAAAGACTTGTGACTTTGTATTTCCATAATTCTTGTACAGGAATTGTTCAGAACATACAGGAAATACATGATGTAAGAAAAAGTTTTAATTTCTACTCATTTTCTTACATTTGAATCACAAGTCCAAAATTGGGATGTTACATTTGTTGTGTTTCTTCAGTTCCTCATACTAAAAGTGCATCTATTTTGTCGCATGCCAGGAAAAGCCAGACGCATATGACAAACTGGTGAAAGAAATGGTGATAGAGCAACGTGCTCGCCCATCGGTCAAGACAAAAACCCCAGAAGTAGTAGCTCAAGAAGAAAAAGAATGACTTGAGAAGTTGGAGGTTTGTTTGATCTTGTTAGAATAAGACTTCTTTATATTTCCTTATATGTATATGGCAATCCTCTTGTACTCCTTATATATATTGCCTATTAGGCCTCTTGAATAGATGAACACAATATTCATAACATGGTATCAGAGCTACGGCTCTAACCTATCTTTCTGCTGCCACCCCGACGCCCCGTCGTTCTTCCCGACTACGCTGTCGTCTCGTGCCACATCCGTGAAAGGGATACTGGTAGGCTACGCTAGCAACAATTCAACATTTCTACCACGTAAACCAGGATGCCAAGCAAGATAGATGATCACAGATCATTACCACCAGACACGCAGTGCAGCGGAAGTAGAGTCGGAACAGCCTAGTCCGACGATGAACGCGCCGATGTAGTGGTCGTAGATGATCGTCCAACGTCCTCGTAGTCGATCGTCTCCTCCAGCAGCCTTTGCGGTTCCTTGTGAAGATCACGGATCATCTTCAGCGTAACAGCGACCGCAGTAGCACCTCTACGGAATCCACACGTCCAGAGAAGGAACAACCGTACGCCGGTGTGCTAGCATCAAGTTGCACGGGAAGGCTCTCTCAAGAAGATGGCGGCTAGGGTTTCGGTGGAAACAACTCACGTGTCTCTCTCGCCTCTCCCATACTAGCCTCAAGCATCTCCTTATATAGTGCCCCGTGTCGGATTCTATCCGAACACGTTTTACGAATCGTATTCGTACTGGTTTGTTCCATCCCATTAAGTGTGTGACCCGTTAGGTTTATGTGTAATCGGTTGTGACTCGGAAACCCTTTCCGACCACGAGTCGTAGCGGTCCCTAGCAGGACATAACGATTCCCGAATACACACAAATTATATCGGACGAACCTTAATGCAATATGATCTACGACTAGGTCCTCATCACTTACGACCATATACGACCAGTTCGCACTCGGTCACGACCAGTTCATAACTCCTTACGACCAGGTTTCGACTATTCTGTGATTTCATTCAATCAGTCTACGACTTGCTCGTATCACCATATGACTTGTCTGGATCTGATCGAACTAAGTGACTTACTTTAGTATTTTCCCTTTGCCTCACGATATCTGGTTTGAGCTCCAGGTGAGATAATGTGTCATCCATAGACTGTTCAATATTTTCTCGATCGAGTCGTCGGATAACCTTACGTGGTCGAACACTTCGACCACTAGTGGCACGGCCATGCACTTTATTTATCCGACTACTTCGAGGGGCCCAGAGACATCCCTCCCGTTATACTAGGAGGGGCAAATCCCATATCCGACCAGTCAATCCCTCCGCATGTTTCATAGCATACCCAAAAACTACCTTTATAACTACCGAGTTACGAGCAGCGTTTGGCAACCCCTAAGAGTGCTATTACACATGTAGGGAACCATGCTGATCTCAGGTCTAAGGATTATACATCATCATTGCTTGAGACCAACTAATGACACACAGGATCATAACAATCTCAATAGTGTCTCAAGGTGGGTCGATCCAACCCCATGTTCTCTAACATGTGTTCACATTATTGATTCGATATCCCTATATCCATGACCGGTGAAACATGGTCATCAATCAATATATGCGCTGGTCGTAGAGTCACTGGTGTTCCGATCAGTGACATTCGACCAGGGATACTTTTAGAACGACATCATATAAGTCGAAGAGTTTCACCAACAAGTCACATACTCGTTGATCTTCAGAACTAATGATTCATTCAAGGAATAGAATGACATTTATTCAAGAACTCATAAACATAGACGTGATACAATCATCTCCATGATTGCCTCTAGGGCATATCACCAACAATCCGTTGCCGCCGCCACCGCCGTCATCGTCGCCCGCGCCACCACCGCCCGAGGTTGCACGACGCCGTCACCAGGCTGCCGCCGCACTCCGTCGATCGTCACCAAGCCATCCGCTGACGCCGCCTGAGTGTAACACCCCAGCCTGGCCTGAGCCTGGAATGTTACTAAACTAACAATACAACAAATTAAAAACATGACACTTTACTAAAATCCGGCAAAATCTCCTTTGTTTAGCTAACTATTCTAGGGATTTCGATAGGTACAAGTATCAAAATCAAGAATCCAACTCGCAGAATAAACAATACGTACTCATGGTATACTAAGTGACTAAAGCATAATCACAATTATCCAAAAGAATATGTTACTCATCATTATTACAAATAACCCAACGCATAAACATAACCATAATCAACCCCTTAAGAAGTTTGCTCATTTATTAAGGTACGATCTGGAATTTAATTAACTATCAAAGTTTCATGGCAGTGTGTGTGCGAACATAAAGCTACTCCCTCCCATGCATGTCGTTCTTGGATTGGGTACCTAAAACAACAACAACAACAACAACAACAACAAGGGTGAGTCCACAGACTCAACAAGTATAAATAAAAGACATACAATACAAAATTATAACATCAGCATCCACTTCCAGAAGCATATCAGTAAATCATTCCACATGCATATGCAATGCTCAATGATCTTTTCTCTTTATCTTTTTTTTTTGTATTTTACCGGTAATGCAAAGTATGCAACCGTCGCTGCATACCCATGCATGTGCTCGCAAGCGCAGGGACCAATTGCCCAATACTTCGCAAGTAAAGGGGACCTCAAGCCCGTCATATACATGTTGGGGACCTCAAAGATGTGCATGCTTGGTCACCACGTGACCAAGCCTCAACATGATCTCAAAATGCACATGCACAGTTACTCTATTCATCATCAATATGCTAAAAGCAATAACATTGTACATGAATAGAACACAATCATACTTTGAGCATTCACCATTCTTAATACACACATCATGCCAGCAACCATGCATCTCTATCATATATCAAATACATGCAATCATGATCAAGCATTCACAACCAATGTAACAAACAATGTACTTGCCTCAACCGTGCGAGAACGAATGACGCGAAGAGGGCGCTACCCTAGAACCAATCCCCCACCTGAGATAAGTTAACAAGCATCCTAAGATCACAATACTAGACCAAAACAAGCTAGAAACATTTACAAAAAAAACTATACTCTCTTACCCCAACTCCAAAATTTGGAACATCATCTATCCCCTCGACAGATAGTCATAATAAAAAATTCATATCTTTTAGTACAGAGATCCAAATCGGGTGTTTTGGACTCTCTAGAAAGCTTATCAAATCCTCCATCTAAACCTAGTTAGTGAGCCTTCCAGATTCGGCAATCTACTACCCCTACCAAGCTGATGAACAGAATAGCTAATTCACGTCGGGTTTCTGGACAGAGATATTAAAACTATCATAACTTTCAGAATAATGATCCAAATTTTGTGTTCTTTAGCTTCCTTGAAATCTAAGACAATTATCTACATCTTTCGTTATAGTGAGACCTCTTAGAAATTCTATATCTATCCGCTTAAGTCTGATTACTAAAAACTATCAGAATCGTAGCAGATTTGCGAAACAGCAGCACTATGAAATTTATAACTTTTGAACCGCACGTCCAAACGACACGATCTTGTACTCTACAGAAAGGTATCGATGTTGCCTACAATTATCTAGGAGGTGTCCTGGTCAGATTCTGCCATTAATCATTTCAACAATATCGTCGAACCCAATCTGCCCTAAGCAAACCTAAAGACCGACATTGCTAAAGATCAAATAATCCACTAATCGGAAGGGGATGGGGTCTTACCCTTGAAGAACCGCCACCGAACACTATGAACACCCACCCCAGGCCACGATCTCTCCCTTCCCCTTACCTCTTCTTCTTGGCCAATAGATCTCCCGGGCGATCCTCCTTCCTCCTCGACACCGACAGCGAAGGAGCACCTTCTTGGCCAGCAGCAGGGGAGGACCAGCAGGGAGGTGGTGTGGGGAACCAGTGAGGAGAGGAGGTGGGGGAGGCCAAGGGGGGAGAGGGGGATTTGGGAGGGGCGGCTAGGGTTTTGGGGGAGGGTGGCGCCTCCCCCCCTTGGCCGGCCATGTGCTGCCCACTTGGGCCAAAATGCAGGCCCAAGTTGCCCAAATATTGCTGCAAACCCCTCCTTTATCGGTTTAATTAAGTATTTTCTGTTTGATCCTTCTCCTGGATCAACTTCTAAATAGTCCTTTTCTTCGAATATTTGGCTTTCTCTCATATTCTACTATGGAGTATTACACTGAGGACGCTGCTCCCTGCCTGACGTCACCTATCGATGAAGTGGGCCGAACCGATGTCGAATGACTCCATCGCCCGACATCGGTCGTAGCACGTCGCCTTTGACCCGTCGTCGTCGCTTGGAGACCCTTTGATGAAACGCCATCACGTCGCTTGCGCCTCCGCCGCCCGCGTGCTCTAGCCCAACGCCCGACGCCGCTGTGGCACTGCCCGACTTGACGTTGCCATTCTTCACCGCCCGTCGCCGGTGCTGCCTCCGCTCGGATCGCCGCCGCTGTAGTCGACCTCACCCGGGCTGCCGCCGACGCCACCGCCGCTACCAGCAGGGGGATCCCTAGTTCCCCTGCACGAGTGCTTTTGCCTGTTGCATTCTTGCGTGGGCCAGTTTTAGTGTGAGCCAACCCATTCAAAAAAAAGAAAAGAAAAGAAAAAATAAAAAAAACAGACGTTGGTCTAACCGCCGAGCCATCCAGCGACCGCCTACCGATGGCTTCCGTTCCACCGGTTGCGATCCCATTCTCAAGAGCCAAGCTTAATAGGATGAACTACAGGTTGTGGTCTTCACTCATGGAGATCACGCTCGATGGTCTCCGCCTCTAGGGACATGTTACTGGTGCCCGACCTTGTCTGTCATCGCCGATTCAGCCTCCTCCCAGACAGCTTACTTCAGCACCCCCTGCAGAAGATGAGGCAGAGGCCGCTATTATTGCTGCTGACACTGCTGATGAGGCCTTTCAGTATGCCATAGACGCTTTTGAGTGTTGGTGTGCTAATGAGGCCCGTGTTCGAGCCATCCTGGTGGTCAGCGTCGATGACTCCATCCAGCCAGACATTGTTGGTCTGCGTGCTACTCGTCAGATTTGGGAGTACTTGCGTGAGCGATACCAGCAGAGTAGCGATGCTCAATTCTTTTCACTCCAGCGTGAGTTGGAGACACTTCGCCAGGAGGACTCCTTCGTCGATGATTTCTTCCGAGCCCTAGCCAGTCTCTAATGCCAGCTGGACGAGCTCGCTTCTCCACACTATCAGGAGTGTCATAAAGTGCAGAAGGCAGATCGTGATCGCCTTCACTTTTATGACTTCATCTGCCATCTTTGCCTAGAGTTAGAGCCTGTCAGGGCTCAACTGCTGAGCCGCTCACCACGACCGATAGTCACCAAGGTTCTTTCGATGCTTCATGCCGAGGAGCTTCGCCGCGGGTTAGTAGCATAGTTTGTTCCGACTGTGCTTGCTACCCCTTCTTCGACTACACCGCCGGTTTCTGCTTCGACTATAGGACCTTCTCAGCTGTCTGTTTCTGCTTCTGGTTTTACACCAACTGGGGTTCAGTGCAATTATTACAAGAACTTCAGGCACGACTACCAGCGTTGTGCGGTGCACAAAAAGCAGAACAAGGCGCGCGAGCGACCCAAGGGGAGCAGGGAGGTCCTTCCTCAATGGGAGGACAGACCAGCACGTTAGGACCTTCTCAGCGAGGTGATTCTATTCAGCAGTTCTGTCAGGCTCAATTTCAACAGCTCTCTCACAGCTTAGCAGGTTCTGCTAGTCTAGCTCAGACGTCTCCTCCAGGTACTTCTTGGGTTCTAGACTCTAGTGCCTCTTTCCACATGACATCGGACTCCACATCTCTCACTTCAGTAGGACCTCCTGTTTTTCCTATCTCAGTTCAAACAGCCGACGGTACTCCTCTGTCTGTCAGCAGTCAGGGCACTCTTTTGTCCACTAACTTTTGTGTTCCAACTGTTTCTCATATTCCCCAGCTTACCATGCAGCTTCTCTCAGTGGGTCAGCTCACCGATCTCGGCTGTAGGGTTGGTTTTGACTCTCACACCTGTTTTGTCTAGGACCGACAGACAGGGACGGTACTTGGGACTAGCCGGCACCGTAGGGATCGTCAGGGTCTCTACATTCTTGACCGCCTCCACCTTCCTTCCGTCCACTTCAGTTGCTCCTATCACCTCTACATCCACTGCCACTGCTGCCACCACCTCTGGAGTTTTTGCGTAGTGGCATCATCGTCTAGGTCACTTGTGTGGATCTTGTCTTTCTTCATTAGTTCGTCAGGGTGTTCTTGTACGTGTTACTATTGACACGTCCATGTTTTGTCAGGGTTGTAAGCTGGGCAAGCAGCTACAACTTCCTTATCATTCTAGTGAGTCCTTGTCTTCTTGTCCTTTTGATTTAGTTCATTCAGATGTATAGGGACCTACGCCTATTATCTCTAAAGGCGGGCATAAGTCTTATGTGATCTTCATTGATGATTATTCCCATTTTACATGGATTTTCCCTATGTCTAATCGTGGTCAGTTTTTTGCGATCTATCGTAGCTTTGCAACGATGGTTCGTACTCAGTTTGATCTCCCATCCGGTGTGATTCTGCTGGTGAGTACTCTTCTGGTGCTTTTAGACAGTTTCTTTGTGAGAAGGACACTCTTTACCAGTCTTCTTGTCCTGGTGCTCATGCTTAGAATGGGGTTGCTGAGTGCAAACATCGTCATCTGATTGAGACTGTCTGCACTCTTCTCCTTGCCTCTCACATTCCACCACAGTTCTAGGCTGAGGCTATTTCTACAGCTACATATCTCATCAATATGTAGCCCTCCACTTCTCTTAAGGGTGTCAATCCTATAGAGTGTCTCTACTCTCGAGCCCCCCAGTACACTCACCTTCGTGTTTTTGGTTGTACTTGTTTTGTTCTGCTGCAGCCTCGTGAGCGCACTAAACTATCAGCCCAGTCAGTTGAGTGTGTTTTTCTTGGTTATAGTTCTAAGCATAAGGGTTATCGCTGTTGGGATCTTTCTGCACGGCGGATCAGGATTTCATGAGACATTGTCTTTGACGAATCTCGACCTTTCTTCTATCGAGATTTGGCTCCTCCTGTTTCCACCGTTGAGTCGATTTCATGGTTGTCTCTTTCTAACTCTTCACTCATTTCTCTACTATCACATTCTTCCCCTGGTCTGTCTCTAGTGGTTCCTTCTGTACCTTCGCCTCTGGTGTTGCCTCCTATAGCACCGCCTCTTGTTCCTGCAGCACCACCGTCTCGTTTCTCTGGTATTCACTACTCCAGGCGTTCACCAGTCTCACTAGTCTCCTCTTCTGGTGTTTTTCCTACACCCATATCTGATCCTCCTGATGATGCTCCTCGTTACATCCTTCATGACCGGACATCCCTTCGACCTCCTGATTGTATTGGCTTTGCTCCGATAGCTCATGCTCTCTGTGTCACTGAGCCTAGTTCTTATCGTGAGGCTACTCCTCATTCTGAGTAGCAGCTCACTATGGCAGAGGAGCTTGATGCTCTTCGACATACGGAGACTTGGGATATTGAACCGACACCTGTGCATGCTCGTCCGATTACGTGCAATTGGGTGTACAAGATTAAGACCCGGTTTGATGGTACTATCAGGCGCTACAAGGCTCATCTTGTAGCTCGCTGTTTTCAGCAGAAGTACGGTCGTGACTACAATGAGACTTTTGCCCCTGTTGCCCATATGTCCACTGTTCACACTCTTGTTGCGGTTGCTTCTGTTCGTCGGTGGTCTATCTCTCAGCTGGATGTTAAGAATATTTTTCTTAATGGTGTTTTGCATGAGGAGGTCTATATTCAGCCACCACCTAGGTATTTTGTTCCCGATGGGCACGTCTGTCATCTTCGTCGTGCTTTTTATGGCCTCAAATAGGTTCCTCGTGCCTGGTTTGTGCGTTTCACCTCAGTGATTAATGTTGTCAATTTCACTGTCAGTTCCCACAATCTTGCTCTTTTTGTCCATGTCTCCTCTCGCAGTAGGACACTACTTGTTTTTTTATGTTGATGATATGCTCATCACTGGTGATGATTCCTCATTTATCACGTATGTGAAGAAGCATCTCAGTGAGCAGTTTCTGATGACTGATCTTGGTTCTCTTACGTACTTCCTTAGGATTGAGGTCCTTTCCATGCCTGAGGGCTACTACCTCTCCCAACAGAAGTATGTCCAGGACCTTCTTGATTAGTCTAGTCTGACTGACACTCGCACCGCCGAGACTCCTATGGAGTTATCCCTACAGCTTCGTGCTACTGATGGTAATCTTCTTGAGGATCCTACTTGGTATCGCCATCTTGTTGGGAGTTTGGTGTATCTTGTGAGCACTCATCCTGATATTGCTTATGATGTTCATATCTTGAGTTAGTTCATGGCTCAGCCTACCCATCTTCACTACAGTCACCTTCTTCGTGTTCTTCTCTACTTGCGTAGGACTATATCTCGTCGTTTGTTTTTCCCTAGCTCTAACTCACTATAGCTTCAGGCGTACTCCGATGCGACTTGGGCTAGTGATCCTTCTGATCGTCATTCTCTTTCTACTTACTGTGTTTTTCTTGGCTCCTCCCTGATTGCCTAGAAGACTAAGAAGTAGACTGCAGTATCTCGTTCGAGTGCAGAGGCTGAGTTGAAAGCTATGGCAGTAGTGACAGCAGAGGTTACTTGGTTGAGGTGGCTACTTGCGGATTTTGGAGTGCCTATGATGAGACCTACGACACTTTTGTCTAACAATATAGGTGCTATCAGTATTGCCCAGGACCCAATGAAGCATGAGCTCACCAAGCACTTGGTGTGGATGTTTCATACACTCGCTCAGAGGTGCAGGAGGGAGTACTTGCTTTACATTTTGTGCCATCAGAGTTACAGGTTGTTGACTTCTTCACGAAGCCATAGACTCAAGCACAACATTTGTATTTTCTCTTCAAACTCAGTGTGTGTGATCCACCGTGAGTTTGAGTGGAGTGTTAGAATAGGACTCCTTTTGTATTTCCTTATCTCTATATGGCAACCCCTTGTACTCCTTATATATATTGCCCATTGGGCCTCTTGAATAGATACACACAATATTCATAACAGATCTAACTTTGGTATTGGATGCAACTAGTGCTTGCTTATTTTAAACTTGCTTGTTCTGTTTATCCTACAGTTTGTTTTTGTGAACTCTAGTGGGACTTTAAGTTTAGCTTATAATTCTACCACATCACTAGTGTTTTTATTGACAAAAGTACTGATATTTAATTGCTTTATGATGCGGGATGACATTCTAGGAGGAGCGGGAGAAACGAATGCTTGGAACTGCTAAGTCCTCCGATGAAGAAGAAGATGATGACGATGAGGACGTGCAACGTACCATTTTCGAATGAGTATTAGTGCTTGCTATTTCAGTTTTCGTTCTTCAGCCGTATTTCAAATTAGCAAATATTTTCAAAAATCCTCCTAGATTCTATCTAGCTCGAGTTTGTGTTTCAAACCTTTTCGCAATTCTCGAATTCAAATTTTAATTTGAATTCTCCTTTGTCGGAATTGGGCCCTTCTCAAACCTTGCTCTTCTCTCTTTGTGGGCTCAACCTGTAGCCTTCTTTAGGCTTAGCACATGTTTCCTTGGGCTGACCCAGCAGCACCACCCGGCCCATCTCCTCTTCTTGGCCCAGTTCTCTTCCCCCTGCCCTTCTTCTCCCGTGGGGCAGCCCCTAGCCACTTGTGCCACTCGCACCGGTCGCCCTCACGCCCAGGCGCCATCGATCACGCTCCTGCACCTTTGCCGCGCCACGCGCATCTGCTCTGTCTGTCGGCCAGCACCGCTCCATCTTTGCTCGCCGTGCCCCATGCCGTCCTCGATGCCCTGGCGCACTGCACCCGGCGATGCGCTTCTCGACCGGTCGTTGGCAGAGCACCCGCACCGCGCCCTCGCTTTGCCCGGTCCAAGCCGTGCACCCACCTGCAGCACTCCACCTGCTCGTCCTCACCCCGTCCTCGCCACGACCTCGCTCCACTCATGCCCGCTCAGTGTCGCGTCACCCCGCCTGAGCCCACTTGTCCTGTCCCATCCCAGATCCTCCGCTCCCGCTGACACCCCATGCACCCCCAGCCCCCCAATGGCTCCACTTCGCCAGCTATAAGCCCCCCTGACACCTCCCTTGCCCTCCCAATTTGTCCCCTCCCTCCCCGAACAAAGAACCGAGGAGGACTCACCTTGGGTTCCCATGCGCTCCGTCTTCCTGTCGCACCCGAGCCGTTGGGGTCGCCCTCTTCATCTTCTCCGGCCGTTGCTCGCTGCCACCGCCACGCCCCCGAGCCTCCTTCTTCCCCCGTGCGACGCTGCCCCCTCGTCTTCCCCTCTCCCGTTTGCACCATGGGCCAAGCACCCCCCCCTTCCCTTTCTTTTTACTGGCAGGCTATCACCCCCTCCACCGTGGGCCGTGTGCACATTCCAGCCCAAGGCCTTGAGCTGGGCCAAATCAATCGCCATGGGCCACAGCACTCCTAATATCCTTTCTTTTTCTTTTTTGATTTAATTTCAAAAGAGATACTTCAAAAATTCATATCTCCCTCATTTGAACTCCAAAAATAATAAAACTAGTTTCTAGAATTTTGTAAATTCAAGATCTTGCTAATGGCATAGGTCTTGTTTAATTTGGAGTTAATTTGTTATTTTATTTGTTCCCTTTGCTTGTTTGTGTCTTTTGCCAGTACGATCGTCCTATTAGGATTTGAAGACACGGACGACCTCCAAGCTGATCAAGCACAAGATTATCAAGATCCTCTTGCCTATAACCAAGGCGAGTCAATGCTTTGATCATATTGAGCCTACATTCTATGCCAATATATTCTTTTAAAGATAGCAAATTGCATGCTTTAATTCCTTAATCAAATGTATGTTAAACCTTAAGGTAGTTAAATACCCATTTGAGGATTAAATAATTATTATGTCATCCTTGATAATTTGAATCCCTTAATCCTTGTCACCCTAGTAACTATGTGGTAACACTAGCTATAGGTTGTATTTAAGCGACATGCTAGTCTTGCTTGAGTACCAGGATATTAAAATGTCCCAATCATTGTCTCTTCAAACATGAAATGATTTGGGCAGTTATTGTGGGTAAATGATTGACATGGTTGAGTTAATGTGTTTTTACTCCTCAAAAACCCTAATAACTTACTGTTATTGTCTGGGCGGACTATGTGATGGATAGTATGTTGATGGGTGCTAATGCAGCCCAAAGAATATTGATGTGTAAAATGATCCGCCCAGGCAGCCTTAAGGATTTAATCTTATCATGACCTCCCGTGTAAAACAAGTACAACCACAAGTCTGCAAACTGCAACTTGGCGTAGTAGATTTATTGAACCTTGAAAGTCAGTCTCACGGAAGGAACAATAAAGGGTGCAAGTGTGAGCTTGATTACGTTTGAATGGAACACCAATGGTGAAGTGCCTTCTACGGCAAGACATAAGGGGTGACATCCTGCACCAACATATGGGCGTAACCCCATGTAGTTGAGATGACAGAAAGGGTGAGATATTTTGAAAGGTTACTATAACGGTCGCTCAACTACATGACTAAGGAATCATGTGGGGTAATGAGTATGACTATCTCTTGTGGGTAAAGTATACAACCTCTGCAGACTCTAAACTGTTTAAACAGTCGTGCCTACGGTCAAAGACGGACATGGGAACTTAACTTGAGTTAGTTCTATTTCAAAAACCTTGTGGGTGGTATGAAAATTGTGACGTGCTCACCTAGCCCTGAGATTGGTTTTTCCTGAGTCTTTGTACTCAGTGTTGTTTAGTGGTGGATGTAACCATAATCAACACAAGCATGAAGGTGGAGGTAACCTCCGTTGTCATTAAATATTGCACAATTACTCTCTTTAATAAAATGTGATTTGGTTAAAATGCTAAGTAATCGGAATTTGTAATTATGATAATTGAAAACATTGCTTTAGAAAATAAAAGAACCCGAGCCATCTGATGACTACGGTGGCCCGATTGATAGGATGTAGTCGAACCTCCACACGCTAAGACCACGAGCAGTCAAAACTATCCTACGACCAGATGTGATGCAGTCGTAGCCTTCTATGACCCCTTCTACGACCACTCCTCGTATGGTCGATAGCCTCCTTCGACCACTCAGCGGGGGCTTCGACCACGCAGTTGAAGTCGTGTAGTGGTCATAAACCTTCCCGATCAATATGAGGTGAAGTAACTTCGTTAGCACATTGAAGTAGCCTTTGATGCAGTCGAATCGATGGCAGTAGAGTAGCCCAGTTGGAGGTGGAGTAGCGGTCGTATCCGAAGGATTGATATCCTCATCACCGTCCTTGTTTAGTCTTGCATGTATATTATTGCATTGTGTGTTGGCTCGCGAGCACGAAAGTTGTTCTCATCCTCCCTCTCTCCCCCCAAAACCCTCAGAAGCAGGAAATCCTAGAGGTTACAACTACTACAAGGATCCAGAAGTTGGAGGCCTAGGAGATGATGAAGTGTAGTGTAGTCTTTAGCTATTCTAGTCTCGCCTCAGTCCAGTTGACTCCGTTGGTGCTTGCGTGCATCCAATATTATCCAAGCCCTTGGTTAATATCAGACGCACACGGGTTTCCCCAGTCGCTTGCTTGTGGAGAGATGTGCTCTCGCCCTTTTGCTTCTGTTGTCACTTCCGCTTTTGTAATGTAAACAATATTGGCATGTTTGGCCCTTATTGTAAAACCTGACCCGACGCGGCCTATGTAAACTCTGATGTGCTAAATTAATGAATGGTATGATTTTACGCTATGTATGAATTATTCAGTGATGTATTATGTGAGTGCTAGCTACTGATCCAGGGAATAGCATAGTGTTTCACAAAGGATTCTGGATTACGAAATCCAGGTCCGACAGAGCTCGTATCGAGCATATGATCAGAGGAGCCTTAGCTCACTGGACGAGCCTAAGTACTTGAGTGTTATTTTCAAAAACTAAGAAAAAGATTTTGTCAAAATATAGCGTATTTACTGCTCTTACTCATCACTCATAGTTCTATACTTATCTTTACTTAACTTGAGTTTTACCTTGTTGTTGACCTCCTCTTGTTTTCAAAATTTGTAGATGGTTACCCCATCGTCCGATAGCCCGTGGGACCTCCTTTCTCATGGAGAAAACGAAGGAGGGTTCGCGGACATCCTCCACCAGCTGATGCAGTATCTCGGTTTTCCCCGTCAGCCTATGTTCCAGGGTAGGATGATGAAGAACGAGACCCGCGAATCCTGGATGATGGAGGTGTACCTCCCTGCCAGGGTTGGCGAGTTTGTTGCCCATCTCTACAAAGCTGAGGCACCACGGCGCAACAGTCTTGATGCCATTCAGGACGCCGCACATGTCGCCTCCACTCGCTTATGCTGGAAGTACGAGGATCTCCTGCTGAGATCACCGTTCTGCTTCTACCTGTATCTCCCTGATGAAGAGCGTGTCCTGGCAGTCTTCGACACCAGAGATGATGATCCCTACCTGACGCACCAGGTCCTGCTTACACAGGAAATGACAGCTACCATCAGCACCACCTGTAATACCCCGAATATCAATTTGAGAGAATGTATTATTCGGGGGAGAGAAATTTATTCAATTTTCGAGTGCAATATAGTTTAGAGAGATTTCTCCTAACAAGGAAAGTATTCAATCAGCGATTATGTAATATCCTGTTTAACATTAGAGAATTAATTGAAATGAGAAAGGTATTTAACAGAATTAAAAAGAGAAATCAGATTTTTAGAGGAGAATTAATCTTGGGCTTTCGCCCACGTTGTTTGGCCCAAGCAGGAAGTTGGTTTAAGAAGGCCAACCAAAACCCTAGGTCTTTTTACTGTAGCACGCAGCTACAGCACCGCGCCATGTAGCAACCCTCCTCCCCTGCTGCCTCGCCTCCATGTCGCCCCTTTGCTGCTCCTTGCTACCGGCCATCGGAGGTAGAAGAAGGGAGAGAAAGGAGGAGGAGGAAGATCGCCTTCTCCAACGTTCTTCTGCCTACATCCTGGTTGCTGCAAGGGTAACGAATGCCGGGCCTCATCGTTTGATTAGTGGTAGATGTGTTTTGGTTTATTTTTTATTAGATCGCATTGCTGCGAGTAGAAACTTAAATCTGTCCAGAAGGTTGCGTGGACTGTTGCGGGGTCTTAGAAGCCGAATTTGAGTTGTCCATCTCCTAGAGTTCTGTAGGTCTGGTTCTTATCTTTCAGTATCCACAAAGATCACTCAATTCCGAGGTCTGAGTCAAAAGTTATGATCGTTTTAGTATCTGCTGCCAGAAATCTGACGAGAATAATCTGTCTGGTTATTTCCTAAAATATGAAAGGGAAATTGGTAGAATCTGAAAGTTCACACAACTAGGTTATTGTAGATAATTCGATAACCTTTTCAGATTGATAAATAACGATCAATTCGGAGTTACCTATTAAAAGTTATGGTCATTTTAGTTTTGTTGTTCGAATGTGTAGGCAGTTTCTGTACTGAAAGTTCAAACAATGGTTAGCCTATTATTTTGGCCGAATTGGATTATCGTGTCAACTAGAGTATTGTAGATTAGTCAGTTAAGAATCTACAGAAATTGGGTTTACCTCTTTTTGACTTCCAGTTCATGAGTTATGTCAATTACCGTGCTGCTGTCCAGAAACGGTATATGGCAGGAAACGTTGTTTTTCAGTTTCAGCTTTGAAAACTCGACTTGAGACATCGTGAAGCGGTGTAGAACTCCGATTAGTAGCGCTGGGTATATTATGTCCTTATTGAAATTATTTTACTTGTTTAGGAGGTGAAGCCTCGGGTTTAGAGTATCATCTTTGCCGCTAACGCGTCGCATCGTGGAAGGCAAGTAATTGTAGCAGTGTTACTACCGTTTAATTGGTTGTTCTTACTACTTGCAATCTATATTATTCTCGTATTTTGAAGTATTATGCCATGGTTGGTTGACTTACAAATGAGGTGATAACAGCAATTAATAATTGAATGTTTTACTTTGGATATCTTGCGTGTAGTCATGAGGTGGTTGCTTTAGATGCCGAATGTGGATCATGGATATATTTTCCATAGTGACTATGTGGTAGTAGTATAAGTTGATCTTGTTGGTGCCTGTGAGACCCCGGTTTATTAAACTTGTAATACTTAACCTTCCTCTGGTTCTAGTATCACAAATAGAATAATCTGCTGTCTCGATGAATATGTGCCTCCCAAACAAGCAAAGCACACATACATCATATCCAAGCATGCATCAATTCCATACAACAGATTATAACAAGTCTACCAAAAGACATACATAATATAAGTTATTACAACACAGCCGACCGGCCAAATGACAGAGATAGCAAATAAGTAACAGCGGAAGCAAAAGTTGCCATAAGATGGCTTAAACCAAAAGACGACAGGTTAGCCACATAACACCACGGGCAACCGACCGGCCGCCAAGCTAATCGCCAAGAAGCGCCACAAAGACAACTCACAAAAGTGAGGTCCATCGGACTCACTATCATCCTCTGCACAACACAAGCAATGCGGTGAGTACAAAAATGTACTCGCAAGACTTACGAGTAGCAAGCCCATACATAGCTACATGAAAGCTGTCTTCAAAGGAATGTGGTTTTATGGTTCTTTGGACGCATAAAGCAAGTTTCATTTGCAATATTGTAATAGATTGAACAGATTTTGTAAAATCTGTTTTTAAGCATTTAAATAACAATAGTAAGCATAAGTAACAAGTATCCACCTAGAAGTGACTTTCCCCAAAGCCACCACAACATAGCATGAATCACGATTCATACCACCATCAAGTTTTAATTTTAAAATGTTGTAGTCTAACTCTTGAAAAGCTTATCCAAGCGTGTCCATAACCTAGGACAAGGCTATTCGAATAGTTTTAATCCTCATAGGGTGTACCAATGTACCCACACTTGCATCGCCTTTTGCCAAGCTATTAAGCACACTTCCTTTGGTATGCCGCACGGCTAAGTCCTACTGAACCCTTTCCAATGGAACATGCTAATCATGAGACGCACGTATGGGGTTAATCCTTAGTGATCTGCCGACGAAATATGGATCACAAGGACCCATACGTGGAGCAAGATACACCGGCCTCGGCGGGTGTTCCCCTCCCTACAAACGTGTCCATGTTGCATATAATCAAATATGCAACCCACCACGTGACTCATTAATTAACACAGCCCAAAGTACTCAGCTAAGAGAGGTCCCATATCCCTCTAGTGTGGTTAGCACGCACAGAATGCTCGGATAACAGATACTCACAAGTAGTTCGGTCCTTAATTGACCCGGGCACCATTCCAATCACACCCAAAAGATCACACCATCTTACCATTGTGCCCAAGTCTAAATTGTTTTCATTTTCAGTTTTAGTTTTGCAATTTAGACAAAGCACAAGGCTGAAATATACACATAGTAATAGTTTGTGTGATCAAAGTTATCGACGAGTCGATAACTGCCCATTTCTACCGATAGCTAAGCATGGCTAAGCATAAAGACACGTAAACTACTAAGTGACAAGGGTCCATCCAGCGAACCCAAAATCACAGCAAGTAACCTAGGCTTCAGTAGTAGAGGAATAAACATTTCTTACTGATAATGCATCTAGTAGGCCAACTATCGACAATAGTTTAAAACAACATAGCAATGCATACATAAAATTTGCAAACAATATATTAGAATTTGAAAATAGTAGGAACAATATGATCAAATGAATGCTACATCTGCTTGCCTGGCTGAAGTGCAGAGTCTGATGGCTGTTGTGGCTCAATATCAGGATTAATAATATTATCTTCGGAACCTAACGCGAAAAGGCGATAAGCAAATAAGAACGAAGAACACCAAATAAACTCCAACAGCAAAACACATCCAAAACTAATAAAATTCACACTACAGCTAGGGAAAGATCTAAGACAATGATAGGAACAAGAATCATGCAATTAGGACTAAGCATACAAAAGATATGAGCAAAATGCTCCTTCTCAGCCTATAACAACCTAATTAATAATTAGTACTGTTCATGGCAAAATTTTCTAGAATGATCTAGGGTCTGAAATTTTTATAGCAGGTAGATTATGACATCCTAATAACAGCAAAGTTGGATTTACTAATTTTGGAGTTATACACATTTACTTATGATTTTTTTAAGTTGTAAATCTAATACAAATCATTTTACAGAATTATGAACATGCTCACATCCTATTTTATATGAAAGTATACTAACAGACGAATTTAACAAAATTGGTTTTGCACAATTTGGATTTATACAGAAAAAGATATGCATTTTTCAAGATTAAAACTATTTCTGGAATATTCAAAATGACAGAAATCAAGTTATTCCTAGTTACACAATTTTCTGCTACTGCAACATGCTTAAATACATTTTTATAATAAACTAAAGTGACAACATCATTTATTACCGTTGGAATTATCTAAAAAGCAGTTAAAATGAATTAGTTATGAGTTTCTAAAGTTTTACATCATTTTCATTGTTAAACAAATATTTACCAAATACGAACAACCTAAATAAAAGAAAACGACGTGGACAACTCCTAACCCTTGATCTAAATCCTATGGCTCACGCTACGAAAATAGCGCCGCAGCGCGCGAATCGAACGGAGCCCACCGTTGGATCAACATCCAACGGCGCACTGGTGTATGCATTCTGACGGTGCGGTTGCATACGATCTTGGCCGTTGATCGAAAGATCGACGGTCGAAACGATCAAGGCATCCGGAGGGTCCGAACGCACACAAAGATCGGGCCGCAGATCTAAAAATGAGCGGTAGATATTGATCGCAGTTCAAAGGAGATCTTGACACGTGGGACCGCATGTCGGTGACTTCAGTCACCCACGCCACCGTTTAACCCACGTGCACGCGGTGCATCGGGCCCACTTGTCGGCCGAGAGTGGCGGTTAAGACCAAATTAATGCCATTAATGATTAACCTTAACTAAACACTAATGATCACGAAATTTGATTTTAACCCTCGGGCCCACAAGTCAGCGACCGAGAGGAGATTTCCGATAGGGATTAAATGCCGACATATTAATTAACCAATGATTAATCATTAATGATGTCGGAACAGTGCGGGATTGAACCAGAGAGTGATCTAAGGATATTGGGCCCACTGGTCAGTGGCTCAACGACAACGATTAAGACATAATTAATAACTAATGATTAGCAATTAATGTGTCCTAATTAAGTGACGAAAACGGGAGCTGCTGTGCCGGCAAAACCCGAGCGAGTTCAACGGCAAATCGCCGGCGACACTGGCCACGGCGGCGCCCACCAAGAACCAAAATGGATTCGCAATAGCACAACGAATCTAATGGTAGCATTCTCGCCGGCGGTGAGGGACTAGAATGCCGGCTAGCCGGAAAATGAAAACGGGAGCTCACGGTGTAACACCCTGGCTATTCGGAAGCCAAGATGTCACCTAAAACATCTAACATACATCCATATTGCAGGAGAATTTGAATAAAATCAACTAATGATAGTATCAAAACAACCAGGACATGATGAAGGTATCCTTCCTTCACCATCTAAACTATTTATTTCAGTTCATTGATAATGAAAGTTCATATGCAGTAATAAATCAACCTCAATGTGGAGAAGGTATCCTTCCTTCACCAATTATAATTTAATTATTACAGTTCATCATTAACGAATGTAAGATAGAACTAAATTTAATCTTGAACATGAATAGGTGATGTGAACGAGTAGTGCGTGTCTACTCCCTCCCAAGTGAGCCAACATCAGGGGTTACCTAAAATAAACAAACAACGCAAGAGTGAGTCCATGACTCAGCAAGTACATATATCAATATGATAATCATTCAATATGAATAAGAAAATCTCATCATCAGGTTCGATCACATCACAACTGACTACATATGAAGACATGATATGAATGCTCAAAATCAAAGGAATGGACTGCACACATGCATATACTGGTATAGCGGTGAAACACCCGTCGGTGTTCACTCAAGCCCGCATCTTAACAAAAATGCGGATCCACTTCCGTATGAAGAACGTTTCATACGGGTGTCCAACATTGCCCATCTTGGAGTTAATGGGTCTTACATGCCCATTCGGAATTAATGGGTCTTTCAAATCCACTCCGTGGGCGGGACATGACAATGTCCAACACCGCCTACTGCGGAATGGTGGGACTTGCAATCCACTTTCGTGGAGGAAACATGCATAATGAATGCATAGAATGAAATACTGAATATTGAAAGACATGATAACAAAACATGGATTCAACACATATGAAAGAACATAGACAATCCATCTTCTCGTATCATACCAAATCACGGCATGACCATATAAACATTCATCAATCACAATCATTAAGGGTGGCAATGTACTTGCCTTCGCGATGCGACGCGTTAGTCGGCAAAGGTGATACTCCTAAACCCGAGGCTTCACCTCCTAAACAAGTAAAATAATTTCAATAAGGACATAATATACCCAACACTACTAATCGACGTTAAACACGCTTCCCGATGACTCTAGTCATTAATACAAAACTTAAAATGAAATCAACAATTTCTGACATAACTTAATTCTGGACAGCAGCACGGTAATTGACATATCTATTGGTCTGGAACTCGGAATGAGGTGAGACCAATTTCCATGGATTCTTAACTGACATATCTACAATACTCTAGTTGGGCAAAAGTTCAGATTTTGCCTCTAATAAAATTTGGCCCAGGCTCAAATCTGTTGACTGAATTAATTGACAGAAATATCGGCTAAAATAAAATATCCATAACTTTTGTTGTACAACTCCAAATTGAACATTCTTTATCAATCTGAAAAGGTTATCGAATTATCTACAATAACTTAGTTGGCATAACATTCATATATTGTCTATAACAAAAAGTGGCACACGGGTCAAAATTAAAGATAGAAATCGACATACAAACTGGACAGACTGACATACAATCTGGACAGTCACAAAGAAAAGTGCATAACTTTTGATCTATAAATCCAAATGAGGTGTTCTTTATCAATCCTGAAAGCTAGTGATATCACCTTCAAAATTTGTTATGGGCAAGACCTCTGAATCACCCTCTAACTAGGCCATAAATCAACCTATACAGAGACTGCTATTTCTCGTCAGGATTCTGGACAGCAGATAATAAATCTATCATAACTTTTGACTCGAAAGTCGGAATGAGGTGATCTTGGCGGCCAACGAAAGCTAAGAACAAGACCTACATAACTCCAGGAGATGATCATCTCAGATTCGGCTTCTAAAACCACGAAATAGACCCCGCAACATTCTGGACAGAATTGATTTTCTGAACGCAGCAGTTCGATCTAATCAAATATGAACCAAATCGCATCTACCACTAATCAAACGACGAGGATCGTATTCGTTACCCTTGTAGAACCCTAGGAAGAAGCTGATCAAACACCCGAAGAAGATCCCTCTCTTCTCTTCCTTTCTCCTTTCTTCTCTTGCCGAATCCCTTTCTCCCTCTTCCTTTTGGCCAATGGCAGCAGGATGAAGGGGTGTATGGGGCGTGCTACAGACTGCACGGCGCTACGCATGCCGTGCTACAGAAAGAAGTGGTGGTTGTCTAGGGTTTTAGGAGGAAAAGGGGCAGCTTGGGCCATGGGCCTTAGGCGCCTCCCTTAATGGCCCACTTCATGGCCGGCCAAAGACAGCCCTTAGCTTGGGTGGAGGCCCAAATTCCCCCTAATGTAATCCTTAAATTTAATTTAATTTTTCTTCCAAACAAGTTTCTCTCTACCGATATACGGGATATTACATTCTACCCCTTCGCGAGTTCGACCCGAATCCTCACACGATCTCATGCGAAAGGACAACCACAATCGAGAACTATTAACGGTAACCACGCACTGGAAGTGATCAAACCGGATAACGCCACGCATCTGAAACTCCAACTCCCAAATGGCCTCTCCGAATTGAGGAGACCACAACACAAAGATGTAAACGACATCCGTCCTAACACTCAACCCGAACTTTCCAAGTATATTCATCGAAGAGGATCGAATGTAAGACCTTACTCGATGGTCAACGTTTTTAATGAAAACTCAAACTTTGAATGGCCCAACTACTCACTCGGACACGAGAACACAATGATGTTGCGTTCTTCGCATATGGACCTTAGACGGTCAAAGCGATCGCCAACTTCCTAATTTACGCCATTGTTGGAAACGGCGAATGAACTCGAGACAAACTCCTTTGGTACGAAAACACAACGGGCTCAAAATCGAACTCTTCATCTAAGAAAGGACAACTCAATTAAACAAGAGTGTACAATGAGCTGGTTCCTAAACCACCAATTCACAAAAAGAAGCCAATGGAAATAGAGTCCTCATCGCAACCACGCAATACTAACTCTTCACCAAAAGTGTAAAATCCCAAATTTGATGGTTCATCACGAAACAATTCCACTTTCTAAATAGGCGGTTCATTTAATGAACACCATGAAAACCAAAGGAGGAATCACTTTAAATGCCCGAATAAAAACTTCCTTTATTATTTATTTATTTATATATATTTTTTTGCTGAATTGGAAAGAAACATACATACTAGTGCAGTGCCAACTCAAATTGCCAAGGACATCACCAACAACACAAAGTTCATGTGAGAATAAAGAAAACGCTTCACTACTCAAAAAGACTTTTTTTCTTAGTTTCACTTTTGGAATAAAATCTCTCGGACCTTGGAATTAATTCATCGCATACCACACGGGCTCAAACCTCTTAGTTTAACATCCTCAAATTAGGCTTAAACGAAATACATCATCCACACCTTTGTAGAGACTCTATTGATTCCATCGAACACTCTAGAGAACTCCTTCAATCGATGACATTAATTTGATAGAAGGCACCAAAGCACCTCAAAACCCATGCAATATTATCACCTCCAACTTTCAAGAATAACACGTCGTAATCCTCGGTACACCCGCTCATGAACTACATCAAAAGAGTTCTATCGACAATCATTCCGCTACTCGTAATACTCCAGCTTTTCTATCCCTCTACACGCAAATCTTTGGGCGACCAAAAGTCTAGCATGAAAATGAAAAGCCCAAATTTAACCTCCGAGACCTCTACAACGAATTCCTCTTATAACAAATAGTGAAATCATCGGATTAAATCTCTAACATCCCCACAAATCCGACATACTCACTCATTGACATCATCAGAATCACTCACACAACATCGCAATACTTTCAATTGTTTTACTCTATAACATTGATTAAGGTTTCCATACATTTGATAATCCCCAACATTTCAACATGAACCAAAGTTCGGAACTACACTATACCATAGGTCCTACTTAGTCGAACAATATACGCTTTACTTGAAACCATACATCCCATCTGAATCAACTTCCTCCAAGAGGCTCAGTCAAAACCAACTCATCTTCTATTACTCCTCCAATAACGGGTAGCAAAATCTCACCCCAATCACTTAACCACCACCAAACCAATTAACAACTTACGATTTGTAAAACTTTCAAAGACAAAGCGGTTGATCCTTTCTCAAAAGAAAGAGGCGAACAAGAACAAATTTCACCACACAGAAAAAAATCATGCGCTCACGGTGAGCACGAGACCAAAAGAAATAATGCTGTAAAGAAGATGCTGGAAAACAAAAATTGAGTTCACAATGAGTGCACGCATCCTCGAAAAGGAATAGCAAATAACCACCAATAAGAGAAATGACATTGCGATTGAAAATCGACAACTCTTGAGTGTAAAGAGCAAAAGTTTATGAACAATTCAAATAACCACAAGTTACAAAACTTGACTCAAATTCTCAAATATTCCTCGCACTCTTTCCTTTAACACTGAAATTAATTTTTGACTAACATCGCTTTGCACAACGCATAAGATAAGATCTTTAGTCCAAACCACAAGGACTAATTAAGAACCAATGAAATTCTTCAATACGTCATATTTGTTCGTAATAGTTCAACTACACAAGAAACATGAGATCCAAATAATCTCACCACCAAACTCAAACATTTTCAATTACAGGATTTCATAAAAGCAAGTAGATTATTCTCCTCTTAAAGGAACCAACATAACTTCTTTGATTGCAACCTCACGTTGCCAACTCGGACAAAGAGCCTTTAAAATTAAATCACACAAATCTCTTAAGAAGCAACAGACAATCCAATACCTTAATTTATTTAAAATAATTTCACTACTGATGATTCATGGGCTCAAAGAAAATATCACGAAAGCTAAACTTGAATTATTCTCATCTCGAACGATATCACCAAAGGCGATCAAATTACTATGGGTATTAACATCAATTTCACAACAACAATTAGAAAACACTTCAAAAGACCCACGTGAAAAGAATGAATTGATTCTTTCTCAAAAGAAGAGACAAATGGAAACGATTTTCACCAACTAGAAAACTCATCCACCACTCACCGAACATGGGACCAAGAGAAGAAACCAATTAAGCAATGAACTCACAGAACATAAGTGAGTCCATAGTTGAACGCATAAGCCTCACAAGAATAGAATATCGAACCTTAAGATAAGAACAAATAAGTATTCAAAATCAAGCACTTGCATCATCGAAGAACCATCAGCAACTTTGTAACATATCGTTACTCGATAAACTTCATTTACCACATAAAGCCCGAACCCCAAAAATCATGAATACAAATCTTGAAATTTGATCATTTAGAAAATATCACCATGGGTGATCAAATTACCACGAAATTAACCTCATTCTCACATTTTGACGATTTAATAACATCGACAACATACACTAGTACCAAGAATCATCAAACTTTATTACTCCATCCTAAAACTTCCCAAAGGAATACAAACCACAAGGTTGAAACAAATTTATTATAACCGATTATGCTAAGCAATAACAATATCACAACGCACGCTATCAAAGACTACTTACTAAATTCATCTACTCAATCGTTGGTGTTGCTCAACACCTTCTTCAATACTCATTAACAATTGATGATTGTACTAACCATGTGTATACATACGGTACTAATTCCATTTGCAATCACATAACCAAATATAAACATAGATTCACATTTCACCTTTATTCAGAAATCATTTCAAAACATGATTAAAGATTCACTAACATAATTTCCTATAAACAAGGTTTCATGAATCGATACACCAGCACCCATCTGGTACTTTATACAAGTTTCAACAATTTTTGCATACCAGGAAATAGATAAATCTAGCTCTTATGTAAGATCTATAGGTTCTGAATGGATATGGACAATCTTTATTTAACATACACTGTATCAAATACAAGGACATTTCAAATTAATAAATTTCAATTTCATGGATGGTAGTTAAGAATAATTGATTTGCACCATGCTAAAAACCCAACTTGGTAACCCACATCATAGCAATTTATTCGCTTAGTTATAACTTCTCATTTTAAGCATGGCAAGTCATCACAAAAGGATTCTAACGTCTTACTTCAAGAAAAGAGACTTCAAATTTCAACGTTCGAAGTAATCCAAAAGAAACACATAAAGCAAAAGCTTTTCCATGCAAACGAACTTACAGCGGGAAACTCTCACTAACCAAGCTATCAAACGAGTAAATGAGTCATTTTTTTTTCAATGAGAAAGAAGGAGCAACCATGAAAACATCAATCTTGCCAATTGACAACGATCACAAGTAGTAAAAGCAACTCAACAAATAAAAGCAATAATTGTTTGAGAGAACCAAGAGGGATCTATTGAAAACCATAAACTATCATGAACCACAAACCCGGAGAAATTCATCAACCACCACGTAACAAGAAGCGCAAAATCGAAATTCAAGGAAGAGAACAACTTTCTAAAGCAACTCACGCTTAACACTTGAAACTACGGTACTCTGGGTCACTACTCCTCTAACCACGTCATCGCGAACGGTGGTGTAACTCGTGAATCCCGAGTAACAACCACGATCTCCACTTCTTATCATCCGTTAACAACACGCTTCACCAAAATACTCAATTATGAATATACAGGACCATCTCATGACAATCATAGTATTAGTTCATATTAACAACAAGAACGATAGTACGTAAGAAATTCAAGAACAGTTCAATATGATGAAACACACCACTAGAAATACGAATACGATGGATTACCCAAACCCCACCCATCATGTGCACAGTGTGTCAATTTAATAACTTAATTACCACGGACCTAAAGCCCGCTCGATACCAATCAGAACACCTCGGCTATTCTAAGCCAAGATGTCACCTAAAACATCTAACATACATCCATATTGCGGGAGAATTTGAATAAAATCAACTAATGATAGTATCAAAACAACTGTGACATGATGAAGGTATCCTTCCTTCACCATCTAAACTATTTATTTCAGTTCATTGATAATGAAAGTTCATATGCAGAATAAATCAACCTCAATGTGGAGAAGGTATCCTTCCTTCACCAATTATAATTTAATTATTACAGTTCATCATTAACGAATGTAAGATAGAACTAAATTTAATCTTGAACATGAATAGGGTGATGTGAACGAGTAGTGCGTGTCTACTCCCTCCCAAGTGAGCCAACATCAGGGGTTACCTAAAATAAACAAACAACGCAAGAGTGAGTCCATGACTCAAAGAAGTACATATATCAATATGATAATCATTCAATATGAATAAGAAAATCTCATCATCAGTTCGATCACATCACAACCGACTACATATGAAGACATGATATGAATGCTCAAAATCAAAGGAATGGATCGCACACATGCATATACGGTATAGCGGTGAAACACCGTCGGTCAAGTCTTCAAGCCCGCATCTTAACAAAAATGCGGGATCCACTTCCGTATGAAGAACGTTTCATACGGGTGTCCAACATTGCCCATCTTGGAGTTAATGGGTCTTACATGCCCATTCGGAATTAATGGGTCTTTCAAATCCACTCCGTGGACGGACATGACAATGTCCAACACCGCCCACACTGGAATGGTGGGACTTGCAATCCACTTTGTGGAGGAAACATGCATAATGAATGCATAGAATGAAATACTGAATATTGAAAGACATGATAACAAAACATGGATTCAACACATATGAAAGAACATAGACAATCCATCTTCTCGTATCATACCAAATCACAGCATGACCATATAAACATTCATCAATCACAATCATTAAGGGTGGCAATGTACTTGCCTTCAGCGATGCGACGCAAGTTAGTCGGCAAAGGTGATACTCCTAAACCCGAGGCTTCACCTCCTAAACAAGTAAAATAATTTCAATAAGGACATAATATACCCAACACTACTAATCGACGTTAAACATCTGCTCCGATGACTCTAGTCATTAATACAAAACTTAAAATGAAATCAACAATTTCGACATAACTTAATTCTGGACAGCAGCACGGTAATTGACATATCTATTGGTCTGGAACTCGGAATGAGGTGAGACCAATTTCCATGGATTCTTAACTGACATATCTACAATACTCTAGTTGGGCAAAAGTTCAGATTTTGCCTCTAATAAAAATTTGGCCCAGGCTCAAATCTGTTGACTGAATTAATTGACAGAAATATCGCTAAAATAAAATATCCATAACTTTTGTTGTACAACTCCAAATTGAACATTCTTTATCAATCTGAAAAGGTTATCGAATTATCTACAATAACTTAGTTGGCATAACATTCATATATTGTCTATAACAAAAAGTGGCACACGGGTCAAAATTAAAGATAGAAACTGACATACAAACTGGACAGACTGACATACAATCTGGACAGTCACAAAGAAAAGTGCATAACTTTTGATCTATAAATCCAAATGAGGTGTTCTTTATCAATCCTGAAAGCTAGTGATATCACCTTCAAAATTTGTTATGGGCAAGACCTCTGAATCACCCTCTAACTAGGCCATAAATCAACCTATACAGAGACTGCTATTTCTCGTCAGGATTCTGGACAGCAGATAATAAATCTATCATAACTTTTGACTCGAAAGTCGGAATGAGGTGATCTTGGCGGCCAACGAAAGCTAAGAACAAGACATACATAACTCCAGGAGATGATCATCTCAGATTCGGCCTCTAAAACCACGAAATAGACCCCGCAACATTCTGGACAGAATTGATTTTCTGAACGCAGCAGTTCGATCTAATCAAATATGAACCAAATCGCATCTACCACTAATCAAACGACGAGGATCGGTATTCGTTACCCTTGTAGAACCCTAGGAAGAAGCTGATCAAACACCCGAAGAAGATCCCTTCTCTCTCTCTTCCTTTCTCCTTTCTTCTCTTGCAAATCCCTTTCTCCCTCTTCCTTTTGGCCAATGGCAGCAGGATGAAGGGGTGTATGGGGCGTGCTACAGATGCCTGGCGGCGCTACATGCACTGCTCACAGTAACAGGGTGGTTGTCTAGGGTTTTAGGAGGAAAAAGGGCAGCTTGGGCCATGGGCCTTAGGCGCCTCCCAATGGCCCACTTCATGGCGGCCAAAGACAGCCCTTAGCTTGGGCTGGAGGCCCAAATTCCCAATTCTAACAGAATCCTTAAATTTAATTTAATTTTTCTCTTCCAAACAAGTTTCTCTCTTACCGATATACGGGATATTACACACGGCTAAACACGAAAATAGCGAAAAGCTCAGCTGCAGACCTAGGATGCGGGTGCCAGAGCTTCTAAGGACTAATAAGAAGCTACCTTAGTGACAGGAAGCTTCAAAGATGGCCGGAGATGCTTGATCACGGTGAAAGCCCGCCGGACTTGGAGAAGAAAACCCGAGATAGATACCCTGAGCCAAATGAGTGATTCCAAAGCATCAAAATAGCTTCATCAAGGTCCACAGAAGCCACATGAGCAATTAATTGGAAAATAGAGCACTCACCTGAGCTGAGGAAGAAGATGACCAATTTCGGCCGAATTTGAACAAACCCCAAATTGGACAATTTCTGAGAATCAAATCCAAAATTAAGTGAGGGGGAATGTTCAAGGAAGTAAATAGATAAGGTTAGGGCAAAGAAACGTGAAGGAGGACCACTGGAACACCAAGAACATCAATGGAGCTCCACGGGTCAACAATGGCGATTTGCCATTTTTGAGGTGTTAAGCTCCAATATTGAGAATGAAGCTTGATGGTGGTCTAAAGAAATGCCAGGAAGCATTGAGAGTGCTTATAAAGCCATGAAAGCATTAGGGTTTGCACCACACCTCTTTCGGGCGGCAAAACACAAAGCACAAAGTGCGGCCGACAAGGAAAAGGGGTGAAGACGTGCACTAGGGCATGGCCTGGCTCAGTGTACCTCCCATACCCCTAAACGTCGGCTAGGGTGGCTTTAGGGAGCAAGAAATGACACCGCCATTACTCCCCTCTGATGCTCGCAGCGGAGGTAGAAGACGACCCGCAAGCTCGGTGGTTCACAACTAGTTAGATGAGACACGGACCCGGTGAGATAGCGCCACGCCTCGGGCTTTAAAACGCAACGGAGGTTCCGAGCCCTAGGATTAGAAACGAACGGCTCGGATAGCCCCACGCCGCAAACTCAATTTACAACGGAGGGACACGCGGCGTTGGATCTTAATCCAATGGCTCGATTCAAGAATGCAACCGAGGGTCCGGGTTTGGAGAATCTCAGCGGTTGGATGGAGATCTAACGGTTGGCATTCGCGCAAAGCAACCGGAAGGTCCGGTCTTACACGCCGCGGGCCGTGCATTTAGATCCAACTGCTCAGATCCAACGCGCGCTTTTAAAGAGGGCTCGTGCGATTAGTTGATGGACTGAATCAATTGGCTCGAGCCCGAGTCTGACTCGAACCCAAGTAACAGTAAAACCAAGTTTGACTTTGAAATAAGAACAGAGACTTTGAATGATTTATTTGAGGTAGCAAATTAACTCCAAAAATTATGAAATTTTTACAGGAGCTTGCTAACTCAGATATCAACCTGGAGTAAAATTTTCAGAGGTTTTTATACTGTGAATAAATCTCCAAAAATTCTGCAAGGCTCTGTTTTAATGTTTGACTGAGAGTCAAACAGGTTTGACTGCCTCTAAAAATATTCAAACAATTTCTAAAAATTGTGAGATTTTTCAGAGGGGTCACATACCATCACAGAGACTTAGGAAAAATATTTCCAGAGGATGATCACAAACTTTGACAAGATTGTTTTGGGATATCAAGATTTGGATCAACTAGACTTGTGACAATGTATTTCCATAATCCCTTGTACAAGAATTGTTTGGCACAACAGAAATACATGATGTAAGAAAAAGTTTTAATTTCTACTGATTTTCTTACATTTGAAACACAAGCCTAAAGTTGGGATGTTACAAACCTCCCCTTACAAGAATCTCGTAGAGATTACATTTACTCTGAGAAGAAGGATGGGTAATGCACGAAGGCGATCCTCGCGCTCCCAAGTTGCCTCATCTTGAAATGGTTTGACCATCGAACCTTAAGGAACTTGATGACACGGTTCCTTGTCCTTCGTTCAGATTGTTCGAGAATACGAACAGGATGCTCATGATAGGTCAAATTTTCTTGCACATCGAGATTTTCCAACGGAGTTTCCTCAACTGGAACACGGAGGCACTTCTTCAAGTGTGACACATGGAACACGTCGTGCACACCCTCAAGTGAAGCTGGCAACTCCAATCTGTATGCAACGGCTCCAATCCTCTCGATGATGCGATAAGGCCCAATATATCGAGGAGCTAACTTGCCCTTGATGCCAAAACGCTAATGGCCCTTCAAGGGTGAGACCTTGAGATACACAAAGTCATTGGGCTCAAAGCTCAACTCCGATGACGACGATGCGCATAGCTCTTTTGCAGGATCGCCACGCGCAAATGCTCACGAATCAACTGAACTTGGCTTTCGGCCTCATTGATGGAATCTGGCCCGAAGAACTGACGCTCACCGGTTTCTGACCAGTTCAATGGGGTTCTACACTTCCTCCCATACAAAGCCTCAAACGGTGCCATGCCAAGACTAGCTTGAAATCGTTGTTGTAGGAGAACTCGCAAGCGGCAAGCACTTCTCCCACTTCTTTCCATAGGAAAGAACACGAGCACGAGCATATCTTCCAACACTTGGTTGACTCTCCGCGTCGACCATCGGTTTGAGGATGATAAGTGAACCGAAAGAAAGACGTGTACCCATCGCTTTGCGATTATGCCAAAAGCGAGAGGTGAAAAGAGAACCACGATCGACACAATCGTTAAGTGGCACACCATGCAAACATACAATGCGAGACACATAGAGATCCATGGTGACTAACACCGAGATTGGTACGCCTTGCGAGAAAATGTACCACCTTTGTCAATCGATCAATGACAACCCGGATAGCATCCTTCCCGGAAGAAGTGCAGGCGCACCGGTGATGAAATCCATACCAACGGAATCCCACTTCCACTCGTGCGGCAAAGGTGAAGAAGGCCTGCGGACGATGTTCGACCTTGACACGATGCGATATCGCCGCACTTGACAACGAACTCGCGATCTCGCTTCATGCGAGTCCACCGAATCTCGTCAAAGATCTTGATACATCTTGGTAGCTCCAGGATGGATAGACAAAGGGGAGTCATGGGCCTCGCGGAATCAAATCCGCAATTCCATGACCTTCAAACCACCAAGCGCTATCCAAACCACACAACACCGTGCTCATCCTCGAGAAAAGCACTTAGCCGTCCATTCTTAATGTTCCGCTGATTTGGATCACACCAACATCCATCTTTGGCAGCCTTGATTTGTTCCACCAAAGTCGGTTGCACAACCAAGGTAGCAAGAGAACCATGCTCAATCAATCCCAAATTAAGCCGCTGAAATTCTTCGAGAAGGGTAGGTTGTTGCTCTTGAAGTGACAAGATATTGCAATACACCTTGCGATCGAGTGCATCCGCAACAACATTAGCCTTGCCGGATGATCACGAATGCCCATATCATAATCTTTGATCAATTCCAACCATCTCCTCTGCTCGAGGTTCAGATCTGTTGGGTGAACAAATATTTCAAGCTCTTGTGATCGAATACACCTCACAGCGATTACCAATGAGGTAATGCCGCCAAATCTTGAGTGCATGAACCATCGCAGCTAACTCCAAATCATGGGTAGGATAGTTGAGTTCATGAGGCCTCAAGCGCCTCGATGCATAGGCCACTACCTTGCCTTCTTGCATAAGAACACAACCGAGTCCTGCGAGAGGCATCACAATAAATGTCAAAGCTCTTATGCACATCGGGAGAACAAGCACTGTGCCGACGTCAATCGCCTTTTGAGTTCTTGAAAACTCAAATCACAAGCAGATGACCACACAATTTCTTCTCTTTCTTGAGCAATTCGGTCATGGGCTTAGCAATTTTGGAGAAGTTCTCGATAAAGCGGCGGTAGTAGCCCGCTAAAACCAAGAAAACTCCTCACATCGGTGATGACTTGGGCTGCCCCAAGATAGAACATCGCTGACCTTGCTAGGATCTATCACACCACCTTTGAAAGAACATGGCCTAAGAATGCCACTTCCTTCAACGTAACTCGCACTTGTCGAACTTGGCATACGGTGATGCTCACGCACTTTCCCAATACAATCTGCAGTGCTCAAGATGCTCCTCTTCACTCTTGGAGTAGATAAGAATGTCGCCAATGAACACCACAACAAACTTATCCAAATACTCCATGAACACCGAGTTCATAAGATTCATGAACAAAGTGGAGCATTGGTCAAATGAGAAGACATGACGGTGTACTCGTAAAGGCCATAACGAGTAGTGAACGCCGTCTTTGGAATATCTCGTACGATCCGGACTTGATGGTACCCCAATCTCAAGCCAATCTTGGAGAACACACAAGCCCCATTCAACTGGTCAAAGAGATCATCAATACGAGGCAAAGGATATTTGTTTTTCACCGTCACTTCATTCAATGGACGGTAATCCACACACATACGCAGGTCTTGTCCTTCTTCTTTACAAAATAACCAGGCAACCCCAAGGAGATGAGCTAGGATGGATGAAGCCTTTTGCTTGAGCTCACCCAATCGCTTCTTCGACTCCTCCAACTCATTAGGAGGCATTCGATGCAGCGCCTTAGAAATTGGAGCGATGGGGCAGCAACTCAATCACAAACTCCAAGTCTCGAATCGAGGCATACGGAGCAAATCTTGGGGAAGACATCCACAAAGTCACGCATCAGGCACATCCCGAATCTCCATGGTCGCTTAGCTTCAAGGGCACAAAGGTGTGGCCCTGGCAAACATGATGAAATCCCAATTTGCTCGCCTGAGGGACTAGTGAGGAAAACCATCTTCACGGCACAATCGATTTGCCCAAGTGTTGGGACAGCCAATCCATACCAAGAATCACATCCGACGCGCAGAGTCAAGTAAGATGAGATTCGCCAAGAATTCCACTCCTTCAATATTAATAGGGACGCTCAGACATTCTTGATCGGCTCTCATTTCCGCTCCGGAGAGCGAATAAGCAAAGGAATCCCCAAAGGAACAAAGTGAAGGTCATGTCCGCGACAAATGATCTCAAATAAAGGAATGTGAAGCTCCAGAGTCAAACAAGATGCGGCGGGGCGACAACTAACAAGGAACGTACCCAACACAACGTCGGTGCCTCCGAGCCTCCTCGGTACCGAGATGTGGTTGACTCGACCACTCCCGACACCACGAGTCTTCGGATCACCTTCAGGTCGGTGTGTGACCATTCCCGTCCTCCATTAGGACGAGGGCTGCTCCAATCCTCGAGGGCAATCTGCTAGCATAGTGGCCCTTCTTGTTGCAGCGGCGGTGCGTCGGCCGGTGGGTTGCGGGCGCAACTCGCCGCTGGCGGTTGCAGTGCGTGGCTGAAACACGGCTGCGGGGCGAGCAAGCGCGCCCGACGGGCCTCGGCGGTGGTGAAACCAAAGCACGAGCTCTGGTGCGGGCCCAACACGGGGACGAGTGAGGCCGGCTGTGCGCATCCGATGGGCCTCCCACTTGCGCTTGCGGGACTCACCCAGCGCTTTCGCCTTGTGCTCGCGGCGATGGCCTTGTCAACCGGTGGCTTGAAGTCGGCAAAGTCCACAATAGATAGCTTGTCCTGCGGCTCCTCGGACAAACCATCCATGAACTTCTCTGTTTAGCCTCATCGAGGCCACCTCTCCGAGCATAACGAGCCAAGTGGTTAAACTCGTAAAGATACTCGAGGCGGACTTGCGCCTGTTTAAGCGCTAGAAACTCCTTCTTCTTGAGCTTCATCAGGCCATCGTGTATGTGGGCCCGACGGAAGCGGTCTTCGAACTCATCCCACGAGACAACGTGGCTGCGGGTCGCATGGCGAAAGTTCTCCCCACCAGAGTCTGCACTCTCAGGCGATGGGATGCAAGAGTGCCCGCTCTGCTCCGGCGGCGAGCGATATTGAGCTTTCGCTCAACAAGACGCAGACCAATCATCCGCGTCGAGTGGATCCTCGGATCGAGAGAAAGTGGCGGCCGTGCACGAGAAACTCCGCAAGCCCACCACGAGATCGGTGGCCACCACCTCCGAGATCTGGCAAAGAGCGGGAGCGGAGGTGTTCCTCGTAATGACCTCCAAGATCCGGTCGGTCCATGCGATTCCGCTCGTCTGAGCCGAACCTCGACCATGGTCGGAGGAGGAAGCTCCTCATCGAACCACCCGGTGATCATATGCGGTGGTTCTTGTCATCTGTTCCACAAAAATAGGTTAAACATAACTCCGGAACAGGAGACAAAGAAAACAACTAACCCTAACCAAAACAACCTTTAAAAGCTCAAGTAACCACATAAAATTACAGCAAGATCATAAAGATAACAGCCATCTTCCTATTATGACTAACTCGTATGGAGAAACGAGTAATCAATTTTTCAGGAAGGAAATTTCAGAACATTAACTTCTGTTCGAAACAGCTAGGAACAGGGTGAGATATTTACTAAAGAATGGTTAGACTCTTAGCTAATTCATATCGCTTCTTACCCTTTTATTCCCACAAGTTTTAGTGGAATTAACCTCTCATTTCAGCACCTCCTACTAATTAAATGCTAGCTGTCAGAAATTCTCTTGCTGTCCGGATCTTCCTCTAAGCTCTGGCCAAACTTGCACTTCCAATTGCTTCATATATTCCCAAGACAGCCAATACTTTCATTTATAACTCTCATGGTGTACCCAAAACCAATCTACTCATTGCTAACTTTTGAAGGAAGATGAGAGGAAACTCGACTTTCAAATTCAGTTTAGAACAAGGTGAGATGAGCAAGCTAAGATAGGTGAGGAGTAAAATCGAGAACTTACTTAAAATTTTCGGAAAGCAATCGATATTTGGAAAGTAAGTTTTCAAAATATACTAGGGACGACCAAGCTAGGGGTTTCTACGGTCGATATGGCTCGATACTAAGCTCTGTGAGACCCGGTTTATTAAACTTGTTATACTTAACCTTCCTCTGGTTCTAGTATCACAAATAGAATAATCAAGCGTCTCAATGAATATGTGCCTCCCGAACAAGCAAAGACACATACATCATATCCAAGCATGCATCAATTCCATACAATGATTATAACAAGTCTACCAAAAGACATACATAATATAAGTTATTACAACACAGTGACCGGCCAAATGATGAGATAGCAAATAAGTAACGGCGGAAGCAAAAGTTGCCATAAGATGGCTTAAACCAAAAAGCGACCGGTTAGCCACATAACACCACAGGGCAACCGAAGCCGCTAAGCTAATCGCCAATGAACCGCCACAAAGACAACTCACAAAAGTGAGGTCCATCGGACTCACTATCATCCTCTGCACAACACAAGCAATGCGGTGAGTACAAAAATGTACTCGCAAGACTTACGAGTAGCAAGCCTATACATAGCTACATGAAATCTGTCTTCAAAGGAATGTGGTTTTATGGTTCTTTGGACGCATAAAGCAAGTTTCATTTGCAATATTGTAATAGATTGAACAACATTTTGTAAAATCTGTTTTTAAGCATTTAAATAACAACGAGTAAGCATAAGTAACAAGTATCCACCTAGAAGTGACTTTCCCCAAAGCCACCACAACATAGCATGAATCCCTGATTCATACCACCATCAAGTTTTAATTTTAAAATGTTGTAGTCTAACTCTTGAAAAGCTTATCCAAGCGTGTCCATAACCTAGGACGAGGCTATTCGAATAGTTTTAATCCTGCAGGGTGTACCAATGTACCCACACTTGGACCGCCTTTTTGCCAAGCTATTAAGCACACTTCCTTTGGTATGCCAAGCGGCTAAGTCCTCTGAACCCTTTCCAATGGAACATGCTAATCAAGAGACGCACGTATGGGGTTAATCCTTAGTGATCTGCCGACGAAATATGGATCACAAGGACCCATCGTGGAGCAAGATACACCGCCTCGTGGTGTTCCCCTCCTACAAGCGTGTCCATGTTGCATATAATCAAATATGCAACCCACCCGCGACTCATTAATTAACACAGCCCAAAGTACTTTCGGCTAAGAGAGGTCCATATCCTCTAGTGTGGTTAGCACGCCACGAATGCACGGATAACGGTACTCACAAGTAGTTCGGTCCTTAATTGACCGGGCACCATTCAATCACACCCAAAAGATCACACCATCTTACCATTGTGCCCAAGTCTAAATTGTTTTCATTTTAGTTTTAGTTTTGCAATTTAGACAAAGCACAAGGCTGAAATATACACATAGTAATAGTTTGTGTGATCAAAGTTATCGACAGTCGATAATCGCCCATTTCTACCGATAGCTAAGCATGGCTAAGCATAAAGACACGTAAACTACTAAGTGACAAGGGTCCATCCAATGAACCCAAAATCACGGCGGGTAACCTAGGCTTCAGTAGTAGAGAATAAACATTTCTTCTTGATAATGCATCTAGTAGGCCAACTATCGACAATAGTTTAAAACAACATAGCAATGCATACATAGAATTTGCAAACAATATATTAGAATTTGAAAATAGTAGGAACAATATGATCAAATGAATGCTACATCCGCTTGCTTCGGTGAAGTCAGTCGATGGGCTTGCGTGGCTCAATATCGGGATTAATAATATTATCTTGGAACCTAACACTAAAAGGCGATAAGCAAATAAGAACGAAGAACACCAAATAAACTCCAACAGCAAAACACATCCAAAACTAATAAAATTCACACTACAGCTAGGGAAAGATCTAAGACAATGATAGGAACAAGAATCATGCAATTAGGACTAAGCATACAAAAGATATGAGCAAAATGCTCCTTCTCAGCCTATAACAACCTAATTAATAATTAGTACTGTTCATGGCAAAATTTTCTAGAATGATCTAGGGTCTGAAATTTTTATAGTAGGTAGATTATGACATTCTAATAACAGCAAAGTTGGATTTACTAATTTTGGAGTTATACACATTTACTTATGATTTTTCTAAGTTGTAAATCTAATACAAATCATTTTACACAATTATGAACATGCTCAAATCCTATTTTATATGAAAGTATACTATCAGACGAATTTAACAAAATTGGTTTTGCACAATTTGGATTTATACAGAAAAAGATATGCATTTTTCAAGATTAAAACTATTTCTGGAATATTCAAAATGACAGAAATCAAGTTATTCCTAGTTACACAATTTTCTGCTACTGCAACATGCTTAAATACATTTTTATAATAAACTAAAGTGACAACATCATTTATTACCGTTGGAATTATCTAAAAAGCAGTTAAAATGAATTAGTTATGAGTTTCTAAAGTTTTTACATCATTTTCAGTTGTTAAACAAATACTTACCGAAATACAGAACAACCTAAATAAAAGAAAACGACGTGGACAACTCCCAACCCTTGATCTAAAATCCTATGGCTCACGCGCGCCGAAAACAGCGCACGCGCGCCGAATCGAAACGGAGCCCACCGTTGGATCAAGATCCAACGGCGCACCGAAGTGTATGCATTCGGACGGTGCGGTTGCATACGATCTTGGCGTTGATCGAAGATCGGCGGTGAAAACGATCAAGGCATCCGGAGGTCCGAAACGCACACAAAGATCGAGCGCGAGATCTAAAAATGAGCGGTAGATATTGATCGCAGTTCAAGGAGATCTTGACACGTGGGGCCGCATGTTAGTGACTTGAGTCACCACGCATGTTTAACCCGTGCCGCAAAGCTGCAGGCCCACTTGTCGATCGAGAGTGGCGGTTAAGACCAAATTAATGTCATTAATGATTAACCTTAACTAAACACTAATGACTGCAGAAATTTGATTTTAACCCCTCGGGCCCACAAGTCAGCGACCCAGAGGAGATTTCCGACAGGGATTAAATGCCGACATATTAATTAACCAATGATTAATCATTAATGATGTCGGAACAGTGCGGGATTGAACCAGAGAGTGATCTAAGGATATTGGGCCCACTGGTCAGTGGCTCAACGACAACGATTAAGACATAATTAATAACTAATGATTAGCAATTAATGTGTCCTAATTAAGTAGTAAAACGGAGGCTCTTGTCTTTGGCAAAACCGAAAGAGTTCAACGGCAAATCGCGGCGACAACGGCGGCGGCGCCACCAAGAACCAAAATGGATTCGCATAGCACAACGAATCTAATGGTAGCATTCTCGCCGGTGAGGACTAGAACGCCGCTAGCCGAAAATGAAAACGGAGCTCACGGCTAAACCGAAAATAGCGAAAGCTCACCGCAGGACCTAGGATGCGGTGCGAGCTTCTAAGGACTAATAAGCTACCTTAGTGATGGAAGCTTCAAAGATGGTAGGAGATGCTTGATCACGGTGGCCTCACGGACTTGGAGAAAAAACCGAGATAGATACCTGAGCCAAATGAGTGATTCCAAAGCATCAAAATAGCTTCATCAAGGTCCATGAAGCCACATGAGCAATTAATTGGAAAATGGAGCACTCACCGAAGTGAGGAAGAAGATGACCAATTGGCAATTTGAACAAACCCCAAATTGGACAATTCACGAGAATCAAATCCAAAATTAAGTGAGGAAATGTTCAAGGAAGTAAATAGATAAGGTTAGGGCAAAGAAACGTGAAGGAGGACCACTGGAACACCAAGAACACCAATGGAGCTCCACGGGTCAACAATGGCGATTTGCCATTTTGAGGTGTTAAGCTCCAATATTGAAATGAAGCTTGATGGTGGTCTAAAGAAATGCCGAGAAGCATTGAGAGTGCTTATAAAGCCATGAAAGCATTAGGGTTTGCACCACACCTCTTTGAAGCACAAAACACAAAGCACAAAGTGCGGCCTAGCAAGGAAAAGGGGTGAAGAGCGCACTAGGGCATGGCACGGCTGGTGTACCTCCCATACCCTAAGCGTCGGCTAGGGTGGCTTTAGGGAGCAAGAAATGACACCGCCATTACTCCCCTCAGGTGCTCGCTTGCAGTAGGAGGTAGAAGACGACCAGCTCGGTGGTTCACAACAGTTAGATGAGACACGGGCCGGTGAGATAGCGCCACGCCTCGGGCTTTAAAACGCATAGCGGAGAGGTTCCGAGCCCTAGGATTAAAGCGAGCGGCTCGAGATAGGCCCCACGTCGCAAACTCAATTTACAACGGAGGACGCGGGCGTTGGATCTTAATCCAACGGCTCGATTCAAGAATGCAACCGGAGGTCCGAAGGTTTGGAGAATCTCAGCGGTTGGATGGAGATCTAACGGTTGGCATTCGCGCAAGCAGCCGGAAGGTCAGAAGTCTTACAGCGCTGTGGCGTGCGATTTAGATCCAACGGTTCAGATCAGCGCGTTTTAAAGAGGGGCTCGGTGCGATTAGTTGTTGGACCGAATCAATTGGCTCGAGCCCGAGTCTCGACTCGAACCAAGTAACGATAAAACCAAGTTTGACTTTGAAATAAGAACAGAACTTTGAATGATTTATTTGAGGTAGCAAATTAACTCAAAATTATGAAATTTTTACAGAGCTTGCTAACTCAGATATCAACCTGGAGTAAAATTTTCAGAGGTTTTATACTGTGAATAAATCTCAAAAAATTCTGCAAGGCTCTATTTTAATGTTTGACTGAGAGTCAAACAGGTTTGTTGCCTCTAAAAATATTCAAACAATTTCTAAAAATTTTGAGATTTTTCAGAGGGTCACATACCATCACGAGACTTAGGAAAAATATTTCAGAGGATGATCACAAACTTTGACAAGATTGTTTTTGGGATATCAAGATTTGGATCAACTAGACTTGTGACAATGTATTTCCATAATCCCTTGTACAAGAATTGTTTGGCACAACAGAAATACATGATGTAAGAAAAAGTTTTAATTTCTACTGATTTTCTTACATTTGAAACACAAGCCTAAAGTTGGGATGTTACAGTGCCCTTATGAAGATGACACTTATGTGGTTTATGAGTATCATATTATTCATAACATATCATGACATTGCATTGTGGATGTGTAGCGCTTATGGCGCGATCAGATGCCGTCAAACATCGTACATTGCCTGATCGATGCACACTTTACCTGATGGGTAAGAGTGCGGTGGAGCATGGCATGCATTTGCATTAAAATTGTGGATGGAGGAAATGCATACTTATGCCAATGTTTGAAATCTTATGAGCGAGGACTCATGTTAGTCCATGTGGTTTATTGAATGAGAAAGTGGAATGTGTTTGCGGTCATGCAATAATATAAATTGTGATGTAGCTTGCTTGTTATTTGAATAACACTGTTAATCAATTTACTTGCTGAGATTTTTTCTCACCCTTATTTGTTTCTTTCCCTTTCGGTGATTCTTAAGCATTCACCAGGATGGGTAGAGCGGCACCACAATTATGCACTCAATTCATAGTTTTATCTTTGTAATAAAGTTGAGAGGAAACTAGCTAATGACTAGCTATTCGCGAGTGTTCTTTTGATTTATTAATGATGAATTTGTGGACTACTCTTGGATTAAATTGCTAGTAGTTGATTTAATTTATTGAACTCTATCCGTTATTATTGTGTCCATTAGTTGTTTTGCTTCAAACATGTTCACCGTAGAGTGGTTAGTGGCATTCCGGGTAATGTGGGTCCTAGGGTGTTACACCACCATGGATGAGATACGACAGCTTCAGACGCTTCTCACTAGCAGCTACGCCCACTTCGACACCCTCCGCAACAACATGATCAGGAGTGATGAAGCTCACTCTGTTGAAGTGCAGGAAAGGGATGCCGCCATTGTAGAGTTGGCACGCCTCAGAACCGTCGTTGCAATTCCTGCCCCACCTCCTGTTGCACCCGCCGTTGCCCCAAACAACCCAGTGCCAAGCCAACGTTTCCCACCTGGAGGACTCCGTCTCCTGCTCACGGTATGCAAGAAGGTGCGCCCACCGCCATCAGGCCGTAGCCTCAGAGAGTACAGCCGTGGATGCAGCCCCAGTCGTTCCCGCTCCAGCACGCCCAACCTCGGCAACGATTGTTCCCGCTCCCGCTCGCCGAGCCGTTCCTGTTCCCACTCCCGCGGGACACTGTACCGCTTGTAGTGGTCAGCACCCGATGGAGGAGTAGTTAGCTTAGGTTAGCTTCGTGCTTGCTAGGCGATCTTTGGTGCCGCAAGCACCTTTTCTTTCTTATACCTAGTTAGTAGACGTTGTGTTTGTATCTTGTGTCGTGGCTTAGTATGGCCTATACGCTATGCTTTAGAGTCATGTAACACCTAACCCCTTAATATGATGCAGCCATTCTAGGCTTTGTATTGTACTTGATTCTTTCTCCTTATTTGGTTTAAGTGCTCTGTGTGTGCTCTAGAGGGCTAGTAACCCTCATATATACCCCCTTGTTCTAAGCCGGTGTTTCTTGAGATGCCACCAAGAAGAGCGTCTTGATCGTGGTGCCTATGCAGCAGTCGAGGAAGAGGCCGTGGACAAGGTCTACCTCCTCCACCACCAGCAAACCCAACAATGGCTCAAGTCATGTTCCAGCCAGACTTCAGATTCTTTAGGCCATGCTAACCGGTTAGCGATGGACCACGGTCGCAACTCCAAGCTGCGGACTTCCTTGGGACAAGACCTTTCACCTTTACTATAGCCAATGAACCCATAGAAGGCTGCAGATTGGCTCGGAGATACAGAAGAAGCTCCATCTTGCCCGTTGCTCGACGAAGACAAGGTGGACTTTGCAACCCATCATCTAAAAGGAGCCGCCATCGCTTAGTGGAAAAACTACCTCGTTGCCCGAGGTGGTGACAGCCGTAGAAGAAGAAGAAGCGAACTAGCGTGGCCGTAGCATCTGATTGGAGCCCCACAAGAGCTCCGCCGCTGCCGCCACCGTAGAAGAAGTTCTTTGAAGTGCGGCTTGAAGAAATTTGAACTCGCATGAGCGCTTAATTCCTTGGGCAAAATTCAAAGCCACTTTGAACAAACTTTGTGCGGCCGGTACAATGAGATTGAAGAAGAATGAGTTCGAGCTCTCAAGCGGGGTTAGATGTTAGTCAATGAATATCTAACAAAGTTCAATCAACTCGCCGCTATGCCCGAATGACGTGGCGATGAAGAAGAAAAGATTGACCGCTTTGTGGAAGGAATGCGTGAAGACATGAGAGTCCAACTCATCCTCCACGATTACTCCGGCTTCCACCATCTCGGTCAACAAAGCCTCGTGCTTGAAAATGAGAAAATGGCGCGGAGTTAGCCACAAGAAGGATGGCATTTGGAGGCCACACGTGCCTTTCGTGAAGTCAACTTTTAGGGCAGCTCGTCTTATAAGCAGTTAGCCACCCTGTCACCAAGGATTCCAGTTCCAACTCCAACCTCCGCTGGACATGAAATGATTTGGGCAGTCATTGTGGGTAAATGACTGAGATGGTTTAGTTAATGTGTTTTTACTCCTCAAAAACCCTAATAACTTGTTGTTACTGTCTGGGCAGATTGTGTGATGAACAGTATGTTGAAGGGTGCTAATGCAGCCCAAAGAATGTTGATGTGTGAAACTATCCGATCAGACAACCCTAAGGACTTAATCTTGTCATGACCTCCTGCGAAAACAAGTACAAACACAAATCTGTAAACTGCAACTTGGCTTAGTAGATTTATTGAACCTTGAAAGTCAGTCTCACAGGAGAAACAATAAAGGGTGCAAGCGTGAGCTTGATCACATTTGAATGGGACACCGATGGTGAAGTGCCGTCTATGGCAAGACGTAGGGGGTGACATCCCGCACCAACATATGGGCGTAACACCGTATAGATCAGATGACAGAAGGGGTGAGATATTTTGAAAGGTTACTGTGACGGTTTCTCAACTACATGACTAAGGAATCATGTGGGGTAACGAGTATGACTATCTCTTTTGGGTAAAGTGTACAACTTCTGTAGAGTCTGAACTGTTTAAACAACCGTGCCTATGGTCAAAGGTGGATATGGGAACTTAACTTGAGTAAGTTCTATTTCAAAAACCTTGTGGGTGGTATGAAAATTGTGACGGACTCACCTAACCCTGAGATTGGTTTTTCCTGGGTCTTTGTACCCAGTGTTGTTTAGTGGTAGATATAACCACAATCAACACAAGCATGAAGGTGGAGGTAACCTCTGCTGTCATCAAATATTGTACAATTACTCTCTTTAATAAAATATGATTTGGTTAAAATGCTAAGTAATCGGAATTTGTAATTATGATAATTGAAAACATTGCTTTAACAAATAAAAGAACCTGAGCCATCCTTGTTTAGCCTTGCATATATATTATTGCATTATGTGTTGGCTCGCGAGCACGGAAGTTGTGCTCATCCTCGCTCTCTCCCTCAAAACCCGCAGAAGCAGAAAATCTTGGAGATTACGACTACTATGAGGATTCAGAAGTTGGAGGCCCAGGAGATGATGAAGCGTAATGTAGTGTTTAGCTGTTCTAGTCTCACCTCAGTCCAGTTGAATCAGTTGGCGCTTGCGTGCATCCAATATTATCCAAGCCCTTGGTTAATATCAGACGCACACGGGTTTCCCCAGTCGCTTGCTTGTGGAGAGATGTGCTCTCACCCTTTTGCTTTCGTTGTCGCTTCTGCTTTTGTAATGTAACCAGTATTGACCTGTTCAGCCTTTGTTGTAAAACCTGACCCGACGCGGTCTATGTAAACTCTGATGTGCTAAATTAATGAATGGTATGGTTTTACGCCATGTATGAATTGATTCAGTGATGTATTGTGTGAGTGCTAGCTACTGATCCAGGGAATAGCAAAGTGTTTCACAGAGGATTCTGGATTAATAATCCAGATCCGACAGGACGATCGCCACATGAAGACTGACAACTCAAAACCCTATATCTGGTGATGATCTTGGTGATTCCTTCTCTTTGGACGAGTCAACAAAAAGGAAAAGGGGCTGAGTTGACGAAATTTATGAAAATGAGGGTAAAGAGATTGGTGAAGATGCTGTAGCATCTGATGATGGAGAAAGTGATGATGAGGCTGATGAGGATGAGGATGATGAAGATGCTGGTGATGAAGAGGATTCAAGTGATAACGGCTTTGGTAATATGTCTGCAAGAGATTGGGAGCAAGGCGGCGATGATGAGGTTGCCGTGGAAGAAGATGAAATGGAGGATTTGAAAGAAAATGAACAAGATATCAGTGACAAAGTGGTGAAAAAGATGCACAAAATTAGAAGAGAATCTAATGGAAAACCACTAGTCAAGGATGACAATCTTCCGTTTGTGATAGAAGCACCAAATAACTTACAAGATCTATGCTCCTTGATAGATGGTCGTTTAGAAACTGAAATAATTGAGATTATTAGTCGAATACGTACTTGCAATTCAATAAGGCTTACATCTGAAAACAGAAAGAAAGTGCAAGTATGTGACATTCTGACTAAATTCATTGGGTTAACACATATATATTGAATATATTTATTTAATTGTCCACTAGATATCTTATAATTATATATTTATTCAATATATTTAGTTAATTGTCCACTAGATATCTTAGAATTCTATAGTTATTGAATATATTTACTTAATCGTCCATTAGATATCTTAAAATTCCCATTGCACACGTGGAACATATCCTCAAATATTCAGATCCCTTTTTCAGGTTTTCTATGGTGTTCTCCTGCAGTACTTTGCAGTTTTAGCTACTCAAAGTCCAGTGAAGTTCAAAATAATTGACACCCTTGTTAAGCCCTTAATTGAGACGAGTGGAGAGACTCCATATTTTGCTGCCATCTGTGCAAGGAAACGACTTATGAAGACATCAAGGTTCCAGGTTTGTGAGATAAGAATTGTGCTTTATGGGAATTGGTTTTACTGTCATTAATATGTGTTCATTGTGTGATCTGTTTAAATCTGACAGGAAAGAGCTGCTGGCCAAGTTTGAAGACATTACTTCTCTGGTCTCTTATATTCCCTGTTCTGAATTCCGCCATGTTGTAGCAACTCCAATGCTTCTGCTTATGTGTGAATATCTGATGCGGTGCCCTATACAATCTGGTTGAGATGTAGCTGTTGTTTCTTTCTTGTGTTCCATGGTGCTTGTGGTATGCCCTTGAACTTTATAGAATCTTGTGTTCATAGGTTCTTTTTCTGAAGATTACATATTGTATACTCTAGAGTACATGAGAGATCATTAGCTTGGTTAAATGAATGGTTAAGACCTATTAGCTGAATTTATCCCGTTCCTTCAGTACCAAGATGACATGAATTTCCTTTTCCCCCTTTTCTACAGCAGTAAATAATTATTCTCTACAAATTTCAATCTGTAGGCAACTAAAGAATGGAAGAAATTCTGCCTGAAGCTATCGTTTTGTGCAAACTCTATCACTTTAAGGAAAAGTGGACCTCAACTATGCAATCAGGTAAAATTTACTTCAGGTGTTGAACATACATTCAGCTCGCTGCTTCATACTAATTGGAATCCCCTTTGGTATAGATTAATGATCAATTTATGGAGCTCAAGACATTGAACCCATGGCTTCGTATCCATGAGCAAGTGCATGAGGTGAATCAAGTGAATGTCCTTGAAGTCATGAGCATGGATCCCGATTCCCCTTACTTCTCATCCGATAATTTCAAATAAGCATGTGGTTTCACTGGCTTCAAGACTGAATTCTGAAAATTGTTCTTTTGCATATTATCTATTTGTACATTTTCTTACAGGGCTGGTGTACTACTATCTGTGGCTGAATGTTTAAGGGGCTTTGTTATTATACATGAAGAACTGCGCTCTTTTCCAGAAATTTTCCTTCCAATCTCTTCTCTGCTTCAACAAATTCTGGACAAATCCGACTTACATGGCCTGTTACAAGACATTTTTCATGAAGTCATTGACTTGATTAAAAAGAGAAGCGATGAACAACATGCTTCAAGAGAGCCACTCCAAATGCGAAAGCAGAAGCCTGAACCAATCAAGCAGCTGAATCCGAAATTTGAAGAGAAGTATGTATTTGTTGGTATTCTGTGTGGTCAGTATGCCATATTCTTTTTCTCTGTTGTTTTGTTCTTGAAGGATCTAATTGTTACCTTTTATCAACTTCCTTTCTTCTCTTTCTGCAGTTACATAAAGGGTCTTGATTATGATCCTGACCGAGAAAGGGCCCAAATGAAGAAGCTGAAGAAACGCCTGAAGAGTGAGAAGAAGGGGCAATGCGTGACCTTCGTAAAGATAATTATTTCCTGTCTGCTGTGAAAGAGAAGGAGAGGATAAAACAAGAGCAAGTGAGAGCTGAAAAGTACAGAAAAGCAATGGCTTTCCTTCAAGAACAGGAACATGCTTTTAAATCAGGACAACTGGGAAAAGGCAGAAAAAGGAGGCGGTGACATTTTCTCCATATTTAGCCAGTGTAAATATCTTATCATGCTTCTCTTGCTGTTCGGTTTGTTGACATCATTCTTGGGTACTGGAGATAGATGTAGCCAACTAGGCATGCAGCTGATGACCTTAGCATGCCCCATTTTAACTGTTTTTTGTACCTTCAAGTTGGTGGACACACCGAAATACAGAAGTACATGGCCAAGATGCCCCTGTTAGCCATATGGAGCATTCCCCTGCATAAAAACTAGCCTGGAACAATGTGTAGCCATCTGCAATGTGTCAAGCACTTTACACTGCATCTCTTCGACCAACGAAATGGTTTTATTTCTCTTTGTTGGACCAAAAAGGCGATTAGAGGGGGGTGAATAGGAGCACAAACTCTTTTTTTTTTTCTAAATTGGATTCAACACGATATTCACTCCAATAGCTATGAAAGCTATGAAGATCAATCAACAAGTACAGCGGAAGACTTGTATTGAATCCAATCAAAACCCCGAAGCAAAACTAATAGAAACTCAAATCACAAAGTCTCGGGCGGTCTGACCTCTCACGGGGGCGGTCAGACCGGTTGGCCTAGCGGTCAGATCTCTCACATGGGCGGTCAGACCTCTAGTTCAATAAACAGTGAAATTAGCTCGAAAAACCAAAATGCAAATTGAGCTAACTTTTGATTTCTGCGTCCAAATCTCATGAAACTTGACACACACCTTCTCAAGGATGTCAGGGACCTATTCCAAGCAACGATCGTGAAGATTCTTGCCAAAGTTCAGACCTTTCTCCGTTTGGGTGAAGATGGTTCAAAAACAGAGTCAAAACGAAAATATGATCTAGAGACTTGCTCGTGGGTGATTGATGATCTTGAAGATCCTAGATGTATTTCCACATGTCACAGCAAGCTAGATCACGGCCAGAAACCAAGCAAAAACTCGCGGATCAAAGAAAAACCCCAAATCACCAAATAGAGAGAAATAAAGCAAATAGACTCATCTTTGAGAGAACTTTCTTTGGATTGATTTGATATGGTATTGGTTTACACCACTCCATCAATGGAGGACAAAGCTCAAGACATGAGCACGAAATCAAATCAAAACTCTCTAGAACCCTAACCTCCAACTATCTTCTCCTAAGCACAAAAGCAAAACTAGGGTTTTCAAATATGAAAGGGTTGAGGGTGTAGCCAGCACCTCCTATATTTATAGTGGAGGCTAGACCTTCTAGAAGAGTTACCCTAATGGGCTCCTGTTAAGGCCTACACATAAACGGGTCACACACGCACGTATTTTCAAGCGTCGTCTTCATCTTCTCTTGACCTAAACCACTTCTCCATGCGCCGACCCGCGCCGCGGTTTAGCCAAAAAGGTCACCAAGGCGGTATTTGGTAAGATTACCAAAGTACCCTTTCTCACCCTTCTTCAAAGACCGAGTCAATCTTCGCGAAGCGATGCATGCTCCGCCACGTGTAGGTTGATCCAACGGCTCTCATTATGTTGGTAAGTCTCTCCCATCTGGCTTCCACCGAAACCACCATAGCACTTGCACTGACCTCCACGCCGCTTGATTCAACCAGTCGTACCGAACTGCCCGTTCGGTCACCCTTGTCCATTCTGCACCATGCTTGAGTCCATTGACCTCACCCGGTATCGTCGATCGTTCTGAACCTCAGCTCTCCAAGCCTAGTCCCGATCATCCTCGTCGTTGTAGGATCAAGGATAACCGACTAGAGGGGGGTGAATAGGAGGTTTTTAAACTTTTAAACAATTTAACGAGATAAGTCAATTAATAACTTAGTCTAAACAAGTTATACTTCTAGCTAAGCAATACAAGCACAAAGATCGAACTAGAAATATAAGTGCGGAAGAGTGAAGACTAGAAATAACCACAATGAGACAACGATGTTTTTCCCGTGGTATCGAAGACTTGCCGGTCTTCACTAGTCCACGTTGAGGGAGCTTGAACCAATCAAGCCGACTCCACGTATTAAGCCTTTCCTCGATCACTATTGGTTGTTCTTCCTCCACTCCGGAGATGGTGAACACCAAACCACTCACAATTTGGGCATCGGGCCTCTTCACAATCTTCTTGAAGAGATCACCGTGCAATCACCGCCAAACCGTCTAGGACTTTGGCAAAACTCCAAGAGTAACAAATCAAGGACCTTCGCTTGACGACACTCAAGTGCAAGAGGATCAACTAGAATGATGAATGCACTTAAATGAGCTCAACAACCTCACAAAGAGTGAACAAGTAAATTTGAGGAGTTGAAAGGATGCACAAGGCTCAAAGGATGTTAAATGAGGTCTTGCACTCTGTCCTGAGCGGTGGGGAGTATTTATATCCCCAACAAAAATTATAGCCGTTGGAGAAGAAAACCCCACAAATCAGCCACAAGCGGTACTACCGCCATAATGCAAGCAGATACTACTACACTTTTCCAACCACTCTTATGCGTCTATAATAGAGGCATTAAATGACTGACATAGCCGTTTTAACTTGAGCGGTACTACCGCCAATCAGTAGAACACGATTACTACCACAGAGCGGTCATACGCAAGGTGAGTCTTGGTACTACCGTTTTCCAAGAGAGACAAAGAGGTGCGTACTGGAAAAACATACGCGCCAAGTAAAGATCGGAATAACCGCGTGCGGTACTTCGCTTAACCAATGCGGTACTACCGTTTTCCGGTCATACCAGCGCAAACACTTACGGTACTACCGCGATGAGGGTTTTGCACCAAGAACATGAAAAGGGTCTCTCTTTAAAAAACATACCGCCACAACAAGTCCGGTCATACCGTGGAGCGGTAGTACCGCAAGTTCAATCTTGGTACTACCGATTGTCTGACAAACGAACTTGGCAAAGATAAAGGCAAACCAGGATGCATGCATGATCCTAGATTGATCCATAAGGCACAAGAGCATGCTATCAAGCTACTAGTCATGATCCCTCTTAATAGTACGGCATTTAACCTATAATCTGGTCTTCCAACCATAATTCCTAAGACCGGTAAAAGTTAAAAGATTTCTAATCTACTTGTACCTTGACTTTGATCCAATTTGATCTTCACGATATCCTTTATCATGTAGCTTCACGATCATACTTACCATTTTGACTTAATCTTACAAATACTCAACAAACACATTAGTCCAAATATCACATATTATCATAAATTACCAAAACCAATTTTTAGGGGCCTAGATGCTTTTCAATCTCCCCCTTTTTGGTAATTGATGACAACCTAGTTAATATGTGGAAAGTAAAGTTTTGAGTAAACCCAAGATTGTGAATTGAGAGTATATCCTTTTGATGGCTTAAACAACATAGTTAAAAAGAGAATTAAATTCTTGTTAAGCCGAAACAAAGAAGACTCCCCCTAAACATGTGCATGAAGTAGAAGGAACATTTTAAAAGCACATATAGAGAATATTGACAAATTTTGGCAGAGTTTCTTTAGTTTGTTGGTTCTAAGGAAAACTTTGTAATGATACGGCAATAGAGATAATATCATATTAAGACAACAACCAACAAGTTTGATTAACAAGTTCAACAAGATCATAATAGTGAATTGTTACAAGCATTCAAACAACTAACAGGACAAGGTAGCAAAAGATTATCTGAAGACTCCCCCTAGACCTTACTTCCCTTCTAGCTACTTCTCCCCCTTTGGCATCAAAGTACCAAAAACATCAAGCAATTTGGATCTCGAGGAGGAAGAGTCGAGGAATCCTAAGGAGTAGGAGCACAGGAAGGTGAGGTGTTTGGAGCTGAGAGGAAGTCCTAGCTGCGGGATGAGTACGACGCCGAGTGAAGCGAGGAGTCATTATAAACTGTTCCAAGGAATCCACCGTCTCTGTCAAAACAACCAACCTATTTTGAGTCTCAGTATGAAATTCCTTTTGTTCTGTCCTCATTTCCTGTTGGGTGACCTTAAGTTGCGAAGGTTGTTCGAATCAAAGTTTGATTTCGAGAATCGAGTTAAGAGTCTTGACTTTGAGAAACACTAGCAACTGCAACCTCTGGAGCAACTTCTTCTTCTTTGTGCTCGCTGCCCTTGAAAGCGAATGGGGGATTTTCTCGGCTTGTAATACTTATGGGGTGATCCCAAACCTCCCTGATACTCAATCTTGCTCAGAATTAAAGCCATGATATAAGGAGCATGATAAATCCTCTTCACCCTGTCATTCTTGGAGGAAATAATGCCCCTGATGATGACATCCACAACATCAAACTTTCTCCCATGTGAAATATTATCAATGATATTCCATACATGTCCTCGAACAGACATCAAAGTTACCACTCTTGGGAAGAAAAGTATGATTAATAATCCTATTAATCAGTGCCGGAATAGGTAGCAAACCATGAATCTTCCTAGAGTGTACTGACATTCGATCATAAAACTCTGTCGGCGAGGAACAAGTAGAGCTGAGTGCATCAAAAAGCTTATCCCAATTTCAGTGTATCCTCAATACACGCTCAAAATCAACCTTAGTACACTCCACATAACGTGTATGTCATCCACTTCATTTTCTTGAAATCAAGAGACACATATAAAGCGGCATAGAAGCGTCTTATGATCTCTTCATTATAGTCATTCACAGAGCCACAAGATCATGAAGACCAACTTCTTTGAAAAAGGCGATACACACCATCATATTTTTCTAGAGAGTTTATGTGTGACCACTTTATGCATTTATGATCGCAAACGATGCATGATGATCATAAATTTTCTCATAGACTTGCACTGGAACTTGGTGTGGAACCGGGATTTATTGAGTTGGAAGCGGTAGATATTGATCCTTGTGTCTCAAAATGGCGTAGTCATCGGTGATATGAGCTGAGATCAATCGAGGTTCTTCGGGTCTCCCATGTTCTCATCAGTTGGGCTGAACTTCTTCTTCGTGTTAGACTCGAATCAGACTCGACCCATGAGGTAGAGATCCTTCCTCACTTTGAGCCATCTGCTTTGCGCGTCCTTTTCCTTGCCTAAAGGATCCTCAATAGGGTCGGCAGGAGGTTAAGTGGAAGATTGCCCTCTGCGAGTTCCAAATCTTGTTCTTGGCATCTTTACAGAGAGAGGATAAGTTACAAGGAGTTCAAAAGATCAAGCAAACTGGAGCTAATTTGAATGGAATGATTATCTGTTCTGTCAGTAAAATCGTTAGTATCGTAAGTCCTCAGCCGGTAGTACCGAGGTGCGGTAGTACCGCCATTTCCTGGCCGGTATTACCTCTAGCGCCCTGTGTCATTACCCCAGGGGTAATCACACTTAGGCATACAGATTACTATTCGTCTGTACGGTAAAACACCATTCCAACAAATAGTAAGCCTTACCAGAGTTAGCGTAGCAGAACAATAAAATAGAAATTGTACCTTTTATTCCAGTTAGCCACGTAAGGCTATGGTTCTTACATAGTAATTATAAACGGCACAATGGGATTAAATCCCTTCGTCTGCCTTTCTTTACTCCATCGATCTTCAATTCGTCCCAGCCGCCGAGTCGGTGCCCATCTCACCACGTTCTCAAAGCCAACGCCTCGCCTAAATGCGGTTTCATTAGTACACGCAAGTCCTTCGTCCAACACGGAATAGTTCCCACGGACTAGGATCTACAAAGGAGAATACTAACAAGGTTGAGTACAAATTAATGTACTCAAAGAAGCATTAATAGCAAAATGCCTTGCATGACTCATCTCTCGTCTTTTCGTCATTTTCTAACTCATCTCGATTCTGAAAATACATAACTCTTTAAAACAATAGGTGGCAAATTTTAATTCGGAAAAACTACTACTCACTCGGAGAGAAGAAAGACCCTAGCGGTTCCGTAGACTCCAATCCAGAGGCGGCATGAATTCATGATTTGATATAGCATCGCGCAGCTTGTACCACTTTACCCATAACTATTACGAGCTCTTCTTGAGCTAGGTCCATCGCATTTCCTTTGATGCGACTCCGAGTTCGAATACGAGCGTTTCCAGTTACGTGATTAATTTCTCCACCCATTACCTCCGTCGGTGCTGACCTGGCCACCACCGAGTTCTGGTAAGGTTGGTTGGGCCAGTTCATCCTCTCTGCACCCAACACTCCACCTAGCGCTATAGCGCCTGCTTCTGTCATAACACACGCACACATATATACTTACCCGTTGTGGAGAGCATAATTACGTGTCTGGTAGCATTTTACGCTCAGAGATGAGAGAATGGTTGGTACTCAGATACGGCTTCTGACCGAGCAAGAGTGTTGTTGGTCCTTATATTTTACCCATATGTAAAGGGGTCCCACCTCTTGCCCTCTTTCATCCTTGCCCCGGGCCCCCTTTACCAGCCATAATATTACATCATCTTTCATCTCATTCATTACTCATCATATCATTTCCTTTCTTTCATCATCATAGACATTAAATGATTTGAGTTTTGAGAAATAGTTTTGATGCAATATGTATATGATATAGTAATATGCAGTTTATAGTTAAAAAATAGCTAGATTCATGTTCAAGAGGATCGCTTGCTGTGAATCAGAGAAGAGGTCGTCGACGAAGAACTCGACTAACTACTCCCTCGGCGTGGGATCGTCCTCCGAAATAAAGCGATAGCCTGACAAGACAAAATAAATAGATATTGGCTTTGGGTAATACTAGTAGTATAAAGGTTAGTAGAAGTTTTAGTTAAACAAGATCTGTAGCACTACTCGCTCGTTAGCACTCTCCGATCTGGTGACCCACGGTCTAATAACAGGATCGATGCTGACAAGGCATCTACACGCGCCGATTAGATTACTACTAGCGATCACACTAACAACTTATATCAAAATCTCCAGATACAATTCTACTTCTGCAGAGATTAGCTAAACGCGAACAAAACTAATTATCCTACTCAGGCTACTAGCATTAAACAAATTAATCTACCCCTTTTATTCTCCTAAAATTCTTATTACATCTAAACTAGACTTCTAATATAACCCTAATCCTAACCTAATCTCCTCTCTCTCTCTCCTTCCTTTTTACCCACACACAACCTCCTCTCTTTTCCCGTTTTGCTTCTTCCCCAATCCCTCCAATCCCTAAATCCTCTCCTCACCTCCCTCTTCTTGGCGCCGCCGCCCGTCTCCTGCCTCTCCTCCGGCCGCCGGCTCCTAGCTCCGCCACTCTGCTGGCCCGGTCCGCCACCACTGCTTGTTTTCCTGCGCCATGCGCGGCTGCAGCTCCTAGGGCTCGGCCCGACTCACGCCGCCGCCCGCTCCCCTCGGTCCTGCCTCCTCCGGCGGCCGGAGGCAGCAGCCATTGTAACATCCCAAATTTTGGGCTTGTGTTTCAAATGTAAGAAAATGAGTAGAAATTAAAACTTTTTCTTACATCATGTGTTTCTGTTTGTATTGCACAAGTATTGTACAAGACTTATGGAAATGCAAAGTCACAAGTCTTTTGATACAAATCTGTTCCTCCAAAAACAATCTTGTCAAATCTTATGATCATCCTCTGGATATATTTTTCCTAAGTCTCTGTGGTGGTATGTGACCCCTCTGAAAAATTTCACAATTTTTAGAAATTGTTTGAATATTTTTAGAGGCATCAAACTGTTTGAGTCTTAGTCAAACCTTAAAACAGAGCCTTGCAGAATTTTTGGAGGTTTATTCAAAGTATAAAACCTCTGAAAATTTTACACAAGATTGATATTTGAGTTAGCAAGCTCTGTAAAAATTTCAGAATTTTTGAGTTATTTTGCTACCTCAAATAAATCTCTCAAAGTCCTGTTTTTATTTCAAAGTCAAACTAGGTTTCTTTGTTACTCGGGTTCGAGTCGGACTCGGCTCGAGCCATTTGATTCGTCCGATCAACTAAACGCACTGAGCCACTCTTTAAAAACGCGTGCGATATCGGCCGTTGGATTCAAATCGCGCGCCCATGTTCGTGTAAGCATTCGGACCCTCGGTTGCATTGGCCAATAGGGACCGTTGGATTTCAATCCAACGTCCGCATTTCCGTAGGCAATCGGTCTGTCCGGCGAACCCGTTAAATCGTGACCGTCCATTTTTAATCCAACGGCCGTGGCTCGTCTTCTCTGTTCTTCTTCCTCCTCGGCTTCTCCGGGCGCGCGGGCGTTCATGGCAGAGAGAAAGAGAGAGAGCATGGGGGGCTTGTGGTGTCACCTCAAATTGGCTTTCGGCAACGTCTCTCTGCAATGCATTTAATGCGCAACAGGCTTTCTCCTCCATGGTCACCGTGCTCACTTGCTCCCATCACTTCTTGGTCCTTGACCGCGCCATGCACCGAGCTCACCATGGGCTCATGTCCTTGGTCGAAACCCTAATCCTTCCCCTATATAATTGCCCCTCTTGGTCCTCCTGGTGTTCCTTTTGCACCACACTTAGCTATTCTCTGTGTTTGAGCTCAAGAACACCTCTCACCCTCAAAACACCATTGTTGGCCGTAGAGCTCCAATGGCGGCCTTGGTGTCCAGTGGTTCATCCTCAACATTTCTTGCACCCTTTTGAACTCCTCAACCTCCTTTACATTTCCCTAACTTGATTTTGGGTTGCATTCACAGAATCACTCAATTTTAAGTTTGGAGATTTTCGGTTAGTTTCACCCCTTTCTTCTCCAGCTCAGTAAGTGATTCTTTTGCAATTACTTGCTTTTGGAGCCTCTTTGAGCTATAATGAAGCTGTGGTAATGATGTGGTTCCACTCATTTTGCTCAGAACCTCATTTCCCACTTCATCTTCTTCGGCTCCGGTGGACTTCATCGTGTTCAAGTCTTCCCCGGCCATCTTTGGAGCTCCTCTCGGTTAAGGTAGCTCCTATGTAGTCCCTAAGTCATGGCACTCGCTTCCTTGGACTGCAGCGGAGCATTTGCTATTTTCATGTTTTGCCGTGTCGGCCTTCATCTTTGTTTTCGGCTCGCGGCGTTCCAGAACCTCCACCGCGGCGAGGTCACCGCCGTTGGGTCCGCAACACTATTGCGAACCCATTTTGATAGTTTGTGGCGCCGCATGCCGAGTCGCCGGCGACCGGTAGCGCAAAGCCACTCGGGTTTTGTCATTTGTGAGAAGCTCCGTTTCGTCGGATCATTAGGACACATTAATTACCAATCATTAGCTGTTAATTATGTCTTAATCATTATTATTGGGCCAGCGACCGGTGGGCCCAATCTCCTAAATCAATCTGCTTTCACTCGCATGCTTTGTTCGAAACATCATTAATGCTTAATCATTGATTAATAAAAATGTCGGCACTTAATCTGTCGGAAACCTTCTGCGGTCGTTGACTTGTGGGCGGTGCAACGTGTGCGCGTGGGTTAAATCATTGCGGTCGTGACTCGTGAGTCAGCGACATGCGGTCCCACTCGTCGGTACCTCTTTTTGAACCGATCGATTGCCGCGCGTCCATTTTGTGATCTGCGGCCCGGATCTTGCATGCGTCGGACCATCGGTTCCTCGCCGCCTGGGCGTCGATCTTGCGATCAATGGTGAGATCGTGTGTGCAATCGGACAATCCGGTTGTTGGTGCGTTACGGGCCGTCCATCCGTCGATCTGCGGTGGGATTGGCCCAAGCAACCGCACCGTCGGTTGCATACACTCGTCGCGGCCGTTGGATCTTGATCCAACGGTGGGTTTCGTTAGGGCTTCGCGTCGCGTCTGCGTATTTTGCGCGTGGAGCCGTGGGATGTCGGATCAAGGGTTGCGGCGTCCACGTCATTTTCTTCTATTAGGTTGTTACGTATTTGGTAAGTATTTGTTTGACATTTGAAAATGATATAAAACTTTAGAAACTCATAACTAATTCATTTTAAGCGCTTTTAGTTAATTCCAATGGAATAAATTATGTTATCACTTTAGCTCATTATAAAAATGGATTTAAGCATGTTCGATGTGAGAAAATTGTATGACTAGGAATAACTTGGTTTCTGTCATTTTGAATATTCGAAAAATGGATAAAACGTTAGAAAATGCATATCTTGCTCTGTGTATATCCAAAATGAATGATTCCAACTTTGATAAATTTGTTATCAACCCAATGTTAATGTAAAAATGATGATAGGTCCAAGATTGTAACAGAAACCTTGATTAATGAGTTAGTACCTATTTTTAGCAATTAGAAAATTCTAGGAGACTTATAAAATGCACCAGTAATTCTCTGTAAATGCAAAATATATATGATAAATTCTAGAGAACCCCTCTGTTGGTATACTTCACTGTAAAATTAGCTTTGAACATATTTATGCTCCTGGAAAGTGCATTATGCCAATTTTGCATCTTAGAAAAATCATAACTAAATCACTTTAACTCCAAATGACCTGAAATTTTATATGGGTTATTTCAAAACCAGTAGGTAGCTACCATAAAAATTTCAGCTTCAAAATCTTTCTAGAAAATATTTTTGCTACAGTGCTAATTATGGCCGAAAATGTGTTTTTAGGCAATATCTTTTGCACCACAAATCCAAATTAGGTCTTTCCAGTTCCTATGTCTTGGTATATTCGTATTTTACCTTATGTATAAATTTTGTCGCATTTGGGTAATTGTTGCTTGCTCATTGGTTTATTTGTGGCTCGTCTTATTGGTTGTTCTTGGTTCTTTTGCCTCTCGCTTAGGATTCGACATTGCGGTAATCCCGAAAGCGACCCTCCACAACAAATTGAGCAACCAGCAAGAAGGCAAGCAGTTTGATCATGTTAATCCCAGTATTTTAAGTATTTATGTTGATTACAAATTCTATGTATGCATTGCTACTTTGTTTTAATAGTTGGCCTAGTAGATGCATTCCTTAGTAAATGATTATCCTCTACTACCTTGAGCCTAGGTTACTTGCTGTGATTTAGGGTTCGTGGAGGGCTCTTGTCACTTAGTAGTTGCGAATTAATTGCTTAGCCATGCTTAGCCGGTAGAAATGGGCGGTTATCGACTTGTCGATAACCTTGATCACACAAGCTTATTATGTATTATGATTTCCATCTTGTGCCATGTCTACTTATGAAAACTAAAACTGAAAACAAAATGATTTAGACTTGGGCACAATGGTATGTTGGTGTGATTCTCGGGTGTAGTGGAATGGTGCCTAAGTCAACAAGGACCGAACATCTTGTTACACTAAACCAAGCATTTTAGCGTGCTAACCACACTAGAGGGTATGGGACCTCTCTTGACTTAGTACTTTGGCGTGTATTGGCTCCGGTCGCGGGAGGTCGCGGGAGGATGGTGTTGGGAGCATTGTAGTGTCAGAAAGACTTCACCCGTGATGGGATTTGTTGTCTTTCGACTTGCAATGTAAGCGTATGGTGTTTCTACCCATCTGAGCGGCTCGTAGTTAATACACAATATTGGAAAGCGTCTCGTAGGACTTAGCCGGTGCTTGGCATACCTTGAAGTGTGTTTTGGCTTAAAGCGATGCAAGTGTGGGTACATTGGTACACCTGCGGGGTTAAAACTATTCGAATAGCCTCGTCCTAGGTTATGGACACGCTTGGGGAGGTCTTTCAAGAGTTAGACTACAACCTTTTAAATTAAAACTTGATGGGTGAGTACGAATCGAGGATTCGTGCTATGTTGTGGTGGCTATTGGGATAGTCACTTCCAGTGGTTACTTGTATGTATCTTTATTCTTTTTATTTCAACATTAAAACAGATTTGCAAACTTGCTTTTAAATGTATTACATTATTGCAAATAAAGTTGGCTTCATGCAAAATGAGACATACAACCTCCACCTAAACAAGCTTGCATGTAGTTATGAATAGGTCGCTATTCCACACGTCGATCTTGCGGGTACAAAGACAATCTTTGTGCTCGGATGCTATGCTTAATTGTTTTGTTGCAGAGGAAGAAGGTGAGCCCGAGGGGCCTCACTTTTTGTGAGCTGTGTTGTGATAGTTTGCGGGCGACTAGCTTGGCGGCCCGGCCGGTTGCCTTGTGGGTGTGTGGCTAACCTGTGACTTTTGTTCTAGCCATCTTATGGCGCTTTTGCTTCATTGTCATTCTTGTTTATTGATCTATTTGGCAGTCGGCTCTCTTTTGTAATAACTTTACTTTATGTCGTTGTTGAACTTAGTGATATATGTTGTATGGAAATGATGTGTAATTTTGTGATGATGTGCATATGTTGCAATTGGGAAACATATGTCCATCGAGGCTTAGAATGTTTAATTAGTAATGCTAGAACCATTTGGAGGTTAAGTGTTACTAGTTAAATATTCCGGTCCTCACAAAGTTGGTATCGAGCCATCTTGACATAGAAACCCTAGCTTGGTCGCCTTGTAGGATGTTACGAAAACCTATTTTCAAGAGTCAAATGGTTTATGAAAGCTAAGTAAGTTATCGATTTTACTCCTTACCTATCTTAGTTTTCTTCTCTCATCTTGTTCTAGTTTGAGTTTTGAAAATTGTTTTCCTCTCATCTTCTTCCAAAGAATAGTCCTTATCGTTTAATTTGGGTTTTGGGAACCAATGAGTTTGGCAAATTGAAGTGTTGGCTGCCCTTCTACAAGGTTTTGAAGCTTCTGGAATGGAGAATTTCGACTAGGAGCTTGGATGCAAAATCTGGACAGCAAGCATCAATTTCCGGACAGCAAGCTCAAAGGTTCTAAAGAAGGTAGATAATGAGAGGATAATTCAACTAAAACTTGTGGGAATGAAAGGGTAAGAAGTGATATGAGATTAGCTAATGCCTATACTCTATTAGGTGGTTATACCTTGATCTTTGACCTGTTGGAGCTAGAATTTAGTGCTGAAATTTTGGGTCTTCTCAAACGATTACTCGTTCCTCCATACGGGTTAGTCGTTTCGGGGAGTTGATTTGTTGATTTTTGGTCTTGTACTCTTGGTGGTTATTCTTGAGTTTTTTTTTTTTTTTTTTTTTTTTTTTATTGAGTTCGGGATGCCTTGCTTTTTATCTCGGGCTTGTAGCTAACTTATCTTAGTGAATCAGGATGGCTGGTGGGACACGTAGCGGCCGGAATCAGCGGGTAGTCCCGATGAGGAGCTTCCCCTCCTCAGACCATGGCGGAAGTCCTCATGCGGTCGAGCAATCGTTCGGAGGACCGCAGGTCTTTGGAGGTCATCGCCGGGAACACCTCTACTCCCTCTGGTGCCTCTGGATGCGGAGGTGGTCACCGAGCTCGTGGGGACTTGCGGAGTTCCTCCGTCACGCAGCCTCCCACCTTCTCCGGTCAGGATCCCTTGGGCGCGAGCAGCAGGCTGCGTGCGGTTGTGAGCTCAGCGTTGCTCGATGTCGGGAAGCGGGCGGGCACTTTTCGCATCTCATCGGTGGAGGGTGCGGCACTCTCATGGTGGGAGAATTTCTCGCCATGTAGCTGCGGGACACGTGGTCTCGTGGGAGGTTCGGTCGGCTTCCGTCGGGCCCATGTCCCCGGCGCTGATGAAGTGAAGAAGAAGGAGTTCCTTGCGCTCAAGCGAGCGCAGTGCGTGATCGAGTACCTCCATGAGTTCAACCATTTGGCGAGGTGCGCTCCTGCCGAGGTGGCCCCGATGAGGCCAAGCGGGAGAAGTTCGTGGAGGTTTGTCCGAGGAGCTTGGGACAAGCTCTCTGTGTGGACTTCCGACTTCGGACCTTGGTGGACAAGGCCATCATCGCGAGCACAAGCGAGAGCGGCCAGTCCCGCATAGCGCAAGTGGGAGGCCCAGCCCGATGCCTGCAGGCGGCCTCGTTCGTCCCGTGTTGGACTGCACGGTGGCCCGTCCTCGAGCTTCCCACCGCGAGGCCTTGGCACGGCTCCACGTCCTCCGCGGTGCGTGGCTCGATCCGTCGCGCTGCGACCCAGCAGCAGGTGTTCCGTAACCCGCGGCCGACGTCACCGCTTCTCGCCACGACAAGGGCCACTACGCGAGTAGTTGTCCTAAGAAGGCTGAGCGGCCTCGTCCTAATGGAGGGCGGGCAAGGGAGTGGTCACCCACGACCGTAAGACCCGGGCTTGGGGAGCGGCGAGTCAACCACATCTCGGTGAGGAGGCACAGGGCGCCCGCGTTGTGTTGGGTACGCTCCTTGTTAATTTGCGGCTGCTCTGATTTTATTTGACTCACGGGGCCTCGCATTCTTTTATTTGAGGTCTTTTCTTTGTTGATTGTGGGCTTCATTGTGTTCCTCTGGGATTCCACTGCTGATTCGCTCTCGGGTTGGAAATGAGAACTGACTGGTATGTCGGGATGTTCCTATCCACATCGAAGCGTAGGGTTCTTGGCGAATCTTATTCTACTCGACTCGGCGCTTGGATGTGATTCTTGGCATGGATTGGTTGTCCCAACACTTGGGGCAAATCGATTGTGCCGGGAAGATTGTCTATCTCACGACCCTTGGGTGAGCGAGGTTGGGTTTCGCGCGATTGCGAGAGCCCCATCTTTATGTCCTTGAAGCCAAGCCAAGCATTGGAGATTCGCGGCGTCCCCACGGTGTGGGACTTCGCGGATGTCTTTCTGAAGATTTGCCGGGATGCCTCTGTTCGCGATCCGGAGTTTGTGATAGAGTTGCTGCCGTGCACGCCCTATTTCTAAGAGGCCATATCGCATGCCTCCTAATGAGTTGGAGGAGTGAAGAAGCGGTGGGTGAGCTGCAAGAGAAGGGTTTTATCCGTCTAGCTCATCTCCTTGGGGTTGTCGATTATCTTTGTGAAGAAGAAGGACAAGACCTTGCGCATGTGTTGATTACCGTCCGCTTAATGAGGTGACGGTAAGAACAAGTATCCTTTGCCCGTATTGATGATCTTTTGATCAATTGGCCGAACACGAGTCTTCTCAAGATTGACTTGAGGCGGGCTATCATCAAGTCGGGATCGGGCCGAGGATATTCCTAAGGCGGCTTTTGCTACTCGTTATGGCCTTTACGAGTACACCGTCATGTCTTTTAGTTTGACTAATGCTCTGCTTTATTCATGAACCTAATGAACTCGTGATTCATGGAGTATTTGGATAGGTTTGTGGTGGTATTCATCGATGATATCCTTATCTACTCCAAGAGTGAAGAAGAGCATCTTGAGCATCTTAAGCTTGTGTTGGGCAAGGCTGCGTGAGCACCAGTTGTATGCCAAATTCGACAAGTGCGAGTTACGTTGAAGGAAGTGGCGTTCTTGGGCCATGTTCTTTCAGCAGGAGGTGTGGTGTGGATCCTAGCAAGGTCGGTGATGTGCTATCTTGGGGTCACCCAAGTCGGTCACCGATGTGCGGAGTTTCCTTGGTTTGGTGGCTACTATCGCCGCTTCATCGAAATTTCTCCAAGATTGCCAAGCCTATGGTGAATCGCTCAAGAAAGACAAGAAGTTTGAGTGGTCCGCTGCTTGTAATGTGAGTTTTCGGGAACTCAAGAAGCGGTTGACCTCACCCCGATGCTTGTTCTCCACGATATTCACAAGAGTTTCGATATCTATTGTGATGCTTCTCGTCGGTCTCGGTTGTGTTCTTATGCGGGAGGGCAAGGTTGTGGCCTATGCATCGCGGCGATTAAGGCCTCATGAACTCAACTATCCTACTCATGACTTGAGTTGGGCTGCTGTGGTCCATGCACTCAAGATTTGGCGGCATTACGATTGGTAACCGTTGTGAGGTGTATTCCGACCACAAGAGTTTGAAGTACTTGTTCACCCACCGATCTGAACCTCGGGCAAAGGAGATGGTTGGAATTGATCAAGGACTATGACATGGGTATTCGGTACCATCGGGCAAGGCCAATGTCGTTGCGGATGCACTCGGTCGGAAGGTGTATTGCAACATGTTGATGCTCCAAGAGCGGCGACACTGCTCTCATTTCAAATTTCAGCGCCTTAATTTGGGTTTGACCGAGCACGGTTCTCTTGCTACATTGGTGGTGCAACCAACCTTGGTGGACCAAATCAAGGCGGCACAGTGAGCAGATGTTGGTGTGCGCCAAATCAGCGAACATCAAGGATGGGATAGCCAAGTGCTTTTCGGAGGGCGAGCATGGCGTTGTGTGGTTGGACGGCGTCTTGTGGTTCCTAAGGTCATGGAATTGCGAATTTGATTCTCCGCGAAGCCCATGATTCTCCTTGTCTATTCATCCCGGGCTACCAAGATGTATCAGGACCTTCGTCGAGGTTACAGTGGACCCGAATGAAGCGCGAGATTGCCGGTTCGTTCTTGAGTGCGGCGTGTCTTTGTCGGTGAAGGCCGAGCATCGGCGTCAAAGGTCTTCTTCACCCTTGCCGGTGCGAAATGGAAGTGGGATTGATTGGCATGGACTTCATCACGGATTGCCCGCTCGTCAAAGGGAATGATGCTATTTGGGTCGTGATCGACGGGTTGACTAAAGTGGCCCATTTCCTTCTGTCAAGACTCGGCCGTGTGGGGCCTTTGGCGAACTTTATGTCTCGAGGATTGTGAGCCTTCACGGTGTGCAGAGGACGATTATTTCGATCGTGGTGCGCTTTTCACCTCGCGGTTTTGGCATAGTGCGCAGAGGCTATGGGGACCCGCCTTCACTTGATCTGACCTTTCATCCTCGGGATGATGGTCGACGGGCGAGTCAACCAAGTGTTGGAAGATATGCTCCGTGCTTGTGTTCTTTCCTATGGGAAGAAGTGGGAGAAATGCCTACCTTTGCTGAGTTCTCCTACAACAACAGCTTTCAGGCCAGTCTTGGCATGGCACCATTTGAGGCTTTGTATGGGAGGAGATGCGAACCCCATTGAACTGGTCGAGAGGCGGTGGCGGCCGCCCGATTCGATTAATGAGGCGAAAGTCGAGTTCGATTGATCGCGAGCATCTGCGCACGGCCCGATCGAGCGAAGAGCTATGCGGATCGTCGTCGCCGTGAGTTGAGCTTTGAGCCCAATGACTTTGTGTATCTCAAAGTCTCACCCTTGAAGGGCCATCAGCGTTTTGGCATCAAGGGCAAGTTGGCTCCTCGATATGTTGGGCCTTACTGTATCATCGAGAAAGTTGGAGCGATCGCGTCTGATTGGAGCTACCAGTGCACTTGAGGTGTGCATGATGTGTTCCATGTTTCACACTGAAGAAGTGCCTCCGTGTCCCAAGCGAGGAAGCTCCATTGGAGGTTCTCGATGTACGGGAGAATTTGACCTACTGCGAGCATCCTTGCGTATTCTTGAGAATCGAGCGGAGAACAAGGAACCGTGCCATCAAGTTCCTTAAGGTTCAATGGTCAAACCATTCAAGATGAAGCAACTTGGGAGCGAGAAGATCGCCTTCAAGTGCAGATTTTCCTTCTTTCTTCTCAGTGAGCGGAATCTCGGTCGAGATTCTTGTAAGGGGGGGAGAGTTGTAACATCCCAAATTTTGGGCTTGTGTTTCAAATGTAAGAAAATGAGTAGAAATTAAAACTTTTTCTTACATCATGTGTTTCCTGTTTGTATTGCACAAGTATTGTACAAGACTTATGGAAATGCAAAGTCACAAGTCTTTTGATACAAATCCTGTTCCTCCAAAAACAATCTTGTCAAATCTTATGATCATCCTCTGGATATATTTTTCCTAAGTCTCTGTGGTGGTATGTGACCCCTCTGAAAAATTTCACAATTTTTAGAAATTGTTTGAATATTTTTAGAGGCAGTCAAACCTGTTTGAGTCTTAGTCAAACCTTAAAACAGAGCCTTGCAGAATTTTTGGAGGTTTATTCAAAGTATAAAAACCTCTGAAAATTTTACACAAGATTGATATTTGAGTTAGCAAGCTCTGTAAAAATTTCAGAATTTTTGGAGTTATTTTGCTACCTCAAATAAATCTCTCAAAGTCCTGTTTTTATTTCAAAGTCAAACTAGGTTTCTTCATTACTCGGGTTCGAGTCGGACTCGGGCTCGAGCCATTTGATTCGGTCGATCAACTAAGCGCACCGAGCCACTCTTTAAAACAGCGCGTGCGATATCGGTAGTTGGATTCAAATCGCGCGGCCCATGTTCGTGTAAGCATTCGGACCCTCGGTTGCATTGGCCAATAGGGACCGTTGGATTTCAATCCAACCGTCCGATTCCGTGAGGCAATCGGACCGTCCGCGAACCCGTTAAATCGTGACCGTCCATTTTTAATCCAACGGCCGTGGCTCGTCTTCTCTGTTCTTCTTCCTCCTCGCTTCTCGGCGCGCGGCGTTCATGGCGAGAGAGAGAGAGAGAGCATGGGGCTTGTGGTGTCACCTCAAATTGGCTTTCGCAACAACGTCTCTCTGCAATGCATTTAATGCGCATGAGCTTTCTCCTCCATGGTCACCGTGCTCACTTGCTCCCATCACTTCTTGGTCCTTGACCGCGCCATGCACCGAGCTCACCATGGGCTCATGTCCTTGGTCGAAACCCTAATCCTTCCCTATATAATTGCCCTCTTGGTCCTCCCAGTGTTCCTTTTGCACCACACTTAGCTATTCTCTGTGTTTGAGCTCAAGAACACCTCTCACCCTCAAAACACCATTGTTGGCCGTAGAGCTCCAATGGCGGCCTTGGTGTCCAGTGGTTCATCCTCAACATTTCTTGCACCCTTTTGAACTCCTCAACCTCCTTTACATTTCCCCTAACTTGATTTTGGGTTGCATTCACAGGAATCACTCAATTTTAAGTTTGGAGATTTTCGGTTGGTTTCACCCCTTTCTTCTCCACTCAGTAAGTGATTCTTTTTGCAATTACTTGCTTTTGGAGCCTCTTTGAGCTATAATGAAGCTGTGGTAATGATGTGGTTCCACTCATTTTGCTCAGAACCTCATTTCCCACTTCATCTTCTTCGGCTCCGGTGGACTTCATCGTGTTCAAGTCTTCCCCGGCCATCTTTGGAGCTCCTCTCGGTTAAGGTAGCTCCTATGTAGTCCCTAGAAGTCATGGCACTCGCTTCCTTGGGTGCGGCGGAGCATTTGCTATTTTCATGTTTTGCCGTGTCGGCCTTCATCTTTGTTTTCGGCTCGCGGCGTTCCAGAACCTCCACCGCCGGCGAGTCACCGTTGGGTCCGCAACACTATTGCGAACCCATTTTGATAGTTTGTGGCGCCATGCATGACAGATCGCCGGCGACCGGTACCAAAGCCACTCGGGTTTTGTCAGCTGAGAAGCTCCCGTTTTCGTCAGATCATTAGGACACATTAATTACCAATCATTAGCTGTTAATTATGTCTTAATCATTATTATTGGGCCAGCGACCGTGGGCCCAATCTCCTAAATCAATCTCTGTTTCACTCGCCTTTGTTCGACATCATTAATGCTTAATCATTGATTAATAAAAATGTCGGCACTTAATCTGTCGGAAACCTTCTGCAGGTCGATGACTTGTGGGCCCGAGTGCATCGTGCACGTGGGTTAAATCATTGCGGTCGTGACTCGTGAGTCACCGACATGCGGTCCCACTCGTCGGTACCTCTTTTTGAACTTCGATCTATTGCGCCGTCCATTTTGTGATCTGCGGCCCGGATCTTGCATGCATTCGGACCATCGGTTCCTCGTCGCCACGGGCGTCGATCTTGCGATCAATGGTGAGATCGTGTGTGCAATCGGACAATCCGGTTGTTGGTGCGTTACGGGCCGTCCATCCGCCGATCTGCGGTGGGATTGGCCCAAGCAACCGCGCCGTCGGTTGCATACACTCGTCGCGAGCCGTTGGATCTTGATCCAACGGTGGGTTCGTTAGGGCTTGGCGCGCGTGCGCTGTTTCGTAGCGTGAGCCGTGGGATGTCGAGATCAAGGGTTCTTGGCGTCCACGTCATTTTCTTCTATTAGGTTGTTACGTATTTGGTAAGTATTTGTTTGACAGTGAAAATGATATAAAAACTTTAGAAACTCATAACTAATTCATTTTAATCGCTTTTAGTTAATTCCAATTGGAATAAATTATGTTATCACTTTAGCTCATTATAAAAATGGATTTAAGCATGTTCGATGTGAGTAAAATTGTATGACTAGGAATAACTTGGTTTCGTCATTTTGAATATTCCAAAAATGGATAAAACGTTAGAAAATGCATATCTTGCTCTGTGTATATCCAAAATGAATGATTCCAACTTTGATAAATTTGTTATCAACCCAATGTTAATGTAAAAATGATGATAGGTCCAAGATTGTATGAAACCTTGATTAATGAGTTAGTACCTATTTTTAGCAATTAGAAAATTCTAGGAGACTTATAAAATGCACCAGTAATTCTCTGTAAATGCAAAATATATATGATAAATTCTAGAGAACCCTCTGTTGGTATACTTCATCTGTAAAATTAGCTTTGAACATATTTATGCTCTGGAAAGTGCATTATGCCAATTTTGCATCTTAGAAAAATCATAACTAAATCACTTTAACTCCAAATGACCTGAAATTTTATATGGGTTATTTCAAAACCAGTAGGTAGCTACCATAAAAATTTCAGCTTCAAAATCTTTCTAGAAAATATTTTTGCTACAGTGCTAATTATGGCCGAAAATGTGTTTTTAGGCAATATCTTTTGCACCACAAATCCAAATTAGGTCTTTCCAGTTCCTATGTCTTGGTATATTCGTATTTTACCTTATGTATAAATTTTGTCGCATTTGGGTAATTGTTGCTTGCTCATTGGTTTATTTGTGGCTCGTCTTATTGGTTGTTCTTGGTTCTTTTGCCTCTCGCTTAGGATTCGACATTTGCGGTAATCCCAGAGGCGACCCTCCACAACAAATTGAGCAACAGCAAGAAGGCAAGCAGTTTGATCATGTTAATCCCAGTATTTTAAGTATTTATGTTGATTACAAATTCTATGTATGCATTGCTACTTTGTTTTAATAGTTGGCCTAGTAGATGCATTCCTTAGTAAATGATTATCCTCTACTACCTTGAGCCTAGGTTACTTGCTGTGATTTAGGGTTCGTGGAGGGGCTCTTGTCACTTAGTAGTTGCGAATTAATTGCTTAGCCATGCTTAGCTTGGTAGAAATGGGCGGTTATCGACTTGTCGATAACCTTGATCACACAAGCTTATTATGTATTATGATTTCCATCTTGTGCCATGTCTACTTATGAAAACTAAAACTGAAAACAAAATGATTTAGACTTGGGCACAATGGTATGTTGGTGTGATTCTCGGTGTATTGGAATGGTGCCTAAGTCAACAAGGACCGAACATCTTGTTACACTAAACCAAGCATTTTAGCGTGCTAACCACACTAGAGGGTATGGGACCTCTCTTGACTTAGTACTTTGGCGTGTATTGGCTCGGGTCGCAGAGGTCGCGGGAGGGATGGTGTTGGGAGCATTGTAGTGTCAGAAAGACTTCACCGTGATGGGATTTGTTGTCTTTCGGCTTGCAATGTAGCGTATGGTGTTTCTACCCATCTGAGCGGCTCGTAGTTAATACACAATATTGGAAAGCGTCTCGTAGGACTTAGCCGTGCTTAGCATACCTTCGGAAGTGTGTTTTGGCTTAAAGCGATGCAAGTGTGGGTACATTGGTACACCTGCGGGGTTAAAACTATTCGAATAGCCTCGTCTAGGTTATGGACACGCTTGGGGAGGTCTTTCAAGAGTTAGACTACAACCTTTTAAATTAAAACTTGATGGGTGAGTGCGAATCGAGGATTCGTGCTATGTTGTGGTGGCTATTGGGATAGTCACTTCCAGTGGTTACTTGTATGTATCTTTATTATTGTTATTTCAACATTAAAAACAGATTTGCAAACTTGCTTTTAAATGTATTACATTATTGCAAATAAAGTTGGCTTCATGCAAAATGAGACATACAACCTCCACCTAAACAAGCTTGCATGTAGTTATGAATAGGTCTGCTATTCCACACGTCGATCTTGGGGTACAAAGACAATCTTTGTGCTCGGATGCTATGTTAATTGTTTTGTTGCAGAGGAAGAAGGTGAGCCCGAGGGGCCTCACTTTTGCGAGCTGTGTTGTGATAGTTTGCGGGGCGACTAGCTTGGCGGCCCGGTCGGTTGCCTTGTGGGTGTGTGGCTAACCGGTCGACTTTTGTTCTAGCCATCTTATGGCGCTTTTGCTCCATTGTCATTCTTGTTTATTGATCTATTTGGCGGTCGGCTCTCTTTTGTAATAACTTTACTTTATGTCGTTGTTGAACTTAGTGATATATGTTGTATGGAAATGATGTGTAATTTTGTGATGATGTGCATATGTTGCAATTCTGGGAAACATATGTCCATCGAGGCTTAGAATGTTTAATTAGTAATGCTAGAACCATTTGGAGGTTAAGTGTTACTAGTTAAATATTCCGGGTCCTCACACCACGCTGGTTTTGCTCCTCTGGCGCTGCCCGCCCATCTGACACACAGGCACTCAACTCGGCCTCTAACCGACCCGGCTCAATCTAACTCTACCCCTTTACCCTTCCTTAGTCCTTAACACATTGATTTATGCTGAGCATGATTTATTTGTGATGATGCTGATTTGCTGCTTCGGTTCACAACCAGATTGATGGCATATATGTATGCATATGGTGAGGCTGAAGGGGAAGTTGCTACTGATGGATGCTGCTACACTACTGAGGTTTACACCCCTCTTCCTTCTCCCTTCTCAAATCTCCCCCCTGCTCTGTGATTGATGCACTGAGATGAATGGATACTGGAATGCTCAAAATGCTAACATAGTTTACTTAGGAGATGAGTAGCAAAGTGGGTGTGAGGAGGGGCATGGAAATGGTTTACCTGCAGGTTTTGGGGGTTTGGGTTGATCTGGGGTTGTGGCTGATGTGCTAGTCGGTGGTGGTGACGATGGTGCTGCCGGCAGTGAAGAGGTGGCCGACTTCCAGCTGGTCCTTGCTCTCCGACTTCTTCCTCCTCTCTACTTCTGTTGGGTTCTGGGTTGGGGAAGATGATGGCAGTGCCGGCCCTATGCTGATGCTCTCTTCTTCTCCCTTGCTGAGCGTGACTTGCAGGCATGATGGTTAGATGCTGAGCCTGCTTTCGGTGGGTCTTGCTCCTGGTTACTTGGCTTGCTCTTGGCCTTGGCTGTGCTGGACTCCCTTCTCCTTCGGCTCCTTGCCTCCTTCTCTGGTTGCTCTGAGAGCTATGATGCTCTGGTTGGGTTCTGGGATGGGAGAGGGGGATGGTAGCGTCGGCCGAGTGGTGCTCTTCTCCTCCTCCTTGGTTGCAAAGGGGGATGTGAGGACTCTGAGCACGCCTCTTTTCTGCTTGTGCTCCCTTCTCCTCCTCTCTGTGGGTGCTTGCTTGCTCTGCTGCCCTTGGTGTCTTGCGGTGGCTTGACCTTGGGGATGGCAGTGGGAGGCTTAGCTTACTCCTGGCTCTTGATCCGGGCAGTGAACTGCTTGGGTTCTATGCTTTGTGTGGATGAGCTTGTGCTCTTGGTTGGCCTTCTGTTGTGCTTGTGAGAAGGAGCTTGCGATGTGTGGCTCTTGTGAGAGAGAGAAGCTTAAGGCAGGGGGGAATGGTTCGTTTGTTGGGGATGAACTTGGGAGGCCGGCTGTGTCTTTGGATATCTTCTTGGGCTGCCCTTGCGCTTATCCTCAATGCTCTCCTGTGATCGATATTTTGGGATGGCTAGAATGGTGATGTAGGAGATGGACTTGATTGGTTGGCTTTGAGTCAGGTTGAACTGGATGCTTGGTTGTCTTCGTCTTGGTGTGGTGGCTTTGTTGTGCTTATCCTTCTGTGTAACTTTGTTTTTACCTCAATCCTGCTCCTATTTACCTTCTTGGCTGCTCTCCATTGTGGGCTTTTCTGTTGGTCGGAATAATATACCGTGGGTGTTGGATTCGGTTACCCGATGATGTCTTGAACAGAGGGTGGAGATGAACGGGAATGTACTATTGGATTCTATTGTGTGCTGAGGCAATTGACTTAAAGTGGGTGTTGGGCTTTATTGACGTCGGATGATGATACCCACGGAAGTGATAGGTATCGAAGGACCTCAGGTGGTCAGGATATCTTGCGGTCAAGGAGCCGACTAACTCCGGTTGGTCTGGGTGTCTTGATCGTCAAGGGACCGACTACTGCTTTGCTCAGTATTGGTACGCACTTCGGACCGACGGCAATCTTTACTTTAATAACACTTTGGCTTGCTTCTGTCTAACCACACTGGCGGAGAGTGGTATGCGTGCAGGTTTCTTGGATGTCAAAGACGACACCGAGGTTTGATGGTTCGGCGATCGAAGAACAAGGATACAAGGAGGGCTCGGCGATATGCAATGCAAGATGTACTATTTTATTGCTTTGCAAACCAATCTAAATTGTAACTATTTAAACAACACTAGATGATATGAGATGATGCACTTCTATTGAAATGCTTACAAATGACTTAAATATCTAATGCAAATGGAATGTGCAATCTAAGTATGATTGATGCTACTATGCATCGATGAATGCGATGATGCGTTGCTCAAAACGAAACCCACTAAACCAACGCTAACAACAAACTAAAAGCTTAACGACGATCGCAAAAACTACCGTTAGCTTACTGCTAAGCCGAAATTAATTACCGCTAAAAACAGATTACCGAAAAAAAAATTAGCTAATTACGCGGGTTCTCACATCCTACCCCCCTTAGAAAAATTTCGTCCCCGAAATTGGGATCTTGAGGAGGTTGAGCGAACTTTGCATAGCTCTTCGTCGTTCTTCCATGTAGCTTCACTGATGGGGTGATCCCTGCAATGTCGTTGCTATGGATGGATTTTCCGGATTCTTGATTGATGATTTCAACTTCCGCTGGATTGTGCTCTTTGAGGCTTCATTTTTTTCTTCTTACTGCTTCACCAGATGCTGTTGAACTCTGAGTTGGTGCTATTGTGATAAATTGTGGGCTTTACCTGTTGGCATGTGTATAGGTTGGCACTAGAAATGTGTGTAACTTTATTTGTTGGGTTTGTGCATGTGTATCCGTCCTTTCCAAATCAATCTGCTATACCTATAGATCCACAATATCCTTGTTTCTGTTGATCCACCAACAATTGTAGATTAACCACCAATTGATATTCAATTAACTCTGCCAATTTCATTAATTCTGCATAATTTAATCAATGCACCTGAATTCCAATCACAACTTAGTATAATAATCCAACTCCGCTTCTTATTCACTGCCTATACCTGATCGGATTGTCAATACTAGATTTCCAACAATTACTGATAATACATTTAAATCCAATTTCCACGGTAATCATATTTCATGAATCCAACTTGATCAGGTTGTCCAATTAGTTCCATCAACCACTATAAATCAATCGAGCACTACTAATTCATTTACTTTCTCAATTCCATCACTTCTTGGTAATCCAACCAAAGCACCAGAGTTCCAATTATAATTTTCTATACTAATCCAACCTCATGCTTTATTCATTATCTAAACCCGATCATATTATCAATACAGGATTTCCCACGATTATCAACAATATATCCAAATCCTATTTCATTACTCAATTATATCCAATAAATCCAACATAACCGAATCATTCGATTAATTCACAAAATTTACTCATTTATCATGATTCAACCAATTCACCAAAATTTACATCTTGAATTGCTACGACACTCCAATCGTTTCGTATTTCAATCAAAATCCACACTAGATCAATTTCTCATTTCTAACTCTCCAAAAATTACTAAAATTCATTTAAATCCGCCAAGATGTATTTCTGTAATCCAATCAAGATCTATTTCTATACTCCAACAAGATATATTTCTGTAATCCAACATCAGCATATTCTCGTATCCGACAAAAGCATTTCTATAATCTAATAATAATATATTTCTCATAATCCGATCATGATACATTCCTAGAATCCAATAATGATGCAATCCAATAATCCAACTCCAACAATTATATAATTCCACAATCAGTCTTCAACCATAATCTATCTTCATAATCCAATATTCACGATTTCAATAATCCAGTAAGTATATTCACATAATCCCTAGTCAACATTCATTTCTATACTCAATAATAATCCAACTACTCAATAATAATGTATTCCTACTAATCCAATGTCCATCAATCCAATATTCACAATCATCTAGTTCCATAATTCAATATTCTTTAGCCCAATATTCGATAATCCAATAATATTATACAATTATAATCAAACATTCAATATCCAACAATTTTCTATTTCCAACATTCCACATCCAGCAATTCATTACTCCAGTATCCAATAATAATTTATTTCTATAATCTAATATCTCACCACGATGCGTTTCTAACAATCCAATATACACAATCGTATAATCCTTTAATCTGATATTCAACAATCATGCTATCCTTCGTCAGGTGGCAACTTCGATACTTTGCACAATCACGAGCTATGGCAACAAACTGCTATTGGGCTATGGGTTTCTGGAAGGATGGGTTGAAAATTCTTAGCCCAAGCGGTTCATATCTTGGTGGTGGTTACTGCTGGGCTTGTGAGATCTGAAAAGGTTGGTTAAAGGGTCGTTGTTGAGGTGATCCATATGTTGGTGGTGGCTGCTGCGGTATATATGGACGAGGTTTATAAGAAGGTGGTTGATGGTAGATGGTTGGTTTCTGGTATGGTAGTAGCTTGTGGTTGACCAGATGCTGACTTACTGAAGTTCACTGCTGGATTTTCTGTGGACTGTACTTGCGGCGTGAGTCCCAATCGCAATTCCAATTCACGTTCTTCGCCTCCTCGACCTTCCATCTTCTTTAGCAATAGCTTGAGATAGAGAAGAAAGCTAACCGCAGGTAACATGCATTAATCCATACACATAGTAAGCAAATAACACCAAGAAACAGGGAGATGTCAAAAAGATCCAAATCCTATTCTAGCTGAGTCTATCGTGCTCAGTCACGCTCGAGATCCCGTTCTCGAGACCGCCCAGATCCACATGCCTGGGACTGCTCAGAGCTTGCCTCTGAGTGCGAACCTACACTACCCTGGATCCACGTGCCTAGGTACGCTTGAGATCCCGTTCTCAAGACCGCCCAAACCACGTGTTTGGGAACCGCTCAGGGTTCATTCCTGAGTACGCCCAGGATTTCGCTCCTGGGTACGCCAGAGCTACACGCTCGGAGTGCCACGGACCACTTGTCCGGGAAATTGACATGCAGAAGTGGGATAAGCCATCATTTCACACCGTCAGCCATTCTTTTACTTCCTTTAAGTAGTTCTCGATCACTTTAAGATGCTGACGGGTCATTCTGGTGGTACAGATGAAAGGTAAGAAGCTAATGGGTATGGCCCATACTTATCCCGAGATTGGAATAACAGGTCCACACCAGAGTTCTACTCCATGCCTCTAACCCCGGCATGCAAACTTATGACCTTATACTGATACCCCTTCACCTATAGCCTTCAAATCATCTATCCTATGTCTAATTGCTAGCCTGACAAATCATTTAGCAGGAACTAACAACACGAATCTTATGACGAAGCACATGCTTCCTCTCACACTCTCTCGAACGGAAGACTGAACCTCAACCTTCTACGACGGAATGGTTCTACGTTAGCAGGAATGTCACCTATAAGAATAGGTAAGCTTTTTAACATACTAATTTTGAAAGGAGACTGGAAGTAGAAGTTGACGTTAAGATAAGGATTAATAGAATACTTAGTGCCATATAGTGAGCAAGAAAAGCACATCTAAGTTCTTGCTACAGTTTCTATTTTATTAGCGTGGCCCGATCTTATTGCTCTGATACCACCTCTAGCGCCCTGTGTCATTACCCCAGGGGTAATCACACTTAGGCATACGGATTACTATTCGTCTGTACGGTAAAACACCATTCCAACGAATAGTAAGCCTTACCAGAGTTAGCGTAGCAGAACAATAAAATAGAAATTGTACCTTTTATTCCAGTTAGCCACGTAAGGCTATGGTTCTTACATAGTAATTATAAACGGCACAATGGGATTAAATCCCTTCGTCTGCCTTTCTTTACTCCATCGATCCTCAATTCGTCCCCAGTGCCGAGTCGGCTGCCCATATCACCCTGGTTCTCAAAGCCAACGCCCTCGCCTCGTGCGGTTTCATTAGTACCTGCAAGTCCTTCGTCCAACACGGAATAGTTCCCGGCCGGACTAGGATCTACAAAGGAGAATACTAACAAGGTTGAGTACAAATTAATGTACTCAGCAAGCATTAATAGCAAAATGCACTGCATGACTCATCTCTGTTCTTTTCTTCATTTTCTAACTCATCTCTGATTCTGAAAATACATAACTCTTTAAAACAATAGGTGGCAAATTTTAATTCAGAAAAGACTACTACTCACTCGGAGAGAAGAAAGACCCCTAGCGGTTCCCGTAGACTCCAATCCGAGACGCGCATGAATTCATGATTTGATATAGCATGCGCGAGCTTGTACCACTTTACCCATAACTATTCGAGCTCTTCTTGAGCTAGGTCCATCGCATTTCTTTGATGCGACTCGAGTTCGAGTCTGAGCGTTTTCAGTTACGTGATTAATTTCTCCACCCATTACCTCGTCGGTCTTGACACAGCCACCACCGAGTTCGTAGGTTGGTTGGGCGATTCATCCTCTCTGCACCCAACACTCCACCTAGCGCTATAGCGCTGCTACAATCATAACACACGCACACATATATACTTACCCGTTGTGGAGAGCATAATTACGTAACTGGTAGCATTTTACGCTCCAGAGATGAGAGAATGGTTGGTACTCGGATCGACTTCCGAGAGCAAGAGTGTTGTTGGTCCTTATATTTTACCCATATGTAAAGGGGTCCCACCTCTTGCCCTCTTTCATCCTTGCCCCGGGCCCCCTTTACCAGCCATAATATTACATCATCTTTCATCTCATTCATTACTCATCATATCATTTCCTTTCTTTCATCATCATAGACATTAAATGATTTGAGATTTGAGAAATAGTTTTGATGCAATATGTATATGATATAGTAATATACAGTTTACAGTTAAAAAATAGCTAGATTCATGTTCAAGAGGATCGCTTGCCTGCAGAACTGTAGAAGAGGTCGTCGACGAAGAACTCTGGACTAACTACTCCCCTCGGCGTGGGATCGTCCTCTGAAATAAAGCGATAGCACGGACAAGACAAAATAAATAGACTGCTGGCTTTGGGTAATACTAGTAGTATAAAGGTTAGTAGAAGTTTTAGTTAAACAAGATCTGCCGGCTACTCGCTCAGTTAGCACTCTCCCGATGCGGCTGACCTACGGTCTAATAACAACAGGATCGATGCCTGACAAGGCATCTACACGCGCCGATTAGATTACTACTAGCGATCACACTAACAACTTATATCAAAATCTCCAGATACAATTCTACTTCTGCAGAGATTAGCTAAACGCGAACAAAACTAATTATCCTACTCAGGCTACTAGCATTAAACAAATTAATCTACCCCTTTTATTCTCCTAAAATTCTTATTACATCTAAACTAGACTTCTAATATAACCCTAATCCTAACCTAATCTCCTCTCTCTCTCTCTCTCCTTCCTTTTTACCCGGCCGACACAACCCCCTCCTCTCTTTTCCCGTTTTGCTTCTTCCCCAATCCCTAAATCCTCTCCTCACCTCCCTCTTCTTGGCGCCTGCCCAGTCTCTCCTCTCCTCCGTGGCGGCTCCTAGCTCCGCCACTCTGCTGGCGGCTCGCCACCACCTGCTTGCCTTCCCGACGCCATGCGCGGCTGCGGCTCCTAGGGCTCGGCCGACTCACGCCGCTGGCCGCTCCTCCCCTGGTCCTACCTCCTCGGCGGCGGAGGCCAGCCGCCTCGGGTTTTGCTCCTGGCGCGCGGCCGCCCTCTGACGCCGGCACTCAACTCGGCCTCTAACCGACCCGGCTCAATCTAACTCTACCCCTTTACCCTTCCTTAGTCCTTAACACATTGATTTATGCTGAGCATGATTTATTTGTGATGATCTTTGATTCTTTGCCGGTTCACAACAGTTGATGGCATATATGTATGCATATGGTGAGGTGAAGGGAAGTTACTCTTGATGGATCTTTGCTACACTCTCGAGGTTTACACCCTCTTCCTTCTCCCTTCTCAAATCTCCCCGCTTCGTGATTGATGCACCGAGATGAATGGATCTTGGAATGCTCAAAATGCTAACGTAGTTTACTTAGGAGATGAGTAGCAAAGTGGGTGTGAGGAGGGCATGGAAATGGTTTACTGCGAGGTTTTGGGGTTTGGGTTGATCGGGGTTGTGGTGATGTGCTAGTCGGTGGTGGTGACGATGGTCTTCTGCGATGAAGAGGTGGCCGACTTCCACCGGTCCTTGCTCTCGACTTCTTCCTCCTCTCTACTTCTGTTGGGTTCTGGGTTGGGGAAGATGATGGCAGTGCCGGCCCTATGCTGATGCTCTCTTCTTCTCCCTTGCTGAGCGTGACTTGCAGGCATGATGGTTAGATCTTGAGCACGCTTTGGTGGGTCTTGCTCCAGTTACTTGGCTTGCTCTTGGCCTTGGTCATCTTTGGACTCCCTTCTCCTTCGGCTCCTTGCCTCCTTCTCTGGTTGCTCTGAGAGCTATGATGCTCTGGTTGGGTTCTGGGATGGGAGAGGGGGATGGTAGCGCCGGCTTCGAGCTGGTGCTCTTCTCCTCCTCCTTGGTGCTTGCAAGCAGGGATGTGAGGACTCTGAGCCTGCCTCTTTTCCTGCTTGTGCTCCCCTTCTCCTCCTCTGTGGGTGCTTGCTTGCTCTGCTGCCCTTGGTGTCTTGCGGTGGCTTGACCTTGGGGATGGCAGTGGGAGGCCTAGCTTACTCCTGGCTCTTGATCCGGGCAGTGAACTGCTTGGGTTCTATGCTTTGTGTGGATGAGCTTGTGCTCTTGGTTGGCCTTCTGTTGTGCTTGTGAGAAGGAGCTTGCGATGTGTGGCTCTTGTGAGAGAGAGAAGCTTAAGGCAGGGGGGAATGGTTCGGCTGTTGGGGGGATGAACTTGGGGAGGCTGACCTGTGCTGGATATCTTCGGCTGGCTGCCCCTTGCTCTTATCCTCAATGCTCTCCTGTGATCGATATTTTGGGATGGCTAGAATGGTGATGTAGGAGATGGACTTGCTTGGTTGGCTTTGAGCTGGGGGTTGAACCTGGATGCTTGGTTGTCTTCGTGCTGGCTGTGGGCTGGCTTTGTTGTGCTTATCCTTCCTGTGTAACTTTGTTTTTACCTCAATCCTGCTCCTATTTACCTTCTTGGCTGCTCTCCATTGTGGGCTTTTCTGCTGGTCGGAATAATATACCGTGGGTGTTGGATTCGGTTACCCGATGATGTCTTGAACAGAGGGTGGAGATGAACGGGAATGTACTATTGGATTCTATTGTGTGCCGAGGCAATTGACTTAAAGTGGGTGTTGGGCTTTATTGACGTCGGATGATGATACCCACGGAAGTGACAGGTATCGAAGGACCTCAGGTGGTCAGGATATCTTGGCGGTCAAGGAGCCGACTAACTCCGGTTGGTCTAGGTGTCTTGATCGTCAAGGGACCGACTACTCTGGTTGCTCCGAGTATTCAACTGCACTTCGGGAGACTGACGGTAATCTTTACTTTAATAACACTTTGGCTTGCTTCTGTCTAACCACACTGGCGGAGAGTGGTATGCGTGCAGGTTTCTTGGATGTCAAAGACGACACCGAGGTTTGATGGTTCGGCGATCGAAGAACAAGGATACAAGGAGGGCTCGGCGATATGCAATGCAAGATGTACTATTTTTATTGCTTTGCAAACCAATCTAAATTGTAACTATTTAAACAACACTAGATGATATGAGATGATGCACTTCTATTGAAATGCTTACAAATGACTTAAATATCTAATGCAAATGGAATGTGCAATCTAAGTATGATTGATGCTACTATGCACTGATGAATGCGATGATGCGCTGCTCACGAAACGAAACCCACTAAACCAACGCTAACAACAAACTAAAAGCTTAACGACGATCGCAAAAACTACCGTTAGCTTACTGCTAAGCCGAAATTAATTACCGCTAAAAATAGATTACCGAAAAAAAAATTAGCTAATTACGCGGGTTCTCACATTACCGTATCCCGGTAGTTCCGTACTTATGAACACGGTAGTACCGCTTTTACAGACTGCGATCTAGGGCAAGCGATTTTAACAAAAATTTGATGTTTCCTTTGGTTTTAATCCAAGTAATGGATGTACTAACATCATTAAACATCAATTATGCTATTTTGCCCAACTAAAATCGCACAAATCATCCGCATTTCAAATTAACTAGAAAGAGACCTAGGGTTTGATTCAACCGGTAAAACGAGGATTGAAGGAAATTTTACCTTGAGAGATGGAGGAGATAAACCCTAGAAATGCAAAGATTCACAAGGATTTGAGATTCAACCGAGTAAAGGGAGAGATTTTGCCGAGAGGTTTTTCGGGAGAGAGAGAGAGAGAGAGAGAGAGAGAAGAGGTCAAGAAGAGAGGCACGGGAGAAAAATAACCTCAGGGGTTACTTTTCTTCAAAGCGATGCGATAGTTCCGCCCTTTGGCCACCGTGTAATACTGCAAGCGGTCATACTGTGGTTTTGTGCTTGATAGTACCGCCTGCTGGTCATCTTGCACATAACCCGCGGTCATACCGATTATCTGGAACTTCAAAACAGTTACGGATAAAGATTAGATGGAATAAATTGCAAATGACCCTTAGTTTTGCAATCAATTAAGAGTCATTAGGGATCATTATGCATAGAATAGACTAATGTCTATATGAGAACATAATTTTTATGAACATAGATAAACGTTATAACAAATTTGAAAATATTTTCTTACAAAAGCTTTTGAATAACACCAAATCACACAAAATGCATGAGGCAAAATTTCAACCAACATTTGAATAGTCTATGACATTTAATTCATTCCTCAATTTGCAAAAACGGCCTTCATCTAGTGGCTTGGTGAAAATGTCCGCTAATTGATCTTCGGTTCGGATATGGCTAATTTCAATATCTCCCTTGCCCACAATATCTCCCTTGCCCAGAAATGGTGACGAATATCTATATGCTTGGTTCTTGAGTGTTGGACCGGATTATTTGCTATTTTAACCGCACTTTCATTATCACACAAGAGAGGCATATTTTCAATTTTAATTCCGTAATCCATCAAGGTTTGCCTCATCCATAGCAATTGAGCACAACAACTACCATGAAACGTATTCGGCCGGTGGATAAAGCTATGGAATTTTGTTTCTTGGAAGACCATGATACTAAGGATCTCTCTAAGAATTGACAATTCCCCGAGGTGCTTTTTCTATCCACTTTGCAACCCGCATAATCGGAGTCCGAGTATCCAATTAAATCAAACTTAACACCTTTAGGAAACCATAGGCCAATGCTAGAGGAATGCTTTAAATATCTTAGTATTCTTTTTATGGCCATCAAGTGGCACTCTTTTGGAGATGCTTGAAACCGTGCACACATGCAAACACTAAACATAATATCGGGCCTAGATGCGGTGAGATAGAGCAAACTACCAATCATAGACATATAAAGCTTTAAATCTACCGATTTACCTTCCTCATTTAGGTCGAGATGACCGTTGGTTGCCATAGGAGTCTTGATAGGTTTTGCATCCTTCATGCCAAATCTCTTGATCAAGTCCTTTGCATACTTTGTTTGGCTTACGAATGTTCCATCTTTGAGTTGCTTGATTTGAAGTCCAAGAAAATAGCTAAGTTCTCCAATCATGGACATTTCAAATTCCCTGGACATCATATCACCAAATTCTTTGCAAAAGTCTTGATTAGTAGAACCAAATATGATATCATCAACATAAATTTGACATACAAAAAAATCATCATCCAACACTTTAGTGAACAATGTTGAATCAATTTTCCCGATTTTAAATCCTTTTGAAACTAGGAAATCTCTAAGGCGTTCATACCATGCTCTAGGAGCTTGTTTAAGACCATAGAGCGCTTTGGAGAGTTTATAGACATGATTAGGATTCTTAGGATCTTCAAAACCGGGTGGTTGTTCAACAAAAACAAGTTCGGATATTTCTCCATTTAAAAAGGCACTTTTGACATCCATTTGAAATAATTTAATATCAAAGCATGATGCAAAAGCAAGTAATATATGAATTGACTCAAGTCTAGCTACGGGAGCGAAAGTTTCACCGAAATCCAAACCTTCGACTTGAGAGAAACCTTGTGCGACCAATCTTGCTTTGTTTCTTATAACTATACCATTTTCGTTTTGCTTGTTTCTAAACACCCATTTTGTACCGATGACATTGTGTTCTTTGGGTCAATCCACCAATGTCCAAACTTTGTTTCGGATGAAATTATTAAGCTCTTCATGCATTGCAATCATCCAGTCCGGATCTTCAAGTGCTTCATCTATATTCTTTGGCTCAAGAGAAGAGACAAAAGAGTAATGTTCACAAAATGAAGCAACACGAGATCGAGTTTGAACACCCTTACTTACATCACCCAATATTTGATCTATTGGATGATCTTTTGAAATTGCATTGTGGATTCTTGGTAGTAGGTTAGATGGTTGATCATCTTCATTATTGTTTTCTTCCACTTGAATTTGACTTGTTGTGGAAGAGGTAGGAGGTACAATTTGAGTAGAAGATGACGGTTCATCTTTAGGTTTGATGTCGCCAATTTGCATATTTTTCGTAGCCTTTCTTAACAATTCATCACCTACATCATCTAAATTCTCATGCCCTTCTTGGGAGCCGTTAGTTTCATCAAATTGAACATCGTGTCTTTCCTCAACTAAACCGGAGTTTTGATTAAAAACACGATATGCTTTGCAATTTGAAGAGTAACCAAGCAAGAAACCAACATCACACCGACTTGCAAATTTTGAAAGACGAACACCCTTTTTCAAAATGTAACACTTGCAACCAAAAACACGAAAATAAGAGATGTTCGGTTTTCTACCAACAAGGAGTTCATAGAAAGTCTTTGTAACACCCCAGCCCATCATGAGCCTGGAATGCTACCATAATAGCATAAAACAAATTAATTCTAAGGCACTTTACAAAAAATTTACTTGAGAACCTCCTTTGTATAAATAATCATACCTGAGGTTCGCAAGAAACAATAACAATAATCAATTAACCAGTCTTCCAATTCAAAACATAATCATAAAGACATCCATATTATGCTAATCAACGCTATTACACAAATCCAACATAAGGCATAACCAAAGAGAAGCCCTTAAGCGGTTTATTCAGTTATTTAAGCATAATTAACTTTATTGAATTATAATCTCAATGTTAGTGGCGTGCTTCAAAACTATAACTATGCCCTCCCATGCATGTCGCGCTTTTTTGAGAGGTACCTAAACAAACAACAACAACAAGGGTGAGTTCGATGACTCAGCAAGTACACTATAATCAAAGACAACATTCTTAATGGTAATTCAACAACTCAATACACTTCACAACATTTAGGATAAACCATGCACATGCTATGCAGTATGCTCAACTTTCACTTTATCCTTTACTTTGTCTCTTAGCATTACACATGTCGCGGAGTGTGCATCCGTCAATGCACACCCATGCACGTGCCTTCTAGCACGGGGACCAGTGCCCACATACCACCAATGTGGGGATCTAGGCCCATGCTCCACGAGCATGGGGATCTTTTGCCCGTCATCATTATGACGGGGATCTCAGCAATAGCATGGTCAACTCGTGACCGAGCCCACAAATGCCAACATGATGCGTGTGTATGCAATTTCAATAAGAACAATAAATGAACAAATGCATTCACATCTTCATGGCATACAAGTAGACTATTCATAATACAACTTTCTCATCCTTAGGTATCATACTTTTCCAACATCAATGCGTAGTATATAACATATGCACCACTACACACGAACTATAATTTTCACATCGCAATGACATTCATGGTTCACACCAAACATTATCTAATATAACACAAGACTCCACTCAATAAGTCCAATGCTATTCCTTAATGCACTTGCAATACAGTAACAAAAACATTCATAAGCATACTTCATCATAGAGATGCATTTCAGTAACAGGATCATATATAAGCCACTTCCATACTCAAACTAACTAAACAATGACATTCACCACAAACAATCAATTCAACACTCATTCAACATCTGTCTACTAAAATTGTACTTGCCTCAACCGTGCGAAGGTGGATGTCGAGGATAAGGTACTGCTCCGGAGCCAAACCCACACCTGGACATATAAATGAGACATGCTAAGGCTACCATGTAGGTCTAATAACAAAACTGTAATCACAAATGAACTCATCGTCCACTGATGCGATCCCGACTCTATTATCGGCTGCCAGATTTCCTTTCAGAGAATAGCCCCTTGAAAAAATCATAACTTCTTGTACAGAAATCCAAATGAAGTTATCTTGGACATTCTGAAAAGGTTATTGAATTCCCCTTCTAAACCTAGTTGGTGAGGTTCTCTGATTCGGCCCTTTACTAGCCCTACCAAGCCATTCAACAAAGCATCAATTTTTGCGTCGGGTCTCTGGACAGCAACAATAAAACTATCATAACTTTCTATACATTCATCCTAATTTCATGATCTTTACTTTTCCTGAAAGCTGGAAGGATTATCTACATTTTTCGTTATGGCGAGACCCTCTGATTTGTCCTCTAAATATACGCTTAGGTCGAAACACTAAAACCTGTCACACCAGCAACCATTCCACAGCATAGACCCAATAAGAATAAAATCATAACTTTTGCTATAGAGGTCCAAATGACGTGATTCTTGTCGACAATGAAAGATAACGAGATATCCCACAACTCTCTAGGAGATCCCAAGTTCCAATTCGGCACTTATCAAATTCTTACTTAATTAACAAGTTAACTGCAGATTCTCGTCAGGATTTTGGGACAGCAGCACTAAAAAAATCATAACTTTCTAACCGTTAATCGGATTTGGGCGTTCTTGGCGGCCACTTAAACCTAAGAACAAACCCCACATATCTCTAGGAGATGGGGTCTCCAGATTCTGCTTCTAAGGATACGAAAACAGCCACGCACTAATCTGGACAGAACGCGATCTAAACCCGACATTGCTAGAAATACAACAATTAAACATCTAGACGATGGGACAGCGGTTACCCTTGACGAACGACGTGAGCGGCGGCGATCTCCACCCCCAAGACGGCCTCCTCTACTCACCTCCTTCCTCCTCCCATGGCCGGCGGCGGGAGTCGTGCACCGGGAGAGTCGTGCACGGAGGCGCCGGTGGAGGAGCTGCCGGGCGGGAGGGGCTGCCATGGGAGGAGGTGCTACAGTGCGGCGGCTACTGTAGCGTCGTGCTACAGTACTCCACTACAATGTAGGGCAGGTTTGCCTCCCCCTTTTAAGTGGTTCCTCGGTTGGGCCAAAAGCTATGGGCGAAGGCCGAGTTCTAATACTCTTTCTAACTTCTGAATTTTTCTTTTCTAATTCTATTTAATTTCAGTACTAATCACTTATTTGTTTTATTTTTAAACGGGATATTACATTCTACCCCCCTTAAACAGAATTCGACCCCGAATTCTACTTGTCGTTCTATTTGCAAGAACACCACAGCTGAAATTAATCACAATTAACACATACTCGAAGTAAACAACTCTGTATTCAGTTCGCTCATACAAGATTCCAATTCACAAGTTGCTTCCCTCTCGGACTTATGGGATCACATCGCCTTGACGGATACTAACCTCTTACACCTCAACACTAGTCTCAACCTTTACAGGTACACTCAACACACGGGACTCAAAGGTAGGTTCTTATTTGTTGGCCATGCTCTAACAAAATCTCAAACTTGGACCTCTCATGTACTCACTCAAGACGAGAATATACAAGACATTGCATTACTCGCGCATGTACTCGAAATGGTCCTAACGATCGCCAATCTACAAAACCCAGTAACTATCGGAACCTATCCAACACACCTTTGGTTAAACTTCCTTTTGTACCGAATTACACCATCTGCACAAAAACACACGGAACTCTAATTCCAACTCTCGATCGATCACTTTACCTATGCAAGCAGCATCTCGTTTGACAAGGGACGTACAAAGAACTCGCCTACCAACTCACTTATCAGAAGAACTCAACGGAAAACCAAGTGTCATAATGCATCCAACTCAAAACCATCTCCCACTAGAAAAGCTCAATCCAAAATCAATAAATATATCAAGAAAACTTTTCCACCTTTCAAGTTGGCAGGTTGCCAGCAAACACCACAATAGCGAGAGGCGAAATCACTCAAATGACCAAAATAACCATTTTTTTTAAACCAAAAAGAATCAGGCAAACCAAGGAGAATCTTCCCAATTTATATTTGCTTTGTCATAGATACTATGCTCAAATAAAAACAGGAAACATTTCATTATCCGAGAATAATACCCTTTTTTTTTCAAACTTTCTTGTAAGACTTCAATTTTCTCTCAAACCATGAGATTCCAATCATCACATAACATACTAATTCATTTCCTTTAGTTTGGCAACCTCAAAGCTATGCTCAAGGTGAACACATATTCCACGCCTATGTAGAGACTCTTCCAACCCATAATAACATACTCGATCAACTTCTCTACACAAAGGAATTACTTTGATAAATAATTCCCAACACACCACAATATAGATTTACGCCACAATCACATCATCTCAATCTTTTAGGGATAATCGACTTGAAATTTACCACATTCACGCTCATTTAGTGCATCCAAAGATTCTATCAAAGTTCACCATATCTCTTGGAACCTAATCACGGGAACCAAGATGCTAGCGTGAAAATGTAAAACCCAATTCAACCTCTAAGACTCTTACAATAAATTTTCGGTATTCTTGATAGGTAACCTCGGATCTGAAGACTCGAATTTCATACACTCAACAATAACCTTAGTTATTAATGTTGGCATTCGTCACCAATCAAGTAACCACTCAAGTTAACTCGTTTCATCAATCTTAGACCTTCTCCAACCCACACCAAGCAAAAGCGGCTACTCGACCACAATATACCCATTCACAAAACCTAACTAATTGACTAGGATTCAAACATACTCAATCACTAACATCCATACATAAATATGTTCTTGATCAAGTTATCCATACTTGCTAACTCTAATGTTACGCCACATTGTGCGCAACCTTGGACCACATCTCGCTATAGGTCCTCCTAGTTGCGACCACGAAATCTGTTAACTCCAAAGTCAAACACCCTATTTAAATCAAATCCTCTCTAAGGTTCAATAAACCAATTTATTACTCAATGCCTCTCCCAAAGGTTCACGGGTCATCCACTAGACCACCACTATTTCATTGCGGATCACATCCGAAGATACTTTGCAACTTAGTTCGATTAACCCTTTCTTAGAAGAAGAGGCAAATAGAAATAAATTTCAGCGTGAAGGAAAACGTTACCACTTACATAATTAGAAGATCAAGAGAGACAATCAAATAACAATGATCTCGAGAATAAACTGATAAAATCATAATTGAGGCACACGTCCCACAAGCGAGAATAACAAGCCTCAAACGGAAATAAAACTTTGCTTTTGAGATTCGGGAAAAACTCTTATGAGTAAGATCAAAATCTTTAAACAAACTTCAATAACCAGCAAGTTACAAAACTTGACTCCATTTTTCCTTTAACAAAGAAAGCAACTTTCTTTGGGTACAGCGTCACCATGCCAACTCCACCAAGAAGAGATTTGAAGACCACATCATACAGATCACTAGGGAGCTAAAAAAAAACCTCTCAACATTTCATGTTGCTCAAAACAAATTCAGTTACCATATCAACATGAGGTCTGAAAGATCCGAGACCCAAAACTAGAAACCTTTTCACCTAATCCGTGTCAGGCAAGCGATCCAATCCCTTCATACAAAACATTCACTATTATCTTCATAATCCCTTATTGACAATCACATTAACAACGAAATAATACACTCTTAGTGAAAGTCATCGAGCCTCTGATCCCATCTTCAACCTCTCCAAAAGAAATACAACCCATACGGTTAAAATAAACCTCTTTCAACAACATCATGCTTATCAAATAACAATTTCAAAAACACGATTTCAGATATCACTTATCATTTATCCATCCAACTATTAGTGTTGCTCAACACACACTTCATCTATCACTAACAATCGACAATGGTATTCATCACGTATGCTCATAGGGCCCTCTCATTGCTTTTACCATCACCTATCCATTTATGAACACAAAGTCAACATTCCACTATATACTTAGGGTTTAACTAAAGATTTAATAACACCATCTCCTTTAATCACCGGTTTTCAGAGTACTACCTCAACATTCCTCTAATCCGATATCGTGAGGTTTCAATCTTGTGATTATGTAAGATCATCAATACCTCACATTTTTTTAATAAATCTCGGATTCTAGTAGGTGTAAGCATACCTTTACTCACAGTTCATCAAGAACTACTAAAAGACACATCCACTTAATCAACTTCAATTACAAAGCTCAGGTTAAAACCAATTATGCTCCACGCAAATGTCCCTTCTTGATAATTTATGCTATAACAATTAATCTAGATGATTACCACCTCCCATTTAATCACAACAAGACACCGCAACAGAGTTTTAACTTTTTTTTTTAGGAAAAGAGGCGTAGAACTTAATCGCTCGAAATAATCCAAGAGAAATACATAAGCCAAAGGTTTCACAGGTTAAGGAACTTGCAACAAAAAAACTTTCATTACCCGCAATGCCAAGCGAATAAATGGGTCAAGTGTGCCAACAAGAAGGGAGAACTCTCATAATAAGGAACAAAATTTCCAACGACATTCACAAATAGCAAGAATAGCTCAAGTGTCAGAAAAGACAACATTTGCTCTATAAAACAATTATAAACCAATTGAAACCCATCAACTGCAAGCGGCTCAACGAGTTGGAAGAACAAGGCTTGCTTTAAAGGGTCAAATTAAATCGGTGAAACGCATCAACCGGAAGGAACTACTAATCCAAGAGAAATTCATCAAGCACGATTGAACCGAGTAGACCAAATCAAAATTAGGAAAGAGAACAACCTCTCCAAAGATACTCACTATTACCCTACTATGAGCGGTAGTGTAGCTCGGTAAAGCCGGGCCACAACCACGACCCCAATCTCTCAACATGGGTTATCCCCACACCTAATAACCTTGGTATAATACTATAGATATATCCGATCATATGAGAGATCAACAATACAACATAACGAGGCGTATATGCAATGCAAAAACCCAACCCACCTACAGTACACAAGTGTGTCAATTTAATATTTCAACTACCACGGACCTAAAGCCCGCTCGATACCAATCGTAACACCTCACCCATCATGAGCACGGAATGCAACCATAATAGCATAAAATAAATTAATTCTAAGACACTTTACAAAAAATTTACTGTAACCTCCTTTGTATAAATAATCATACCGGAGGTTCGCAAGAAACAATAACAATAATCAATTAACGGTCTTCCAATTCAAAACATAATCATAAAGACATTCATATTATGCTAATCAACGCTATTACACAAATCCAACATAAGGCATAACCAAAGAGAAGCCCTTAGCAGTTTATTCAGTTATTTAAGCATGATTAACTTTATTGAATTATAATCTCAATGTTCGTGGCAGTGCTTCAAAACTATAACTATGCCCTCCCATGCATGTCGCGCCCTTTTTGAGAGGTACCTAAACAAACAACAAAAACAAGGGTGAGTTCGATGACTCAACAAGTACACTATAATCAAAGACAACATTCTTAATGGTAATTCAACAACTCAATACACTTCACAACATTTAGGATAAACCATGCACATGCTATGCGGTATGCTCAACTTTCACTTTATCCTTTACTTTGTCTCTTAGCATTACACTGTGCGGAGTGTGCATCCGTCAATGCACACCCATGCCCGTGCCTTCTAGCACAGGGACCAGTGCCCACATACCACCAATGTGGGGATCTAGGCCCATGCTCCACGAGCATGGGGATCTTTGCCCGTCATCATTATGACGGGGATCTCAACAATAGCATGGTCAACTCGTGACCGAGCCCACAAATGCCAACATGATGCGTGTGTATGCAATTTCAATAAGAACAATAAATGAACAAATGCATTCACATCTTCATGGCATACAAGTAGACTATTCGTAATACAACTTTCTCATCCTTAGGTATCATACTTTTCCAACATCAATGCGTAGTATATAACATATGCACCACTACACACGAACTATAATTTTCACATCGCAACAAAGATTCATGGTTCACACCAAACATTATCTAATATAACACAAGACTCCACTCAATAAGTTCAATGTTATTCCTTAATGCACTTGCAATACAGGTAACAAAAACATTCATAAGCATACTTCATCATAGAGATGCATTTCAGGTAACAGGATCATATATAAGCCACTTCCATACTCAAACTAACTAAACAATGACATTCACCACAAACAATCAATTCAACACTCATTCAACATCTGTCTACTAAAATTGTACTTGCCTCAACCGTGCAAAGGTGGATGTCGAGGATAAGGTACTGCTCCCGGAGCCAAACCCACACCTGGACATATAAATGAGACATGCTAAGGCTACCATGTAGGTCTAATAACAAAACTGTAATCACAAATGAACTCATCGTCCACTGACGCGATCCCCGACTCTATTATCGGTGCCAGATTTCCTTTCCAGAGAACAGCCCCTTCGAAAAATCATAACTTCTTGTACAGAAATCCAAATGAAGTTATCTTGGACATTCTGAAAAGGTTATTGAATTCCCCTTCTAAACCTAGTTGGTGAGGTTCTCTGATTCGGCCCTTTACTAGCCCTACCTAGCCATTCAACAAAGCATCAATTTTTGCGTCGGGTCTCTGGACAGCAACAATAAAACTATCATAACTTTCTATAAATTCATCCTAATTTCATGATCTTTACTTTTCCTGAAAGCTGGAAGGATTATCTACATTTTTCGTTATGGCGAGAACCTCTGATTTGTCCTCTAAATATACGCTTAGGTCGAAACACTAAAACCTGTCAGACCAGCAACCATTCCACAGCATAGACCCAATAAGAATAAAATCATAACTTTTGCTACAGAGGTCCAAATGACGTGATTCTTGTCGACAATGAAAGATAACGAGATATCCTACAACTCTCTAGGAGATCCCAAGTTCCAATTCGGCACTTATCAAATTCTTACTTAATTAACAAGTTAACTGCAGATTCCCGTCAGGATTTTGGGACAGCAGCACTAAAAAAATCATAACTTTCTAACCGTTAATCGGATTTGGGCATTCTTGGTGGCCACTTAAACCTAAGAACAAACCCCACATATCTCTAGGAGATGGGGTCTCCAGATTCTGCTTCTAAGGATACGAAAACAGCCACGCACTAATCTGGACAAAACGCGATCTAAACCCGACATTGCTAGAAAAACAACAATTAAACATCTAGACGATGGGACAGCGGTTACCCTTGACGAACGACGTAGACGACGACGATCTCCACCCCCCAAGACGGCCTCCTCTACTCACCTCCTTCCTCCTCCCATGGCCGGCGGCGGGGAGTCGTGCACCGGGAGACTCGTACGGGAGGCGCCGTGGAGGAGCTGCCGAGCGGGAAGGGCTGCCATGGGAGGAGGTGCTACAGTCGGCGGTTACTGTAGCGTCGTGCTACATTACTCCACTACAATGTAGGGCTAGGGTTTGCCTCCCCCCTTTTAAGTGGTCCTCAGTTGGGCCAAAAAGCTATGGGCCGAAGGCCCGAGTTCTAATACTCTTTCTAACTTCTGAATTTTTCTTTTCTAATTCTATTTAATTTCAGTACTAATCACTTATTTGTTTTATTTTTAAACGGGATATTACAGTCTTTTTCAAAAGGCGATGCAAATAGAGACGATTTATGGCATGACAAGCGGTGTTAATTGCTTCCGCCCAAAAACTATCGGAAGTATTATATTCATCAAGCATTGTCCTAGCCATTTCAATTAATGTCCGATTTTTCCTTTCTACAACTCCATTTTGCTCCGGAGTGTAGGTTGTGGAAAGTTCGTGCTTTATTCAAGTTCATCACAAAAGTCTTCAACTTTAGTATTTTTGAACTCGAACCATTATCACTCTGATTTTCATTATTTTGAAATCAAATTCATTTTGAGCCCGTTTGCAAAGCTTTTGAAAATTCGAGGTTTCGCTCTTGTCATCTAGAAAGAACACCCATGAATATCTAGAGTGATCATCCACGATAACTAAACAAAGAGCTATTTCCCCGATACTCTTATAGGTAGTTGGCCCAAACAAATCCATATGTAAGAGTTCCAATGGTCTAGAGGTTGACATGATACTTTTGGAAGGGTGAGAGCTTGCGACTTGTTTACCGGCTTGACAAGCACTACATAGTCGATTTTTCTCAAATTTCACATCTTTCAAGCCAACAACTAGATCATGTTTGAAAAGTTTTTTAAGTTGAATCATGCCAACATGAGCTAGCCTTCTATGCCAAAGCCAACCCAAAGAAGTTTTTGCAATTAAACAAGTTTGTAAGCATGAAGCATTTGAGGAGAAATATACTAAGTAAAGATTTCCAAATCTAAAGCCTTTGAAAACTAAACCATTATCCTTTACATTTGAAATGGAAACACCTTCATTTGAGAAGGAGCAAATTAAGTCAAGATCACATATTTGGGCAACGGATAATAAATTGAAATTAAGTGATTCAACTAAAGATACATTAGAAATGGAAAGGTCATTTGAGATAGCAATTTTACCCAATCCTATTACCTTTCCTTTACTATTATCTCCAAAGGTGATCTTGTCACTTCCTTTTACATTCTTGAATGTGGTGAACATTTTTCTATCACCGGTCATGTGTTGAGTGCATCCACTATCAAGCACCCAATGTTTTCCACCGGTCTTGTAGTTCACCTACAAAACAAGAATCAAGTTCTTTTAGGTACCCAAATTTGTTTGGGTCCTTGGAGGTTAGTGACCAAGGTTTTAGGCACCCAAATAGCATTCTTTTTAGCGTCTAAAATCGAAGTGCCAATAAATCTTGCAATTATTTTACCATCTATAGATTTTTTAAGCATGTAGCAAGAATCATAAATACCATAGGATTTAACATTTATATTGAAGCAAGCATTTGATATGTGTCCTACATTACCACATTTATTGCAGTATTTACCATTTTGCTTAACAAACCTTGGAGGTTTGTTTACCGGTTTCTTACCTTTCTTGGGCATATACCCAAGTCATTCCTTATTGAATGAGCACCTTTGCTCACTCAATAACTTGTCAAGAGTTACTTTACCCTTGAAGCATCTTTCCAAACTTTTGCTTAGCTTGGTGACTTGTTCTTTCAACTCATTGTTTTCAACAATTAGTAAAGGATCACAAGTATTTGTAATTGAATCATCATTTGAGCAACAAGGTATGAATAACAAATCATCACAAGAAGTAGAAGTACTAGACATGGATTTTGCATTTGACATATTTTCTACTCTAAGCATCTCATTTATTAAATCACAAGTAATACCAATATTTGAATGAGATTTTTCTATATCTTTTAGGAGGAGAGAATCATGAGCTTCTTTTAGCTCCTCATAAGAGTCTTTTAGAGAGATATACTCTTTCTTTAAGACTTTAAATTTTGATTTCTCTTTTCCAATATACTCATTTAAATCTTCAACAATGTTCATTAATTCATCATATGAAGGAGCATCATTATCAAGGGATTTTACCTTATCTCCTTTTGCCATAAGACATGTGGGAGATGCGAAGAGTGAAGGAGCTTCCTTTATGGCGATACCGACAAGTCCTCTTTTCTTAGAAAACTCTTCATCACTTGATTCGGAGTCGGAATCCGAATATTCTTCATCGGAATCCCACTCTCCAATGTGAGCTTCATTTTTGCCCCTTTTGTGAAGCATTTTGAAAAGCTTCTTCTTTCCATCGAATTCCTTCTTCTTTGATATCTTTGTCATCCTTCTTGTTGGGGCAATTTGAGATTATGTGTCCCTTCTCATCACATCCATAACAACGAATGTTGCTATATCGCTTGTTGTCACTTGAGGATTGCCCTTTCTTGAACTTGTTGAAGTTGAAGTTTCGATGTGGGCGTCTTCTCATGAATTTCTTCATTCTCCTCACAAGAAGAGCATACTCTTCATCCGAGTCTTCCTCTTCATCCTCGCTGCCACTTGACTCGCTTTAGCTTTGAAGGCGGTAATTTTCTTCTTGGATGAAGATGACTCCAAGAGTTCTTCCTTGTCCTTCTTGTATAGTTCGTTAGTGATGAGGTTTCCCAAAAGTCCGGTTGGTGTCATTCTTGGTAACTCGGGAGAGTTGAGAAATAATGTCATCAACGTCTCATATTTATCCGGGAGGGCCCTAAGCATCTTGCGCACAACATCAACATCAAGGAGGTTAGTACCAAGACCTTTGAGTTCATTCACAATGTTGTTGAGTCTTGAATACATCTCGGTGATGTTTTCATGAGGCAACATTATGAATGTCTCATATTTAATCCGAAGCCTATGCAATTTGGCTTCTTTGACCGTGGATATGCCCTCATGTATTTCGGAGAGGGTGGTCCAAATAGCGTGAGCGGTTTCCAAATTGCTCACCCTATTGAACTCATCCGCGTTCAAAGCACCAAAGAGAGCATTCATAGCTTGACCATCCAAATGAGCATTACGTTCATCTTGAGCCATGGCATTTATAGGATCAAGAGACATAGCATAACCCTCATTTACAATTTTCCATATGTTCGGACTCATGGCCTTTAAGAAAATAGACATTCTAATTTTCCAATAAGAATAATTTGAGCCATCAAATAAAGGAGCCTTTCCTATATGCATACCCTCACTAGCCATCCTTTCTCTCTTAGACGGTAAAATCTAATAAATTGAGAGACCTCGCTCTGATACCACTTGTAGGATCAAGGATAACCGACTAGAGGGGGGTGAATAGGAGGTTTTTAAACTTTTAAACAATTTAACGAGATAAGTCAATTAATAACTTAGTCTAAACAAGTTATACTTCTAGCTAAGCAATACAAGCACAAAGATCGAACTAGAAATATAAGTGCGGAAGAGTGAAGACTAGAAATAACCACAATGAGACAACGATGTTTTTGTCATACCCTGTTTTAGTCGGGAAAGAAAGAATTTATTCGGGGAACTCCGGAAAGCTTAAAAACTCTCGCTTTGGAGTTTTTAGGTCGTGGGCCTCTGGAAGCCTTCCCACCCCTTGGCGGCCATGGGCCTAGGCCCATGCGCCTCCCCTCTAAACCCTAACCAGCCCCTTTTTCCTCCCCTTGGCCAAACCCCCTCCCCCTTTGGCGCCACCCCTCCCTTCCTCCTCTCTTCCCCTCATGCCCTGCCCTAGGAGTCGCCCCAACCTCCATTGGTGCTGCTCCTGCTGGTTTGCCTCCCGAATCTTCCTTCGGACCTTCTCCCGCTACCGGTTGCGCAAGGAGTGGAGGAGGACAGCAGCTCGCTTGGGGAAAAGAGGTGAAAAGGAGGAAGAGTTTCTTCGCCAGGATCCTTCCACCTACTCCTGGTTGCAGCAAGGGGTACGATGCGATCCTCGTGGTTTGATTGTTGTTAGAAGAGATTTGGTTACGTTTTTGATTTAGCAGACCTGCTGAAATTAGAAGCTGTTTCTGTCCAGTACGTTGTAGAGAGTGTTTCGGTTATTTTTAGGCAGAATCTGAAGGTTTGGTCTCCTAGAGATATCTAGGTCTTGTTCTTACGTTTCAGTGGCCGCCGAGTTCACTCAAATCCGAGGTCCGAGTCAAAAGTTATGATAGAATTAGTCTTGACTGTCCAGAACCCTGACGAGATTCTGCAGTCAATTTGTAAATTGTATAAGAAATTGTTAATCACAGATTTTGAACTTGGTGTCTCCTAGAAAGTTGAAGTATTCCCTGTTAGGTTTATATGGCCACTGAGTTTACTTGATTCCGAGTTGTGAGTCAAAAGATATGTCTGTTTTAACAGTTGCTGCCAGAAACCTGACGTGATTAATCTGTCTGTATGTTTTCTATATTATGATAGAGAAGTTGGAAGAATCTGAAAGTTCACCCAACTAGGTTATTGTAGGTAATTCGATAACCTTTTCAGATTGGTAAAGAACGCTCAATTCGGAGTTGAAACATAGAAGTTATGATCAACTGATTATTTCTGCTGAATTTTGGTAGGCTGAATCTGTGCTGAATGTTCAAACAATTATTAGCCTATTAATTTGACCAAATTGGTTTGTCGCACAACTAGAGTTTTGTAGTTAGACCAGTTAAGAATCTACAGAAATTGGGTTTGCTATTTTTCGACTTCCAGGCTGTGAGTTATGTTAGTCCCGTGTTGCTGTCCAGGATTTTCTTATTGGACAGACTCCGCTGTTTTTCAGTTTATGCGATATAGATTTAATTGACTCTAAGAGAAGTAAAATAGAACACCGACTAGTTGAGCTGGGTATCTTGTATACTTATTAAGTTATTTCGTTGGTTTAGGCGGCGAAACTTCGTATAAGAGCGCTTCGTTGCGGATAACGCCGCAACGCGAAGGCAAGTACCATGTTAATTTGGATGTTTGTGTATTGTGGTTATTAGCATGAGTTGTTTTGGTAGCTTGTGAGACATGTGAAATGAATTATTCATACTTTGTTCAATACATTGAGTTCATGAGTAGAAGTGATGTGACGGTATATTTCATTTAATTGTTGCATGCATTCATTGACATTTGACGTCCACGGGAGTGGATGAGAACCACCATCAATTTCAAGATGGTTGGATAAGACCCATTAATTCCAATATGGGCAATGTTGGACACCGTATGAAACGTTCTTCATACGGGAAGTGGATCCCGCATTTTTGTTAAGATGCGGGCTTGAGTGATCACCGACGGTGTTCACGGCTATACTGATATCTGGCGTGTGTGCAGTCCATTTCCTTGATTTGAGCATTCATATCATGTATTCATAAGTAATCCATTGTGTTATGATCGAACCCAATGATGTTATGTTTGGTCTTCAATGAATGAATGTTTTTCTTAATCATTGTACTTGCTGAGTCATGGACTCACTCTTGCTTTGTTTGTTTATTTCTAGGTGATCGTTGATGAAGTTCACTTGGGAGGAGTAGATGAGCACTACTCGAATAATGCACTTCACATTAGACTCATTGCTATAAGAAATTATGATTCTCTTTTGGTCATCTTTTGGTTTGTAATAAATAAATTTAGTCGTGGATGGTACCTTTATGATCAATGAGAACATAGACGAGAACTTTAAGTCATATGGTTAAGTTGGAAGAATCTGAAAGTTCACCCAACTAGGTTATTGTAGGTAATTCGATAACCTTTTCAGATTGGTAAAGAACGCTCAATTCGGAGTTGAAACATAGAAGTTATGATCAATCGATTATTTCTGCTGAATTTTGGTAGGCTGAATCTGTGCTGAATGTTCAAACAATTATTAGCCTATTAATTTGACCAAATTGGTTTGTCGCGTCAACTAGAGTTTTGTAGTTAGACCAGTTAAGAATCTACAGAAATTGGGTTTGCTATTTTTCGACTTCCGGCTGTGAGTTATGTTAGTCCCGTGTTGCTGTCCAGATTTTCTTATTGACAGACTCACTGCTTTTTCAGTTTATGCGATATAGGATTTAATTGACTCTAAGAGAAGTAAAATAGAACACCGACTAGTTGAGCTGGGTATCTTGTATACTTATTAAGTTATTTCGTTGGTTTAGGCGGCGAAACTTCGGTATAAGAGCGCCGTTGCGGATAACGCCGCAACGCGAAGGCAAGTACCATGTTAATTTGGATGTTTGTGTATTGTGGTTATTAGCATGAGTTGTTTTGGTAGCTTGTGAGACATGTGAAATGAATTATTCATACTTTGTTCAATACATTGAGTTCATGAGTAGAAGTGATGTGACGGTATATTTCATTTAATTGTTGCATGCATTCATTGACATTTGACGTCCACGGGAGTGGATGAGAACCACCATCAATTTCAAGATGGTTGGATAAGACCCATTAATTCCAATATGGGCAATGTTGGACACCGTATGAAACGTTCTTCATACGGAAGTGGATCCCGCATTTTTGTTAAGATGCGGGCTTGAGTGATCACCGACGGTGTTCACCGGCTATACCAGATATCTGCGTGTGTGCAGTCCATTTCCTTGATTTGAGCATTCATATCATGTATTCATAAGTAATCCATTGTGTTATGATCGAACCCAATGATGTTATGTTTGGTCTTCAATGAATGAATGTTTTTCTTAATCATTGTACTTGCTGAGTCATGGACTCACTCTTGCTTTGTTTGTTTATTTCTAGGTGATCGTTGATGAAGTTCACTTGGGAGGGAGTAGATGAGCACTACTCGAATAATGCACTTCACATTAGACTCATTGCTATAAGAAATTATGATTCTCTTTTGGTCATCTTTTGGTTTGTAATAAATAAATTTAGTCGTGGATGGTACCTTTATGATCAATGAGAACATAGACGAGAACTTTAAGTCATATGGTTATTTGTCATCTTAGCTCATTATCGTTGATTCATGTTTAGATCTTAGAATTGGATTTCATGACTAGTTTATGTTTACTTGTGAGTTTTTGTTGTGTGGAACCTCCAGTACCCTCGTATACAAAGGAGGTTCTGCCGAAATTTAGGATTTCAGCTTAGGGTAGTTGCATTCGTGCTCGTCTTTGGGTTGGGGTGTTACAGTTGGTATCAGAGCGGGCTTTAGGTCCGTGGTTAAAATAGAATTATTAAATTGACACACTGTGCACAGTAGGTTGGGTTGGGCAATTCGTTGTTTCCGCAAATTTTCTTGTTGTTATGATTTATTTGTTGTGCAACTGTTGTTCAGTTTGGTGCTGTTCCGTTGTCTTGTCCTTAGATGGCGAGAGGTAGAGGCCGTGGGCGTCCGCCAGTCCGTGGTCGCGGTCGTGGACGTGGTCCGGTTGTTTCTGCAACGTCCGCAGAAGAGGCTGCTGGTGGGGTTAATGAGGAGGTTGCCTCAGCTGCCCAACCAGCTGTGGAAGCTCAAGCTGCGCCGGCCGCTGATGCTCAGGCGGTGTCGGCGATTATTCAGAATCTTCAAAGGAGAACGAGCAGCTCGCGGCAGTGCGAGCGGCTTATCCCGCTGCTCTGTTGCTCCTGCGGCGATCGCGGATCTGTCTTCTTTGCCGCCATGGCAGGTCCGGTTGTTGCCGCGATTCCACCGAGACTAGGATGAGTCTTCGTGAGTGGATGACGCCGGTGAACACGTTTGATGGGCGGTACCCGCCAGCAGCAGATTGGCTCCGGTACATGGAGCGTCAGTTCGAGGCATTGGAAATGAACTCGGCGCAAAGGGTTCGTTTTGTGGCCTTTCAACTGAAGGGTCAAGCCGATATCCGTGGGAAGGGATGGAGCGATCATTGCTAGTGTTGACCCAAGGCAATAGGTCAAGATTCGAGTGCGAGATGGAGTTCAACAATGCAGCACGCTTTGTACCAGTGTGGCGATGATGACTTGGAGAAGGCCAAGAGGTTTCACGGGGTCTCCTTCAGAGTATCGTCGATCTTGGGAGCCTCGGTTTCGTGATTTCAAAGACTGTGGTTGAGCGAGCTAGAGGATAGAGCAGAGAGAATTCTCCTTCGCGAAGCATGCACTGGGGCACTACTGCTGGTGGTTCCTGTGGTGGCGAAGAGGAGTTTTGGTGGTGGAGGTGGGTCCTCTCGGCCTACTTCCAAGAGGTTTCAGGAGCCGCCCATCTCGTCCGGCTCAGCGAGGCGATCTTTTTCTTGGCGCCACGTTTTTCTTCTTCCACACCTCGATGCGCCCGATTCGTGTCAAGGTATGAAATGTTTTAAGTGTGGAGAGGGGCATCGTGCGTCGAATGTTCTTTCGAGAGGACTTGTCGTCGGTGTGGTCGAGAGGGCCACAAGCTTTCGTTTGTGCGAAATCCGCAAGTATCATCAAGTGGAAGCAGTTCCAGCAGGCGTCGTCCTCTAGTACTCCTCGGAGCTCGCTCTGGTTGCACCTTTTGTGCCACGCTTCTCTCGGATGGGTTCCATCGGCGCTTTCGGCTCTGCGCCTCGACCGGTTCTTCGGAACCACGCTCCATCTGCTCGCCTCGTTCTCACTGCTGCAGTTCTGCCTCCCTCTCGAGTGTTGGTGCGTCTTACGCTCCGACACCTTTGGGAGTCTACGCCATGCCCACCCACGACACTGGGCCGCCTGATGTGGTGACAGTACTTCATTAGTTGATTCACTTGAGGCTTTCGTTCGCTTTGATTCAGGGCTACTTATTCTTTTGTGTCCTTAGATTTTGTTAAAAGGGCGGGTTTGAGTGTGCAATCTATTTCGAATCCGTGGTGGTGGTTCCCGGAGGTCTTATTTCTAGCTCTACAGCTTGTCCCGGGCTGTACTATCACTATAGAAGATGAGAATTTCATTGCCAATCTCATGGTGATTCAGTTATCACCTTTGATGTTATTTTGGGTATGGATTGGCTATTCCTTTACCGTGCCAAGATTTGTTGTTTTGGAAGACGGTGACTTTGCAGCTCCGTCGGAGAGGAATTAGTGTTTGAGCGGTGCGCCGTTTGATTCCCCGTGTGTGTTGGCTAGTCTGTTTCCTAGTCGTCGAGCCTCGAACATTGGGTTGCTTTGGTCTCTTAGCGAAAGTCCGAATCTCCGCCGTATTGAAGATATTCGGTGGTGAATGAATTTCCGACGTGTTTCTGTGGAGCTTCTGGTATGCCTCGAGCGTGAAGTGGAATTCGGATAGATCTTGTTCCGAACCCGACCTATTTCGATGTCTCCATACCGCTTGGCACGACCATTCCAGAGGAGTTGAAAAGCAAGCGGATGATTTGCTATCCAAAGGTATGATTCGGCGTAGTGTATCGCCGTGGGAGCTCTGTTCGCTCACTAAGAAGAAGGACGGTAGTTGGCGTATGTGTGTGGACTACTGGGCTCTTAATCAAGCAATCAGAAAGAATAAATATCCGTTGCCCCGTATTGAAGATCTCTTTGATCGCTTGAAGGGAGCTAAAATATTTTCCAAGATTGACCTTCATCGAGTTATAATCGATTCGAGTTCGCGAGCAAGATATTGAGAAGACGACTTTCTCTACAAGGTATGGTCATTATGAGTATAAGGTTATGTCATTTGGACTAACTAATGCTCCTGCGATTTCATGGAAGCCATGAATAGTATGTTGCACCCTTATCTTGATGATTTCGTCGTAGTATTTATTGACGACATCTTGATTTATTCCAAAACGGAAGAGGACCATGCCCAACAATTGAGGTTGGTACGGAGACCTTGAGTGAACCAATTCTATGCCAAATTGAAGAAATGTGAATTCGGATTTGAAGTTGGGTTTCGGGCCATGTAATCAATCAAGAGGGCATTTCACCGATCCAAGTAAGATTTCAACGATGGTGGAATGGAAGAGACCAACCAATGTAAAAGAAGTGAGGAGTTTTCTGGTTTGGTGGTTACTACCGCGTTTCGTGGAGGGTTTCTCTACCATTGCTAGACCAATGTCTCATTGACACGAAAAGGTGTCAAGTTTCAGTGGACGGATGCGTGTGAACGAAGTTTCTGTACTTTGAAGGATAGATTGGTGACCGCTCCAATTCTCACCCTTCCAGAACCAGGGAAGCGGTTCACTATTTATTCAGATGCGTCTAGAGTTGGGCTGGGTTGTGTACTTATGCAGGATGGTAAGGTGATTGCCTATGCGTCTCGGCAGCTGAAGAAACATGAACATAACTATCCTACCCATGACCTAGAGCTTGCAGCAGTAGTCCTGGCTTTAAAGATCTGGCGCCATTATTTGTATGGCGAATCTTGTGACATTTTCACTGATCACAAGAGTCTGAAATACATCTTTACTCAGAAAGATTTAAACCTGAGGCAGAGGAGATGGTTGGAGTTGATAAAGGACTATGATCTCACCATTCAGTATCATCCGGGCAAGGCAAATGTTGTAGCCGATGCCCTGAGTCGCAAGGCGACACCTCCTACCTCAGTTGTCTCATCGCTGATTTTGAGCGTATGGATATATCTTTTGCTTTATGGTACCGCCGAGACCGAGACCGGTTGCTTCTTGAGTCACCATTCCGAGCAGTGCGGGAAGCACAACAAATGATCAAATGCTCCAGCAGTGAGGAAGCGCCTAGATGAAGGCAAGCAAGGCCATTTTGGTATAGATGATTCGGTACTTTGCGATTTAAAGGTCGCCTTTGTGTGCCACAGAGGCCTGATTAAAGATGAGATTCTAAAGGAAGCCCACCGTACCCGTATCATCGTACATCCAGTGAGACCAAAATGTACAAAGATTTGAAGAAGAATTTCGGTGGAAGAGAATGAAAGTCGATATTGCGCAAGTATGTGGCCTCGTGTGGGATCCGCCAACAGAGTTAAGGTGAACATAAGCGGCCAGGATTGTTGCAACCTTTAGAGGTTCGGTGTGGCCATGGGATGACATCTCCATGGATTTTGTGGTTGGTTTACCTCGCACTCAATGAGGAAGGATGCTATATGGGTGATAGTGGATCGGTTCGATGAAGTCGCACATTTCATTCCTATTCGAACCACCACCTCTGCGCGATTTGGCTCCACTTTATGTGCGAGAGATAGTACGGTTGCACGGGTGCCAAAGACTATTGTTTCCGACCGAGATGCCAAATTTGTTTCCAAGTTTTGGGAGAGTTTGCAGTGCTTTGGGCACGCAACTCCGTCTTAATCTTGCATTCCACCCTCAGACAGATGGTCGATGCGCGCATAATTCAAACCTTAGAAGATATGCTCGGTGTTGTGTTTTATCTGGAAGGGTGGTTGGGAAGATCACCGGCTTTGGCGAGTTCGCCTATAATAATAGTTATCACTCCAGTATTCGAGTGCACCATTTGAAGTCCTTTATGGCGAAATGCAGATCTCCGTTGTGTTGGGATGCGGTGGGAGAGAGGCGTTTTGGGTCCGAATGGGTACAGACAAACGTGGCTAGAGTGGCGAGTTAGAAAGAACTTGTTAGCTGCTCAGAGTCGGCGAAAAGCTACGCAGATGTCGAGGCGAGAATTGGAGTTCAATGTGGTGACGAGGTCCTTCGAGAGTATCGCCTACCAAAGGCGTAGTGCGTTTGGTACTAAAGGGAAGCTTAGCCCAAGGTACATCGGACCGTTTGAGTTGTGGCGAGTTGGAAATTTGGCTTACCGCTTGGATCTTCCCGATTCTATGAGAGGATTCATAATGTGTTTCATGTGTCCATGTTGAGGAAGTTCTTATTTGACCACGAGCATGTAATTCCAATGGAGCCCTTAACCATTGAGCAGACCTTACTTTTGAGTCCCGACCGGTGAAAATCTTGGAAGAGTCGAGCGGGTTTTGAGGAGCAAGACATTGAAGTATGTAAAGATCCTTTGGTCTCATCAAACGGAGAGAAGCCACTTGGGAACTGGAGTCTCGCATGCGCGGCAGTATCCGAACCTATTTGTTCTTCGGGTGCGTGTTAAATCTTGTTTTCAATTCCTTAGACTTCTGCTCTTGTGTCCGTTGCGTGAGTAGAATTCGGGTCGACTCTGTTAAGAGGGTAGAATGTCATACACTGCTTTAGTCGGAAAGAAAGAATTTATTCGGGAACTCGGAAAGCTTAAAACTCTCGGTTTCGGAGTTTTTAGGGTCGTGGGCCTCTGGGAAGCCTTCCCACCCTTGGCGGCCATGGGCCTAGGCCCATGCGCCCCCCCTCTAAACCCTAACCAGCCCCTTTTCCTCCCCTTGGCCGAAACCCCCTCCCCTTTGGCGCCACCCCTCCCTTCCTCCTCTCTTCCCCTCATGCCCTGCCCCTAGGAGTCGCCCCAACCTCCATTGGTGCTGCTCCTGCTGGTTTGCCTCCCGAATCTTCCTTCGGACCTTCTCCCGCTACCGGTTGCGCAAGGAGTGGAGGAGGACAGCAGCTCGCTTGGGGAAAAAGAGGTGAAAAGGAGGAAGAGTTTCTTCGCCAGGATCCTTCCACCTACTCCTGGTTGCAGCAAGGGTAACGATGCGATCCTCGTGGTTTGATTGTTGTTAGAAGAGATTTGGTTACGTTTTGATTTAGCAGACCTGCTGAAATTAGAAGCTGTTTCTGTCCAGTACGTTGTAGAGAGTGTTTCGGTTATTTTTAGGCAGAATCTGAAGGTTTGGTCTCCTAGAGATATCTAGGTCTTGTTCTTACGTTTCAGTGGCCGCCGAGTTCACTCAAATCCGAGGTCCGAGTCAAAAGTTATGATAGAATTAGTCTTGACTGTCCAGAACCCTGACGAGATTCTGCAGTCAATTTGTAAATTGTATAAGAAATTGTTAATCACAGATTTTGAACTTGGTGTCTCCTAGAAAGTTGAAGTATTCCTGTTAGGTTTAGATGGCCACTGAGTTTACTTGATTCCGAGTTGTGAGTCAAAAGATATGTCTGTTTTAACAGTTGCTGCCAGAAACCTGACGTGATTAATCTGTCTGTATGTTTTCTATATTATGATAGAGAAGTTGGAAGAATCTGAAAGTTCACCCAACTAGGTTATTGTAGGTAATTCGATAACCTTTTCAGATTGGTAAAGAACGCTCAATTCGGAGTTGAAACATAGAAGTTATGATCAACTGATTATTTCTGCTGAATTTTGGTAGGCTGAATCTGTGCTGAATGTTCAAACAATTATTAGCCTATTAATTTGACCAAATTGGTTTGTCGCGTCAACTAGAGTTTTGTAGTTAGACCAGTTAAGAATCTACAGAAATTGGGTTTGCTATTTTTCGACTTCCAGGCTGTGAGTTATGTTAGTCCCCGTGTTGCTGTCCAGGATTTTCTTATTGGACAGACTCCGCTGTTTTTCAGTTTATGCGATATAGGATTTAATTGACTCCTAAGAGAAGTAAAATAGAACACCGACTAGTTGAGCTGGGTATCTTGTATACTTATTAAGTTATTTCGTTGGTTTAGGCGCGAAACTTGGTATAAGAGCGCCGTTGCGGATAACGCCGCAACGCGGAAGGCAAGTACCATGTTAATTTGGATGTTTGTGTATTGTGGTTATTAGCATGAGTTGTTTTGGTAGCTTGTGAGACATGTGAAATGAATTATTCATACTTTGTTCAATACATTGAGTTCATGAGTAGAAGTGATGTGACGGTATATTTCATTTAATTGTTGCATGCATTCATTGACATTTGACGTCCACGGGAGTGGATGAGAACCACCATCAATTTCCAAGATGGTTGGATAAGACCCATTAATTCCAATATGGGCAATGTTGGACACCCGTATGAAACGTTCTTCATACGGGAAGTGGATCCCCGCATTTTTGTTAAGATGCGGGCTTGAGTGATCACCGACGGTGTTCACGGCTATACCGCGATATCTGCGTGTGTGCAGTCCATTTCCTTGATTTGAGCATTCATATCATGTATTCATAAGTAATCCATTGTGTTATGATCGAACCCAATGATGTTATGTTTGGTCTTCAATGAATGAATGTTTTTCTTAATCATTGTACTTGCTGAGTCATGGACTCACTCTTGCTTTGTTTGTTTATTTCTAGGTGATCGTTGATGAAGTTCACTTGGGAGGGAGTAGATGAGCACTACTCGAATAATGCACTTCACATTAGACTCATTGCTATAAGAAATTATGATTCTCTTTTGGTCATCTTTTGGTTTGTAATAAATAAATTTAGTCGTGGATGGTACCTTTATGATCAATGAGAACATAGACGAGAACTTTAAGTCATATGGTTATTTGTCATCTTAGCTCATTATCGTTGATTCATGTTTAGATCTTAGAATTGGATTTCATGACTAGTTTATGTTTACTTGTGAGTTTTTGTTGTGTGGAACCTCCAGTACCCTCGTATACAAAGGAGGTTCTGCCGAAATTTAGGATTTCAGCTTAGGGTAGTTGCATTCCAGGCTCGTGCTGGGTTGGGGTGTTACAGTTTTTCCCGTGGTATCGAAGACTTGCCGGTCTTCACTAGTCCACGTTGAGGGAGCTTGAACCAATCAAGCCGGCTCCACGTATTAAGCCTTTCCTCGATCACTATTGGTTGTTCTTCCTCCACTCTGGAGATGGTGAACACCAAACCACTCACAATTTGGGCATCGGGCCTCTTCACAATCTTCTTGAAGAGATCACCGTGCAATCACCGCCAAACCGTCTAGGAGTTTGGCAAAACTCCAAGAGTAACAAATCAAGGACCTTCGCTTGACGACACTCAAGTGCAAGAGGATCAACTAGAATGATGAATGCACTTAAATGAGCTCAACAACCTCACAAAGAGTGAACAAGTAAATTTGAGGAGTTGAAAGGATGCACAAGGCTCAAAGGATGTTAAATGAGGTCTTGCACTCTGTCCTTGAGCAGGTGGGGGAGTATTTATATCTCCCAACAAAAATTATAGCCGTTGGAGAAGAAAACCCCACAAATCAACCACAAGCGGTACTACCGCCAAGTACCAGGCGGTACTACCGCACTTTTCCAACCACTACTGTAACGGCTATAATAGAGGCATTAAATGACCTGACATAGTCGTTTTAACTTGCAGAGCGGTACTACCGCCAACTGTAGAACGGTACTACCACAGAGCGGTCATACCGCAAGGTGAGTGCGGTACTACCGTTTTCCAAGAGAGACAAAAGAGGTGCGCTACCGGAAAAAACATACCGCCAAGTAAAGATCGGAATAGCAGCGTGCGGTACTTCCGCTTAACCAATGCGGTACTACCGTTTTCCGGTCATACCGCGCAAACACTTACGGTACTACCGCGATGAGGGTTTTGCACCGAGAACATGAAAAAGGTCTCTCTGTAAAAAACATACCGCCACAACAAGTCCGGTCATACCGTGGAGCGGTAGTACCGCAAGTTCAATGCCGGTACTACCGATTGTCCTGACAAAACGAACTTGGCAAAGATAAAGGCAAACCAGATGCATGCATGATCCTAGATTGATCCATAAGGCACAAGAGCATGCTATCAAGCTACTAGTCATGATCCCTCTTAATAGTACGGCATTTAACCTATAATCCGGTCTTCCAACCATAATTCCTAAGACCGGTAAAAGTTAAAAGATTTCTAATCTACTTGTACCTTGACTTTGATCCAATTTGATCTTCACGATATCCTTTATCATGTAGCTTCACGATCATACTTACCATTTTGACTTAATCTTACAAATACTCAACAAACACATTAGTCCAAATATCACATATTATCATAAATTACCAAAACCAATTTTTAGGGGCCTAGATGCTTTTCAGCCGTTGACCGTCGTTGACCACAAACAACCTGCACAACAATAGACAAGCAAATCGAATCTGGGAACAAGTTCTTCACAACTTGACCCACGTTAATCAAAACATGCATCATGCAACACATATGCCATGAAACCCATGAACTTGACCTAACAAGCAAACATCGCCGCCACACGGGCCGACGAACAAGTTAAAATCGGACAGACCGCCACTATGGCCAGTCTGACCGCCCCTGCCGGTCTAACCGCCAACAGATGGCCGGTCTAACCGCCACCAAGGGACTTAGACCAAATCCCAACTCAGAAATCCGAACCTTTTCTGGAAATTTCAAATCAATAGAACTTTTGCCTTGAAGTTCCAAAAATTATGGGACCAAGAGCAGCAGAACCTCCTCTTTTGCTTACACCCACTATTTTTGGCACAGTCTCAAAGTCCAAAACTACTTTCATGGCCGGTCTGACCGCCGCCCTGACCGGTCGGACCGCCAGCTGGTTCACCCGATAAACCACCCGAGGCACGGCCGGTCTGACCACCACCATGGCCGGAGGCCTGACAGAACCTGAATTTTGCCGAAAACGCGTGTTTCCGCAAACCTTCAACGGCATTGCTAATTATCACATCATCCTAAGATCATGAACATATCCCCATGATATCCACACTATTGTACTCAAGAATGAGTTGCTCTACTGTGCTATACTCGTGCAATAGCAATTTAATGTGGCACAGAAAAGAGTTTTTGTTCTTTTTTACCTTTTGCACGGAGTGTTACTTGTCAGATGTATCTGAATATTTATGCAACTCACACAATTTTCGCACCGTATCATTTTTGTCTAAATTAAAGTAAAGGCATCCTTTATTGAAATCAAACATTCATGGTTACGTTGCTCTATGCCATTTGACTGCATCGGAAGTGTTGAAAAACTGTGTTCCAGACTTCCAGTTGTGATTATTGGAGCCTTGAAGCAAATTTTGTTCAGGAAATACCTATTACTAGCCGGTGGTACGTTGCCACATGGGTCATTGTTTCTCAAATATCTGCATATTTGAAGGGAAATATTGTTTACTACCATCCAAATTTCGTCTGCTATTGGGCCTGGTTGTCTGCTGCATCAGAAGATGAATTTGGTAGGCACTTAAATCTGCACAAATGCTGATCTGCTTTGAACTGGGACGACTTCATGTGGAGAGCAAGGACATCACTATCATTCATACAATCATTCCTGCCTTGTTCTTGATACTTACATCTGTCTAATTGCTTATCAGACAGGCCGCTTGCATCTAGGATGGCAACGGGGCCATTCCCCGTTAGAGAGTGGTAGAACATCCCCATCTCCGAGAGACAGAAAATTCTCCATCTCCGTCCTCGGATGCTATTTTTCCCTCATTTCCCATCCCTATCGGGTTACGGGGCCCTACAGAGACCCATACTAGAAAGTTGGATCCCGAAAGAAGAGAAAATAAGATCCATAATATTATAAAATGAGTATGAACATCCACATGCAATGCTAAAATAACAATGTTTTTTTATTAATTAGCATCTGGAAAGTAATGGATACAAATGAGATTATCTGGCTATCGCCTTATCGGGTTGTACGGTAGTGGACTAATGGCCTGCATGTCTTATCGGGGGCCATGCGGGTAGCGGGGATGGGGAGTAGGGGAATAGCTCCATCCCTGCTTCACCCAAAGAGGAATTGTATTTGTATATTAGCATCACCGTGAGAGAAGAAATAACTCTATCCTCTAATAGGTAAATTCCCTATCGAGGAATGGGGAATGGGGTCATTGTCATCCCTACTTGCATCCACTTTGTCACAATTACACTCAATTCATGGTGAAGAAGGCGTGCACCTAATGGCGCAAATGCACCTATTTCTCTGTGAAAAGCATGCAGCACAAAGTTGCTTTACTGTTCAGCAATGTCCTGCTGTTGAAGGCTCTAGTTCTGACCTCAATGTGCATTATTAGACAGTGCTGCTGCCTTTTTCATGCCTTTCTAGATCAGATGTCACCAGCCAAAGCAGAAATATGTGCCTCCAATCAATCATCACCAGAACCAAAAGCAGCACTATTGATGAGCACAGGAAGCATAGAGGTCCCTAAAGGTGAGAAACGTTCCAAACTAACTCGCATGCTACCTATTTCTTGAATCTGATCTCAGCTACTTTTTATCTCTCCACTGAAATTTCTGGCACAAGGTTCCACATCTGTAGGCTGCTGCAAAGCAATGCGAGCCGGCTGATACCGTCACCGCCACATCATCAGTCGAAGCTTGCATATTAAACCTAATATGATGGATGACAGGATAACCGATCAGCCACAGAAGCTGATTTGCTTTTGACGCAGTTGTCACTATTATGCTATCAGAACTGCTTGATGCAATATGTCTTTATCAGCAAAGCTTCAGGTAAGAAGATAATAGCATGCTTTGGACTACCGACTTGCATCTGCTTGCTCTCCACAGAATTTGAAGCGGCCATTGCTGTCATGCAGATTCCAATTGCAGGACAGCTACAATTATTTGAAAGCAAAGCAAGCAAACTTGGCCTCTCATTTAGAGTACCGAAATTGCAATGTCTTTTCACATGATTTTTTTTTGGAAAAAGGCACAAGTTTTCTGAGGCAGTAATAGTTTTTAATCTAATCATATTTTCTTATAAATCATATTTTATACACTTATATTTACATCCTTTATCTACAATATATGTACAATGTGGGCGTGACGTATTCGAGTACATTTACAAATGTCCCCAATCCTGCACCACTGGAACAGAATGAAGGTTGCTCTTTGTAACTTCGCAATTTCCTTGGACTGCTTCATCAGTTAAGAATTTAGAGTGAGGTTTTCAGGATTAGACGATGAGATCAACCCATGAACAGCCCGAAACTAGTCGAGAGACTGTAGAGAGACCTCGGTCGAAATAAGTTGGCGAAGAGGAACCATGTGGGGGACACTTTCTTCTGTGGTTCTGATGGCTCAGGCTGGCCTTTCACCTGAATGTTCTGGCCTATGGCTTGCCTGATGGAATCTATGGTCTTCTGATCAACTGCCTCTCCTGCAGAATCGCGAACATAGAATGTGTTGACAGCCATTCGCCCTCTCGTGGTTACTTCTGCTCTTGTGACAGTCAGGCTGTTCTCGCGGAAGATGCGGGTGACTTCCGATAGGAGGCCGACCTTGTCATTCGTACACAACTCGAGTTTAACACCCTGAGACAACCAATACGGGGAGAAGGGTGATTCATAAGTTACATGAATAATAGTTTTGATGATATGACTTCAGATAAGTGCATGGAATTGTTACCTCAGACACCCTCCGTTCAATAGCAGCTTCAAGGCACTGGATGACTCGCAATCTCTCAGCTTCAGTTTTCATCGGAGATCCATTTACATGTCTCACATAGAATTCCTGAAAGAAAAAAGAACCCATGTTACCCATTTTCTTGAGCTAAATTTCATGAACATCCGTAGTGTTAATGACTAACGACAGATGTTTTGTTCAGTATATTCACCTGGTAAGCTTGATTATCCTTGGCATCAATGTTTGCATGGAAAACAACATAGTGAAGGTCGGTTAAAGTGCAAACCGTATCGAACAGAAGCTTCGGCCTGTCCTTGCATCGGATGGTCACCACCGAGTAGCCCTTGTCATTCCAATTCCGAACGGTGACATTAGGCCTTTGAGATTGATTTGGAACGTGCCGATTGAGCTGCTCACAGTCTCCATCATCCAACATCATCTGGTGCAGCCTTCTGTCAGTATGCGTGCCAGAAGTCCCTGATGACACCGCCATGGCAGCTCCTCGCGAAAGATTGCCTCCTCGGAGAAGATGAGATAGGCGCTCCTTGATCCGTTCGAGCCTCTCAGTGTCTGTCACGGCTAATCCGGTGTCCTCATCGGTCACTTGCATCACAGCAGCAGCTCTGGTGTTATGGGTCCAAATCTCAGCACTGACCACATTGCATCTGAGGCTGGCAAGCACCGCGCTCACTTCAGAGAGCAGGCCTGGCCGGTCGGTCCCTGTCAGCTCAATGACATTGTGGCCAGTTGAAGCAGCAACATCCACTGATCTCCGGCGCGAAGGTATGTATCTTGAATCTGCACCCAAGGACTACATGTTCCAATATTTTTTTCTAGTTGTCAGTCCTCTCTGGATGATCATACATAACCAGTGAGGCAGTAATGTACTGAATATGGTAAGATTGCCCTCTATGCTTGCAGAATTATACCTTTCGAATGTAGTCTTCAATTTGCATGATGGTATCCTTATCTTTCAGCTTCTGCCCTTCCTTATCGGTTACATTAAAAACTGAAACCAAATTAACGAGTAAGGCTTGGATTAAAACAAAAAAGAACATGAAAATGTAGGTTTAATTAATGATTACATTATGTATAATACTTACCATCCATGAACCATCCACCATCTGAGGTTATATACGCCTTACTTATCACAAGATTCAGATCAATCATAACTTGGATTACTTCTAGCAGAATCCCATACTCATTTGCACTATCAACCTGCGATTAAAACCAACAATCAAATCAGTAAATACCGGTGTCACAATGGTGAATTAGGAATTTTCGTCAAAAAAACAATGAATTAGTAATTCTGCAAACTAGATACGCATACCCTGACAATTGTCGCATCGCTGCAAGAATCATTATCGATCACGATCCTACAGTGAACAAAATTGGTCAGGATGAAGAAATGTGACTTGATACTAGAGAAAAATGTTCGATACTGTACTGGTGGGTGTGTGTTTTTGGGTGCAGAGCAGCATGTGAATGCACCTTGGCGGGTTCATCTTGCGTATGAAGTTGTCGTATTCGTCGTCGCTGTCCCAGGTAGGGCCATAGCCTTCAGCTGTCCACATGGAACCATCAATTTCGGTACAATTTGACATGTACAAAACAGCGAGAAACATGTGGAATTAAAAAGGATGAAAGAAATGAGTAAACGGAAAACAAAATCATATATATTTAATTTCTGAAGAAGCAAGAGCTATGGAGAGTTAGTTCATGATGGATAGGATTACATGAAACTGAATATCCCAAGAATCAAGAACAGAGCGGAACCCTAACACCATTAAGGAAATGAAAGAGGAAAGACAAGGGACAAGAAGTAGCCCAATCCATCGAGGGAAGGAAAGGGACAGTATATACAGGCACAGTACGACCACAGGAACCCACAGTACGACCACAGGAACAAGAAAGTCTAAGACAAGAAGAGAGACAGAGCAGGAAGATACCCATGGACATGGCAGAGGAGGCCAAGGACCAGCAAGCAAGAAACAGGCAGTTCTAGATGAATGCTTCCTCTGCCTCTCTCTCTCTCTCTCTCTACCTGTGTATCTCTCTATCCCTACTCTCTCTTCCTCTCTTATTTGTGCAGTAAAAAGTGTGAGATGCGTGTGCTGTGGGCGCGTAATTGTCTGGCCGCGATCCTAGAGAGGAGGAGGAGGAGGAGGAGGAGGAGGAGAGGGGGGTAGGTGGTGGAGAGAAGAGAAGAATGGCCTCTCCCTCTCCCTCAGTTGTTGTGCAGCGCGCTTTCTTTGCCCCGAAAATCTTGGCTGGGATTGGCCTACGGGTTGTTTTACATGCCTGCACTTTTGCATATGCGCCACTCGATTCTCCAGAATTTGTATCCATGGTCTTGGCTCAACAGCCTCGGGAGAATCTTGCGAATTGTTGTGTTCTGGACTAGTGGACTGGCACTTGTCTGACTCTTCTCTCTATCGCTTGGTTCACATTAAGATTTGCATTGCCAGCGTGTCACAGAAATGTGAACAGAGGAAAGGTGGGTGTGTGGGGGAGGGAAGGTAAATACACAAATGTATAATGTATACTTGGTACAGGGCAAATCGGCAAACTATCCCGCCATTTTTGGCATGGCATTGATTTACTTCCTTTCATCTATGCACCATCATGTACGACGTGATTTTGTCTTGGTTCACACATCCACCTCAACTCTGTGTGAAATAATTTTCGAGTCTTTTGGAAAATATCGTCAATGCTTAGTGGTTGATTTGGGGTTCTGATCCAACGCTCGCTATTGCTAATTCCCATTCTATTATTTTGAGCTTGCTTCTTGTTATTTCAACATATCTTACAGAAGCAAGTTACATGTATTTATAAATAATAGGTACATAATATTTTAAGGGGAACTATTGTACATACAAATACAAGTTTGAGTATATTGACTCCTGGGAGACTTGTAACATGGGTCCAGACCTACAAATCAATAAGACAATAAATGAAAACGACTTAATATGAACCCGACTTGCATAAACATATGGGAGGATAAATAAGAGAACATATGCAATTGAGTATATTCAAACCACTTATTTGGCCGCTAACATTTAAACGGTTAACCTAAACGTAAAACGTGGTTCTCTTACAAAAACTGAAACTTGAAAATATAATCACAATTGACTTTTAGACTTATATTCGGAGATTAGGACCAAGATTCTAAACCTATTGGAAGCTGGCCTATGGCCAGATGGATAGTTGTGCGGGTGTGCACCTAGTTCACTAGGTTTTAGGTCTTAGACTTGTGCTGGTGTCTACTGATTTTAGAAGTACATATACGTGTGCATTCAGTGGGAAAGCGTATGCCCGTGCTCCGTGAGACCTTGGTTATCTCCAATAAATTCCTAGCGTGTGTAGGGGACGCACAAGTGTGTGCATGGGTGGTGTGAGTGTGATGTGTGTTGAGTGTGTGTCTTCCATGTACTTAAAAAAAATATAAACCTACTATATATATTGAGTTATTCCATGAATATTCAAAGAGAGAATTGCATCCAAAGTCTTTAAATTAACTTGTAGTAAAGTGTCACTTTGGTCTCTACAGTTGAAAATAAACTTGGTTGTAGGGAGGTAAGAGTTGTTTTGGAGGTCCCTAAATTTGCCAGATTTACCATGTAGATCCTTACGCTTTAGTTTTAGCCTAGCATATCGCCAAACTTAATTATTTAAAAATCCATTGATATGTTAAACTACAAAAAAAATCAATAAGGGCTAATATGGGTAAGTAGAGATACGGGCTAATCCTTGTCTATCCAAACTGGCCCTAATTAATTGGGGGTAATTAGCTCAGTGACATCGTGTTGGGACGTAATCGGAGGAACGACACTCCGTTCGTAATGCACTGGAAAATAACATCGCGGATACCAAAAATTATGCCGAATGACATCGCCGTCAGTTACTTTTGTTTGTAGATTTTTTAAAAAATATAAAATTGAGCTCAATAAATTATTAATTTTTTTGTGGAGCCTTCTGACACAGTTTAATTGCTTGTGTATTTGTTTCAAAATTTTGTACATTCTGATTGTATCTCTAAAATTTATTTAAATATACTATTTGTAAGAATTTTCTAATATAGAAAATGTGGTCCAAACATTATGAATTTTTTCCAGGCTCCTTACACAGTGGACATGATTGTGTAATTTTTTTCATAATTTTTACAAAATTAATTAATACAATTTCATAATATTTCATAATGTAAGGACATTATGAAATTGCATTAATTAATTTTGTAAAAATTCAGAAAAAATTACACAATCAAGTCCACTGTGTAAGGAGCCTACAAAAATTCATAATATTAGGACCTTATTTTTTATATTAGAAAATTCCTACAAATAGTATACTTCAAGGAATTTTAGAGACAAAATCAGAACGCATAAAATTTTAAAAAAATACAGAAGCAATTAAACTATGTCAGGAGGCTCCACAAAAAAATTGATAATTTGTTGAGCTAAGTTTCTATATTTAAAAAATTCTGCAAATGAAAGTAACTGATGGCGATGTCATTCGACATAATTTTTGGTGTCCGCGATGTTATTTTCCAGTGCATCACGAATGGAGTTTTGTTCCTCTGATTACATCCCAACATGATGTTACTAAGCTAATTTCACCTCTTTAGGGCTGGGTTGATCGAACTTGTGGATTCTCTTTAGTGTGTCTAGCTCAAAGCCTCAAACATTAGGAGAAAAGAAAAGATTTTTTAATGATTGATGGAATTTCTAGTTCTTGCAAGGATGATATACTTATGTAATTATGTTGAGCAAATTTTAAAAAACCCCAGGTTTTATAGTCGTAGTTACAGAAAAACCAAAGAATAATGTTGGTTTTTGGCAACTACAAACATTTAGTCAAAGAAAACTAGAAAAAACAAGGTTTTCTGTAACTATGGCCAGAAAAATTGGGTTTTATGAAATTTAAGCGAATGTAGTATGATTGGTGTAACATCCCGGCCCAACACAGAGCTTATAATGCCACCAAACTATGCTAATTACAAATTTAAATATTAATTTACAATAAATTCTAGCAAGTATATCAAGATTAAAACCTGTTCGTGGGTCACAAGATGAATGTTTAAAGTAATACTAATCAACTAATAAATTTACCAACTAGTCTCAAGCATTAATCTAGGCAATAAATAAGTCCATGTATAATGATCTGAAGGGAATTGTAATATCCCGTTTCAGTTTAGAACGAAAAACAATGTGGTTTTAAATCGAATTCAACTGAAAAGGATAAATTTCCGGCGTTTCGCTTGTTCTTCCAACTTTGGGCCTGGGCCTTTGGCTAGCAGGCCCAAGAGAGGGCCTTGTAGACCCAAGAGGGGGCAGCCACAAGGCCTTTGGGGGGGCCCAAAGGCCCATGAGTTGGCCGGCCAAAAGGGGGGGTGCACAAACCCTAGCACCCCCACCTCTCCCACCTCTCCCACTCCTCCCTCCTATGGCCGCCGCCCCTGTCCCTCCCTCTCCCTTGCGCCCCTGCCTCCTCCTCCTCTTGGCGCCTCCCCCCATTGGTGCTGCACCTCCCTACCTCTTGGAGCCATCTTCCTCCTAGTGCCGAACCGCATTGCCGCCGGTTTTTGCGAAGGAAGGAGGGGTTTTGCGGGGCTGCCGTTCAAAAAGGAGAGGAGGAGGGAGATCGTCGTCTCCAAGGTTCTTCCGCCTGTTTCCTGGTTGCTGCAAGGGTACCGAATACCGATCCTCGTCGTTTGATTAGTGGTAGATGCGATTTGGTTCATATTTGATTAGATCGAACTGCTGCGTTCAGAAAATCAATTCTGTCCAGAATGTTGCGGGGTCTGTTTCGTGGTTTTAGAGGCCGAATTTGAGATGATCATCTCCTGGAGTTTTGTAGGTCCTGTTCTTAGCTTTCGTTGGCCGCCAAGATCACCTCATTCCGACTTTCGAGTCAAAAGTTATAATAGATTTAATATCTGCTGTCCAGAATTCTGACGAGAATTACCTTTTGAGTTGTCTTTTAAAATAGGTGTATGTTAATGGACGAATCAGGGTTTCATCCCAACAAGATTATGGTAGAGGATTCGATAAAATTTTTAGATTGATAAAGAACGTTCAATTTGGAGTTGTACAACAAAAGTTATGGATATTTTATTTTAGCCGATATTTCTGTCTATTAATTCAGTCAACAGATTTGAGCCGTGGGCCAAATTTTGTTAGAGGCAAAATCTGAACTTTTGCCCAACTAGACTTTAGTAGGTTTTGTTCTTAGCTTTTCAGATTGTTAAAGAAAACCAATTTTGGTTTAGCCAATAAAAAGTTATGTCCGATACCGTGCTGCTGTCCAGGCTTGTTAGACAGATCTGGACAGATTCTGTTCCGCTGTTTCATTTATCTGTTAGTAAATTAAATTGGCCGAATTGGCTTACCTTGTCAACTAGAGTATTGTAGATATGTCAGTTAAGAATCCATAGAAATTGGTCTCACCTCATTCCGAGTCCCAGACCAACAGATATGATTTTTTTACCGTTCTGCTGTCCAGTTTCAGGTTGTTCCTCAGTAGTCTGTTTTCAGATTAGAGCTAATTAGTTAATTGTGGACTGTCGGGAAGTCGTTGTAGAACGTTAATGGAAGCGCTATGTTATATGTTGTATTTATTTCGAGTACTTACTTATGTAGGCAGAGAGGCTTCGGTTTAGGGACATCCTCTTTACCTACTACCGCAGTGCTTCGCGGAAGGCAAGTACCTTGCCACCTTTATTGACTGTGATTGGTGAATGTTTTTATGATCTTGTTGTGATTCCATATAATACATGAGAAGGTGGATTGTTTATGTTTTGATATATGTGTTATATCCATGTTAGATATCATGTCGTTCAATATTCTCAATCCATGTTATACATTCATTTTGCATGTTTCATCCACGAGAGTGGATTTCAAGTCCCACCATTCCAATGTGGGCAATGTTGGACATTGTCATGTCCCGTCCACGGGAGTGGATTTGAAAGACCCATCAATTCCAGGATGGGCATGTAAGACCCATTAATTCCAGAATGGGCAACTTTGGACACCCGTATGAAACGTTCTTCATACGGAATTGGATCCCGCATTTTTGTTAAGATGCGGGCTTAAGTGAACACCGACGGGTGTGTCACTAGCTATACCGGTATAGGCATGTGTGCAGTCCATCCTTGATTACATTCATTCATTTCATGTTTTTCTTAAGTGCTCATTCGATGCAATATTCGCATTCTTAAATGGTGATGTCCTGTTTGTATATGTGTTCTGTCTCTTTCATTTGTACTTGCTGAGTCGTGGACTCACTCTTGCGTTGTTTGTTTATTTTAGGTAACCCCTGATGTTGGCTCACTTGGGAGGGAGTAGACACGCACTACTTGTTCACATCATCCAATTCATGTTCAAGATTAAATTTAGTTCTATCTTACATTCGTTAATGATGAACTGTAATAATAAATTTATAATTGGTGAAGGAAGGATACCTTCTTCACATTGATGTTGAATTATTACTGCATGTGAACTTTCATTATCAATGAACTGAAATAAATAGATTAGATGGTGAAGGAAGGATACCTTCATCATGTCTTGGTTGTTTCGATACTAGCATTAGTTGATTTTATTCAAATTCTTCCGCTTTATGGATGTATGTTAGATGTTTTAGGTGACATCTTGGCTTCGAATAGCGGTGTTACTGATTGGTATCGAGCGGGCTTTAGGTCCATGGTAATTAAGTTATTAAATTGACACACTGTGCACAGTAGGTAGGGTTGGAAAATTACATTGCTTCCGCAATATCTGTTATTATGTTTTATTTTGTTAAGCAATTGTTGAATTGCTTCTGTACTATCATCCTTGTTGGTAATATATGATCTGCTATGATATTCAATATCTATGAACTAATACTATTATTGTCATGAGATTATCCTGTATATTCTTAATGGAGTATATTGGTGAAGCGTGTTGTTAACGGATGATAAGGAGTGGAGGTCGTGGTTGTTACTCTGGGATTCACCAGGTTACACCACTATTCGTAGTACGTGGTTAGAGGAGTAGTTACCCCGAGTACCATAGTTTCAGGTGTTAAGCGTGAGTTGCTTTAGAAAGATGTTCTCTTCCTTGATTTCTGAATTTGGCAATTCTTGTCCTGTGGTGGTTGATGAATTTCTCCTGGGTTTGTGGTTCATGATAGTTTTTGGTTTTCAATAGATCCCTCTTGGTTGTCTGAAACAATTATTGTTTTTCGACTGTTGAGTTGCTTTTACCACTTGTGGTCGTTGTCAATTGGCAAAATTGATGTTTTCATGGTTGCTCCTTCTTTCTCATTGAAAAAGAATGACTCATTTACTCGTTTGATAGCTTGGTTAGTGAGAGTTTTCCGCTGTAAGTTCGTTTGCATGGGAAAGCTTTGGCTTTATGCGTTCTTTTGGATTACTTCGAGCGTTGAGGTTTGAAGTCTCTCTTTTGCTGTAGTAAGGTGTTAGAATCCTTTTGTGATGTCTTGCCATGCTTAAATTGAGAATTTATAACTAAGCGGATAAATTGTTACGATATGAGTTACCAAATTGGGTTATTAGCATGGTGCAAATCAATTATTCTTAACTACCATCCATGAAAGTGAAATTCATTAATTTGAAATGTCCTTGTATTTGATTCATGGTGTATGTTAAATAAAGACTGTCCATATCCGTTCAGAACCTACAGATCTTACATAAGAGCTAGACTTATCTATTATGCTAAAATTATTGAAACTTGTATAAAGGACGAGATAGGTGCTGATGTATCGATTCGTGAAACCTTGTTTATAGAAGATTATGTTAGTGAATCTTTAATCTTGTTTTGAAATGATTTCTGAACAATGATGAAATGTGAATTTATGTTAATACGTGGTTATGTGATTGCAAATGGAATGATGAATTTCGTAAGTAGTCTTTATAGCGTGCCTTCTGATATTGTTATTGCTTAGCATAATCTTGTTATAATAAATTTGTTTCAACCTTGTGGTTTGTGTTCCCTTTGAGAAGTTTTAGGATGGAGTAATAAAGTTTGATGATTCTTGGTACTAGTGTATGTTGTCGATGTTATTAAATCGTCAAAATGTGAGAATGAGGTTAATTCTCGTAGTAATTTGGTCACCATGGTAATATTTCTTAAATGATCAAATTTCAAGTTTTGTGTTCATGATCTTTTGGGGGTTCAGGCTTTATGTGGTAAATGAAGTTTATCGAGTAGCGATATGTTGCAAAGTTATAATGGTTCTTCATGATGCAAGTGCTTTGATTTGAATACTTATTTGTTCTTATCATTAAGGTTCGATATTCTCTTCTTGTGAGGCTTAAGTGTTCAACTGTGGACTCCACTTATGTTCTATAAGTTCATTGCTTAATTGGTTTCTTCCTTGGTTCCGTGTTCAGTGCGAGTGGTAGATGAGTTTTCTAGTTGGTGAAAGTCGTTTCCATTTGCCTTTTCTTTTGGAGAAAGAATCAACCCGTTCTTTTCATGTAGGTCTTTCGAAGTGTTTTCTAAATGTTGTTGTGAAATTAATGTTAATAACCATAGTAATTTGATCGCCTTTGGTGATATCGTTCAGATGAGAATATTTCAAGTTTAGCTTCCATGATATTTTCTTTGAGCTCTTGAATCATTTGGTAGCTGAAATTATTTTAAATAAATTAAGGTATTGGTTTGTCCTGTTGCTTCTTAAGAGTTTTGTGTGACTTAATTTTAAAGACTTTTTAGTCTAGGTTGGCAACGTGAGGTTGCAATCAAAGAAGTTATGTTGGTTCCTTTAAGAGGAGAATAATCTGCTTGCTTTTCATGAAATCCCGTAATTGGAAATGTTTCGAGTTTGGTGGCTGAGATTATTTGGATCTCATGTTTCTTGTGTAATTGAACTGTTCTGAACAAATATGACGTATTGAAGAATTTTTTTTTTGGGTTCTTAATTAGTCCTTGTGGTTTGGACTAAAGACCTTATCTTGTTCGTTGTGGCAAAGCGATGTTAGTCAAAGAATTAATTTCAGTGTTAAAGGAAAGAGTGCAGTAGGAATATTTGAGAATTTGAGTCATGTTTTGTAACTTGTGGTTATTTGAATTGTTCATAAACTTTTTGCTCTTTACACTCAAGAGTTGTCGAATTTCAATCGCAATGTCATTCTTTTTATTGGTGGTTATTTGCTATTCCTTTCGAGGGATGCGTGCCTTATTGTGAACTCAACTTTCGTTTTCCCAGATCTTCATTACCAGATTATTTCTTTTGGTCTCGTGCTCACTATGAGCAGCAACATTTTCCTGTGTGGTGAAATTTGTTCTTGTTCGCCTCTTTCTTTTGAGAAAGGATCAACCGCTTTGTGTCAGAAAGTTTTACAACTCGTAAGTTGTTATTTGTTTGGTGGTGGTTAAGTGATTGTAGGGGTGAGATTTTGCTACCCAACTATTGGAGGAGTAATAGAAGATGAGTTGGTTTTGACTGAACCTCTTGGAGGAAGTTGATTCGAGATGGAATGTATGGTTTCAAGTAAAATTGTATATTGTTCGACTAAGTAGGACCTATGGTATAGTGTAGTTCCGAACCTTGGTTCATGTTGAAATGTTGGGGATTATCAAATGTATGGAAACCGTAATCAATTTTATAGAGTAACACTATTGAAAGTATCGTGATGTTGTATGAGTGATTCCTGATGATGTCAATGAGTGAGTATGACGGAATTGTGGGGATCTTAGAGATTTAATCCGATGATTTCATTATTTGTTATAAGAGGAATTCGTTGTAGAGGTCTCAGAGGTCAAATTTGGGCTTTCCATTTTCATGCTAAACTTTTGGTCGCCCAAAGATTTGTGTGTAGAGGAGATAGAAAACTGGAGTATTCTGAGTAGTGGAATGATTATCGATAGAACCCTTCTGATGTAGTTCATGAGCGGGTGTGCTGAGGATTTTGATGCGTTATTCTTGAAAGTTGGAGCTGATGAAATTGCATGGGTTTTGAGGTGCTTTGGTGCCTTCTATCAAATTAACGTCATCAGTTGAAGGAGTTGTCTAGAGTGTTCAGTGGAATCAATAGAGTCTCTCTACAAAGGTATGGATGATGTATTTCGGTTTAAGCCTAATTTGAGTGTAACACCGTGGCTATTCGGAAGCCAAGATGTCACCTAAAACATCTAACATACATTCATAATGCGGAAGAATTTGAATAAAATCAACTAATGATAGTATCAAAACAACCAAGACATGATGAAGGTATCCTTCCTTCACCATCTAATCTATTTATTTCAGTTCATTGATAATGAAAGTTCACATGCAGTAATAATTCAACATCAATGTGGAGAAGGTATCCTTCCTTCACCAATTATAAATTTATTATTACAGTTCATCATTTACGAATGTAAAATAGAACTAAATTTAATCTTGAACATGAATTGGATGATGTGAACAAGTAGTGCGTGTCTACTCCCTCCCAAGTGAGCCAACATCGGGGTTACCTAAAATAAACAAACAACGCAAGAGTGAGTCTACGACTCAGCAAGTCTGATAAAGGGACATAACACACATATGAACAAGTCATCATCATAAGAGAATATGAGCATACATCGAATGAAAACTTAGGAATGCATGACATGAATGAATGTACTCAAGGATGGACTGCACACATGCTTATACGGTATAGCGAGTGACACACCGTCGGTGTTCACTTAAGCCCGCACCTTAACAAAAGTGCGGGGATCCAAGTCCTATATGAAGAACGTTTCATATAGGTGTCCAAAGTTGCCCATACTTGGAATTTATGGGTCTTACGTGCCCATACCGGAATTTATGGGTCTTTCAATCCACTCCGTGGACGGGACATGACAATGTCCAAATCTGCCCACATTGGAATGGTGGGACTTACAATCGACTCCGTGGACATAACATGAATAAAAGGATGCATGATATGAACATGAACAGGATAATACCATCTCTCAAGATATACTCCACATAATGAAAGAACATAACCATTCAGCATCTCGGGTAACACAATATGTCACATTATATTCATGTAAACATTCACAATCACAGCACTTAAAATCAACAAAGTATTTGCCTTCCGCGTTACGACGCGTTAGCAGGCAACGATGGCGCTCCTAAACCCGTAGCCTCGCGGCCTAAACAATTAAGTAATCGAAATAAGAACAACATAGAACCCAACATGAATTAATATTCTACAATACCCTCTTGCACACCCAAAACATAGTCATAACCCAAATCTGAAATTCCAGGAGCAACATGGAATCCCATCTGGACAGCAGCACGGTAAAGACCAAAACTAATGATCTGGGACTCCAAAAGAGATGAGCCCAGATCCTACACGAGCTTAACAAATATATCTACAACTTTGTAGTTGACGAGATAACCCAATTCGGCCAAACTAAATTGCTAACTGTCAAACGAAACAGCAGAACAGAATCTGACTGAGCAAATAGAACAGCAGAGCTAAAACGTCCATAACTTTTAAACTACAACTCCGAATTGAGTGTTCTTTAACAATCTGAAAAGGTTATGAAATTATCTACAATAACCTAGTTGGCACGACATTCAATTTGCCTTTAACAAAAAGTGGCACACGGGTCAAAACTAAAGATAGAAACTGACATACAATCTGGACAGACTGACCTACAATCTGGACAGTCACAATGAAAAGTGCACTACTTTTGATCTATAAATCCAAATGAGGTGTTCTTTATCAATCCTGAAAGCTAGTGATATCACCTTCAAAATTTGTTATGGGCAAGACCTCTGAATCACCCTCTAACTAGGCCATATATCAACCTATACAGAGACTGCTAATTCTCGTCAGGATTCTGGACAGCAGATAATAAATCTATCATAACTTTTGACTCGAAAGTCGGAATTTAGTGTTCTTGGCGGCCACCGAAAGCTAAGAATAAAACCTACAATACTCTAGGAGATGGGATCCTCTGATTCGGCCTCTAAGATTGCGAAAACAGCCGCGCAAACTACTGGACAGAATTGAATTTCCAACAGACAGACTTTGATCTAATCAAATTTAATCGGTTTCACTTCTACGACTAATCAAACAACAACAACGTCAATCGTTACCCTTGGAGACACGCGTGCCCGCTGAAATACCCCCGCTAGATGCTCATCTCCTCTTCTTCTCCTCTCTCCCTCCACCTTTCTCCTTGGCCGACAGCAATGGGAGAGCACCACCAAGAGAGAGCAACGGAGTGCAAGGAGGCGCGCATTTGAGCGACACTGCACGTGGCGGAACACTGTAGCAATGCGTGCTACAGTGGTGGGCTAGGTTTCCCCCTTTTATTAGTGGCGGCCCCTCATGGGCCTCCTAGGCCAAAGCCCAAGCCAGGTTGTCAAAGAATTGCAGATTTTCCCTCGTCTAAAGTTTAATTTCTCTTTTCACTGCTTCCTTCATTACAATAAGTTGGAGTATTACAGAAAAACCCCTTTTTCGTTTACTCTCCTTCCGTAGAAACATTCGGGGTATTACATTCTACCCCCCTTAACAGGATTCGACCCCGAATCTAAACACACTTAAGCGAAAGAACAATCACGACTGAGAACGAACAACGGTAACCACGTACCCGTTGTGAACAACACCGGCTAAAGCTCATGCACGCGAAACTCCAACTTCCCCAGTAGCCTCTCCCTCGGACTGAAAATACCACAACACAACGACGTAACACGACGTCTGATCTAACACTCAACCCGGTACTTCCAGGTACACTCATCGGACAAAACTCGAAGGTAAGATCTCACTCGATGGTCAACGGCGCAAACGAAACCTCAAACTCTGGATCTCCCAGGTACTCACTCAACACGAGAACATACAAGGCGTTACGTACTCGCGTAAGGACTCGAGACAGTCCCGCAATACGCCAACTAGCGAAAACAACCCAATATATCTTGGGTTAACCTTCCCAATGATACGAACCACACGACAAGCACAAAGAACACGGAACTCGTGTTCCACCTCTCAATCGAACTCTTCACTAAAGCAAGGATCACCTCCTTTAACCGAAACATATGACAAAACTCTCTTTAAGCAAACTCTTTTACCAACAAAACCCATCGAAAACGAAAGATTCACATCGCAACTAAGCGTTACCATTTCGGTACTAAAGAGTCAAATCCAAAATCGAATTTCATCACGAAAACCTTTCCACCTTCCAAGTGGCGGTTTGCGAATAAACATCACAAAAACTAAAGGAGGAATAATTTTAAATGCCCAAATCAAAACTTCCTTTATTCTTCTGAACCGATAAGAACCACACATACCAAAATTGAGTCAAACTCAACTTACGAAAGACATTGGTCAACAAGACAAAGCTCATGCGAGAATAAAGAAAATGCTTCACTAATTAAGAAGACATCTTTTTCCTTGGTTTCACTTTTTGGAATAAAATATCTCTCTAACCTTGGAATTCGAATTCATCGCATACCACACGGTCTCAAACCTCTTAATTTAACATCCTCAAATTAGGCTTAAACCGAAATACATCATCACCTCCAACTTTCAAGAATAACATGTCAGAATCCTCAGTATAGCCGCTCATGAACTACATCAGAAGGGTTCTATCGACAGTCATTCCACTACTCAGAATACTCCAGTTTTCTATCTCCTCTACACACAAATCTTTGGGCGACCAAAAGTCTAGCATGAAAATGGAAAGCCCAAATTTAACCTCCAAGACCCCTACAACGAATTCCTCTTATAACACATGGTGAAATCATCGGATTAAATCTCTAACATCCCCACAATTCCGACATAATCACTCATTAACATCATCAGGAATCACTCACACAACATCGCAATACTTTCCAATTGTGTTACTCTATAAAATTAATTAAGGTTTCCATACATTTGATAATCCCCAACATTTCAACATGAACCAAAGTTCTGGAACTACACTATACCATAGGTCCTACTTAGTCGAACACTATACAGTTTTACTTCGAAGCCATACATTCCATCTGAATCAACTTCCTCCAAAAGGTTCAGTCAAAACCAACTCATCTTCTATTACTCCTCTAATAGCTTGGTAGCAAAAATCTCACCCCTACAATCACTTAACCACCACCAAACAATTGTGACTTACGCTTTGTAAAACTTTGCAACACAAAATTGTTGATCCTTTCTCAAAAGAAAGAGGCGAACAAGGGCAAGTTTCACCACACAAGAAAATGTTGCTGCTCACAGTGAGCACGAAACCAAAAGAAATAATCTGATAATGAAGATATGGAAAAACGAAAGTTGAGTTCACAGCGGAGGGTACGCATCCCTCAAAAAGGGAATAGCAAATAACCACCAATAAGAGAAAAAAAATGACATTGCGATTGAAACTCGACAACTCTTGAGTGAAAAGAGCAAAAAGTTTATGAACAATTCGAATAACTACAAGTTACAAAGCGGACTCAAATTCTCAAATATTCCTACTGCACTCTTTCCTTTAACACTGAAATTAATTCTTTGACTAACATCGCTTTGCCACAACGTACAAGATAAGATCTTTAGTCCAAACCACAAGGACTAATTAAGAACCAATGAAATTCTTCAATACGTCATATTTGTTCAGAACCGTTCAACTACACAAGAAACATGAGATCCAAATAATCTCAATCACCAAACTCAAAACTTTTCCAATTACGGGATTTCATGAAAAGCAAGCAGATTAATCTCCTTTTAAGGGAACCAACATAATTTTCTTTAATTCCACTTCACGTTGCCAACTCAAACCAAATCCGTTAAGATTCAATCACATGAATCTCTTAAGAAGCAACAAGACAATTCAATACCTCAATTTATTTAAAATAATTTCAGCTACCAGCTGATTCAATAGCTCAAAGAAAATATCACGAAAGCTAAACTTGAAATATGCTCATCGAACGATATCACCAAAGCGATCAAATTTACTATGGGTATTAACATCAATTTCACAACAACAATTAGAAAACACTTGAAAGACCCACGTGAAAAGAATGGGTTGATTCTTTCTCAAAAGAAGAGACAAATAGAAACGACTTTCACCAACTAGAAAACTCATCTACCACTACTGACCAACACGGACCAAAGAAGAAACCAATTAAGCAATGAACTTATAGAACATAAGTGAAGTCCACGATTGAAAGCATAAGCCTCACAAGAAGAGAATATCGAATCTTAATGAGATAAGAACAAATAAGTATTCAAAATCGAAGCACTTGCATCATTTGAAAAACCATTATAACTTTGCAACATAACGTGACTCGATAAACTTCATTTACTACATAAAAGCCTGAACCCTCAAAGATCATGAACATAAAACTTGAAATTTGACCATTTAGAGAATATCACCATAGGTGATCAAATTACTAGAATTAACCTCATTCTCACATTTTGACGAGTTAATAACATCGACAACATACACTAGTACTGAGAATCATCAAACTTTATTACTCCATCCTAAAACTTCCCAAAAGGAATACAAACCACAAGGTTGAAACAAATTTATTATAACAAGATTATGCTAAGCAATATCAATATCACAAGGCACGAAAGCAAAGACTACTTACGAAATTAATCTACTCAACTATTGGTGTTGCTTAGCACCTTCTTGATAGCTCATTAACAATCGATGATGGTATTAATCATGTGTGTACATACAAGACTAATTCCATTTGCAATCACATAACCATATGTAAACATAGATTCACATTTCACCTTTGTTCAGAAATCATTTCAAAACATGATTAAAGATTCACTAACATAATTTTCTATAAACAAGGTTTCACGAATCGATACACCAGCACCCATCTGGTCCTTTATGCAAGTTTCAACAATTTTAGCATACCAGGAAATAGACAAATCTAGCTCTTACGTAAGATCTATAGGTTCTGAATGGATATGGACAATCTTTATTTAACATACACCATGTATGAAATACAAGGACATTTCAAATTAATCAATTTCACTTTCATGGATGGTAGTTAAGAATAATTGATTTGCACCAAGCTAATAACCCAACTTGGTAACTCATATCGTAAGAATTTATTCGTTTAGTTATAACTTCTCATTTTAAGCATGGCAAGACATCACAAAAGGATTCTAACACCTTACTACAGCAAAAGAAAGACTTCAAACCTCAACGCTCGAAGTAATCCAAAAGAAACGCATAAAGCCAAAGCTTTCCCATGCAAACGAACTTACAACGGAAAACTCTCACTAACCAAGCTATCAAACGAGTAAATGAGTCATTCTTTTTCAATGAGAAAGAAGGAGCAACCATGAAAACATCAATCTTGTCAATTGACAACGACCACAAGTGGTAAAAGCAACTCAACGGTTGAAAAGCAATATTTGTTTGAGAGAACCAAGAGGATCTATTGAAAATCATAAACTATCATGAACCACAAACCCGGAGAAATTCATCAACCACCATAGGACAAGAATTGCCAAATTCGTAAATCAAGAAAGAGAACAACTTTCTAAAGCAACTCACGCTTAACACACGAAACTATGGTACTCGGGTAACTACTCCTCTAACCACGTTCATGACGGTGGTGTAACCCGTGAATCGGAGTAACAACCACGACCCCCACTTCTTATCATCCATTAACAACACGCTTCACCAAAATACTCCATTATGAATATACAGGATCATCTCATGACAATCATAGAATTAGTTCATAGATATTGAATATCACAAAGAGATCATAGATTAAGCACAAGAATGATAGTACGGAAGCAATTCAAAAACAGTTCAACATGATGAATCACATCACTAGAAATACGGATATCTTGGATTACCCAAACCCCACCTCATCGTACACGTGTGTCATTTTAATATCTTAATTACCACGGACCTAAAGCTCGCTCGATACCAAGCTGTAACACCACGGCTATTCGAAGCCAAGATGTCACCTAAAACATCTAACATACATCCATAATGCGGAAGAATTTGAATAAAATCAACTAATGATAGTATCAAAACAACCAAGACATGATGAAGGTATCCTTCCTTCACCATCTAATCTATTTATTTCAGTTCATTGATAATGAAAGTTCACATGCGATAATAATTCAACATCAATGTGGAGAAGGTATCCTTCCTTCACCAATTATAAATTTATTGTCACAGTTCATCATTTACGAATGTAAAATAGAACTAAATTTAATCTTGAACATGAATTGGATGATATGAACAAGTAGTGCGTGTCTACTCCCTCCCAAGTGAGCCAACATCGGGGTTACCTAAAATAAACAAACAACGCAAGAGTGAGTCTACGACTCGACAAGTACAGATAAAGGGACATAACACACATATGAACAAGTCATCATCATAAGAGAATATGAGCATACATCGAATGAAAACTTAGGAATGCATGGCATGAATGAATGTACTCAAGGATGGACTGCACACATGCTTATATCTGGTATAGCGAGTGACACACCGTCGGTGTTCATAAGCCCGCACCTTAACAAAAGTGCGGGATCCAAGTCCTATATGAAGAACGTTTCATATAGGTGTCCAAAGTTGCCCATACTGGAATTTATGGGTCTTACGTGCCCATCTTGGAATTTATGGGTCTTTCAATCCACTCCGTGGGCGGACATGACAATGTCCAAATCTGCCCACATTGGAATGGTGGGACTTACAATCCACTCCCGTGGACATAACATGAATAAAGGATGCATGATATGAACATGAACAGGGATAATACCATCTCTCGATATATACTCCACATAATGAAAGAACATAACCAGATTCAAAGATCTCGGTAACACAATATGTCACATTATATTCATGTAAACATTCACAATCACAAAGACTTAAAATCAACAAAGTACTTGCCTTCCGTTACGTTACGCTATAGCGTTAGCAGTACCGATGGCGCTCCCAAACCCAGTAGCCTCGCGGCCTAAACAATTAAGTAACCGAAATAAGAACAACATAGAGCCCAACATGAATTAATATTCTACAATACCCACTTGCACACCCAAAACATAGTCATAACCCAAATCTGAAATTCCAGCAGCAACATGGAATCCCATCTGGACAGCAACACGGTAAAGACCAAAACTAATGATCTGGGACTCCAAAAGAGATGAGCCCAGATCCTACACGAGCTTAACAAATATATCTACAACTTTGTAGTTGACGAGATAACCCAATTCGGCCAAACTAAATTGCTAATCACAAACGAAACAGCAGAACATAATCTGACTGAGCAAATAGAACATCAGAGCTAAAACGTCCATAACTTTTAAACTACAACTCCGAATTGAGTGTTCTTTAACAATCTGAAAAGGTTATGAAATTATCTAAAATAATCTAGTTGGCGCGACATTCAATTTGCCTTTAACAAAAAGTGGCACACGGGTCAAAACTAAAGATAGAAACTGACATATAATCTGGACAGACTGACCTACAATCTGGACAGTCACAATGAAAAGTGCATAACTTTTGATCTATAAATCCAAATGAGGTGTTCTTTATCAATCCTGAAAGCTAGTGATATCACCTTCAAAATTTGTTATGGGAAAGACCTCTGAATCACCCTCTAACTAGGCCATATATCAACCTATACAGAGACTGCTAATTCTCGTCAGGATTCTGGATAGCAGATAATAAATCTATCATAACTTTTGACTCGAAAGTCGGAATTTAGTGTTCTTGGCGGCCACCGAAAGCTAAGAACAAAACCTACAATACTCTAGGAGATGGGATCCTCTGATTCGGCCTCTAAGATTGCGAAAACAGCCGCGCAAACTACTGGACAGAATTGAATTTCCAACAGACAGACTTTGATCTAATCAAATTTAATCGGTTTCACTTCTACGACTAATCAAACAACAACAACCGGCAATCGTTACCCTTGGAGACACGCGTGCCCGCTGAAATACCCCCGCTAGATGCTCATCTCCTCTTCTTCTCCTCTCTCCCTCCACCTTTCTCCTTGGCCGACAGCAATGGGAGAGCACCACCAAGAGAGAGCAACGGAGTGCAAGGAGGGCGCGCACTGTAGCGGCACTGTAGCGGTGGTGGAACACTGTAGCAATGCGTGCTACAGTGGTGGGCTAGGGTTTCCCCCTCCTTTTATTAGTGGCCGGCCCCTCATGGGCCTCCTAGGCCAAAGCCCGAAGCCCAGGTTGTCAAAGAATTGCAGATTTTCCCTCGTCTAAAGTTTAATTTCTCTTTTCATTGCTTCCTTCATTACAATAAGTTGGAGTATTACAGAAAACCCCCTTTTTCGTTTACTCTCCTTCCGTAGAAACATTCGGGGTATTACATTGAGGATGTTAAATTAAGAGGTTTGAGACCGTGTGGTATGCGATGAATTCGACTCGATTTTGGTATGTGTGGTTCTTATCGGTTCAGGAAAGATAAAGGAAGTTTTGATTTGGGCATTTAAAATGATTCCTCCTTTAGTTTTCGTGACGTTTATTCGCAATTTGCCACTTGGAAAGTGGAAAGGTTTTCTTGATGAAATTCTGATTTCTGGATTTTACTCTTCAGTACTCAGTTGGTAACGTATAGTTGTGATGTGAATCTTTCTTATTCAGATGTGTTTTGCCGGTAAAAGAGTTTGCTTAAAAGAATTCGATTGTATGTTTCGGTTAAAGGAGGTGATCCTTGTTTTCATGAAGAGTTCAATTGAGAGGTGGAACAAGAGTTACGTGTTCTAATGTGCATGTCGTGTGGTTCGCATCAATGGGAAGGTTAACCCTGAGTTCATTGGGTTGTTTTCGATAGTATCGCTTCGCTAAGACCGTCTCGGTTCCTACGCGTTGTACTCACTTTTGGTTTCTTTTGGTGTGGAGTGAGTACCGAGAGATCCGAGTTTGTTATTCGTTAACAACGTTGACCATCGAGTAAGATCTTACCTTGAGTCTTGTCCGATGAGTGTACCAAGATGTAGGGTTGAGTGTTAGGACTTTCGTCTTTTCGTGTCTTTGTGTTGTGGTTCTCGATCGAGAGAGGTGACTTGAGAGTGGGATATTCGCTTGGGGTGAGCGTTAACCGGTTTTGGTCGCAACGGGTATCTGTTTACCGTTGTTAGTTCTTAGTTGTGGTTCTTCTTTCGTGTAGAGCTGTGTGAGGATTCGAGGTCGAATCCTATTTAAGGGGGGTAGAATGTAATATCCCGTTTCAGTTTAGAACGAAAAACAATGTGGTTTTAAATCGAATTCAACTGAAAAGGATAAATTTCCGGCGTTTCGTTTGTTCTTCCAACTTTGGGCCTGGGCCTTTGGCTAGCAGGCCCAAGAGAGGGCCTTGTAGACCCAAGAGGGGGCAGCCACAAGGCCTTTGGGGGGGCCCAAAGGCCCATGAGTTGGCCGGCCAAAAGGGGGGGTGCACAAACCCTAGCACCCCCACCTCTCCCACCTCTCCCACTCCTCCCTCCTATGGCCGCCGCCCCTGTCCCTCCCTCTCCCTTGCGCCCCTGCCTCCTCCTCCTCTTGGCGCCTCCCCCCATTGGTGCTGCACCTCCCTACCTCTTGGAGCCATCTTCCTCCTAGTGCCGAACCGCATTGCCGCCGGTTTTTGCGAAGGAAGGAGGGGTTTTGCGGGGCTGCCGTTCAAAAAGGAGAGGAGGAGGGAGATCGTCGTCTCCAAGGTTCTTCCGCCTGTTTCCTGGTTGCTTCAAGGGTAACTAATACCGATCCTCGTCATTTGATTAGTGGTAGATGCGATTTGGTTCATATTTGATTAGATCGAACTGCTGCGTTCAGAAAATCAATTCTGTCCAGAATGTTGCGGGGTCTGTTTCATGGTTTTAGAGGCCGAATCTGAGATGATCATCTCCTGGAGTTTTGTAGGTCTTGTTCTTAGCTTTCGTTGGCCGCCAAGATCACCTCATTCCGACTTTCGAGTCAAAAGTTATGATAGATTTAATATCTGCTGTCCAAAATTCTGACGAGAATTACCTTTTGAGTTGTCTTTTAAAATAGGTGTATGTTAATGGACGAATCAGGGTTTCATCCCAACTAGGTTATGGTAGAGGATTCGATAACCTTTTCAGATCGATAAAGAACGTTCAATTTGGAGTTGTACAACAAAAGTTATGGATATTTTATTTTAGCCGATATTTCTGTCTATTAATTCAGTCAACAGATTTGAGCCGTGGGCCAAATTTTGTTAGAGGCAAAATCTGAACTTTTGCCCAACTAGACTTTAGTAGATTTTGTTCTTAGATTTTCAGATTGTTAAATAAAACCAATTTTGGTTTAGCCAATAAAAAGTTATGTCCGATACCGTGCTGCTGTCCAGGCTTGTTAGACAGATCTGGACAGATTCTGTTCCGCTGTTTCATTTATCTGTTAGTAAATTAAATTGGCCGAATTGGCTTACCTTGTCAACTAGAGTATTGTAGATATGTCAGTTAAGAATCCATAGAAATTGGTCTCACCTCATTCCGAGTCCCAGACCAATAGATATGATTTTTACCGCTCTGCTGTCCAGTTTGGGTTGTGCCTGAGTTATCTGTTTTCAGATTAGAGCTAATTAGTTAATTGTGGACTGTCGGAAGTCGTTGTAGAACGTTAATGGAAGCGCTATGTTATATGTTGTATTTATTTCGAGTACTTACTTATGTAGGCAGAGAGGCTTGGTTTAGGGACATCCTCTTTACCTACTACGCGAGAGCTTAGCGGAAGGCAAGTACCTTGCCACCTTTATTGACTGTGATTGGTGAATGTTTTTATGATCTTGTTGTGATTCCATATAATACATGAGAAGGTGGATTGTTTATGTTTTGATATATGTGTTATATCCATGTTAGATAGCATGTCGTTCAATATTCTCAATCCATGTTATACATTCATTTTGCATGTTTCATCCACGAGTGGATTTCAAATCCCACCATTCCAATGTGGGCAATGTTGGACATTGTCATGTCCGTCCACGGAGTGGATTTGAAAGACCCATCAATTCCAGGATGGGTATGTAAGACCCATTAATTCGAATGGGCAACTTTGGACACCGTGATGAAACGTTCTTCATACGAATTGGATCCCGCATTTTTGTTAAGATGCGGGCTTAAGTGAACACCGACGGTGTGTCACTAGCTATACCGATATAGGCATGTGTGCAGTCCATCCTTGATTACATTCATTCATTTCATGTTTTTCTTAAGTGCTCATTCGATGCAATATTCACATTCTTAAATGGTGACGTCCTGTTTGTATATGTGTTCTGTCTCTTTCACTGTACTTGCTGAGTCGTGGACTCACTCTTGCGTTGTTTGTTTATTTTAGGTAACCCCTGATGTTGGCTCACTTGGGAGGGAGTAGACACGCACTACTTGTTCACATCATCCAATTCATGTTCAAGATTAAATTTAGTTCTATCTTACATTCGTTAATGATGAACTGTAATAATAAATTTATAATTGGTGAAGGAAGGATACCTTCTCCACATTGATGTTGAATTATTACTGCATGTGAACTTTCATTATCAATGAACTGAAATAAATAGATTAGATGGTGAAGGAACGATACCTTCATCATGTCTTGGTTGTTTCGATACTAGCATTAGTTGATTTTATTCAAATTCTTCCGCTTTATGGATGTATGTTAGATGTTTTAGGTGACATCTTGGCTTCCGAATAGCCAGGGTGTTACAGGAATAATCAATGCCTCTAGATTTATAAGGTATCACTCTAAATAAATATTAAATGTGTAGTTGTTTCGCATGTGGCGTTTGTAATCTATTCCCTCCCATGTATGTTGTCATCAACGGTCACCTAAAAATAGCAACAAAGCAAGAGTGAGTCCAAGACTCAACAAATACATAATAAAGTCATAAACAAAAATTTATCAACTATAATGAAGGTCATTATCATTATCTATCTATTTAATGTCATTCTCATACTCAAATAAACAAGTCATATTCTATATAGGTAAATTTGCACAATTTAACAATTTACTCATATATAGGAATGCACCATCATGCTCATACTCATATGCATCTCATCAGCTGAGACCGATATAGTGGAGTATTCAGTCGTCGATGATACACTCTTCTCCCATCTTCGTTTGGATGAGGTCCCTACATTGTAGGACTTAAATAGTCCCTACAAATGTAAGTGTTTATTTAGAGCACAACGGACTAGTCACGTATCTTTCTCACCAATCTTACTGGAATAGTTACATGACTTTCTCACCGACCTGGCTGTGCACTTTTATCATGATGAATGTAAATGATGCAACATCATAATTAATCATTTACACAACTCGTCCCATTAACTCACTATCTCATTCTCATTATCTCAATATCGTAATCTCATTAACACAATGTCATTAATAGCATTTATATGAATAAGCTCAATGAAAGAATAATAAATAACATGACAAGTAATATCAATAACAAAGGTGAACAACCCATTGTTCACCACTCTACCATGTACTTGCATCTTTATTCCTTCGAAGTCGAATAGTGAGGCGGCGATAGGGCACTAGAGGACGCCCTCCCTGACCAGACAATTCAAAACAATCTCAATATCACATCATCACATCACCTACACTTTACACTAATTGCCCTCGCATGATTACGCTAAACTGACCCAATTAACCCAAATCTACCGGACGCACTACCAGCTGTTCCAGTAGTAAAATGACTCTAACTTATTCATTTGAACTAAAAATATTGACAACTAATAATTTCTGGAATCCTCACGTGATTTTCTATAACTTCCTAGTTATGACGAACGTCTAATTCTACCGTTTTCTCTCCCGTTTCCTTCCCCGAGCAATGTCTTAGAATCTGTCAGGACAATCCGCTTCACAATTTCGTATATTTAATTCCAAAACTTGAAAAGATATGAACGACATTAGTTCTGGAAACTAAACAAAATGTCCTAGTTTATTCAAGTTATCACCAATTTTTAATTCTTTCATTTACCAGGTGAAAATAACCCTTCTACACGATCTCTGCCAACAATGTCCGAATTCTGGACAATGACCTTCTTGAGGCCGCAACTTTTTGTTCGCTACGCCGAACCTAGTGATATGGACCTTCCTGGAAAGCTAATGAAAATATATACAACTTTCCTAATTGGACAAAACCCTAAATCTGAGCCTAAATACCTCGAATTGCTTCTGCAATGTTCTGCATCGAAACTCGACGAACTATGGTATGTTGAAAACCGATCTTCCCTTAGACAAAACGATCTACGAATCATACAGAGGCTAATCCATGGACATCCTAGGAACTAACAGGGGATAACCTTGAAGAACGCGACGTCAAAAACGAAGACCCGCAAAACCCGTCTATTTTCCTCTTCTTTCCCTTCCTCCTTTCCCTTCCTTCTTCTTCCTTCCTTCCTCGCCTTCCTTGCTGCACCTCCTTGGTACCTCCTCCTTCTCCCTTTGGAGGCACAGCAGTAGTAGGGTGTGGCATTGGGAGGGGAGGCAGCGGGTTGGAGGGAGGGAGGCGGCGATGGTAGCAGGGGGCGGCACAGAGGGAAGGGGTGGCGGCTAGAGGAAAGGGAGCACAGGGGGAACACCCTTGGGTTCTATTTAAAGGCCAAGGAGCTAGAAGGTCTTGGCTTGGACGTGGTAGGGATGGAAACAATTGGCATTGAATTTAATTCGGAATACACTTTGAATTTGAGTCAATTTTCTGCTTTCCTTCTTTGCAACGGACCTTTCGGAGGTCATAACTTTCTCTCCCGGACTCGGAATTGAGTTATTATTTTTTCCCTGTTTAGCTACCTTATAGTACTTCAACATTCTATTGGTGTAGCTTTTCTAAAAACACCGTCTTTATTGTCAAATTTGCTTTGGAAGTTGACTTAGTTGTGGACTCTAATTCTCTGTGCAACCTACCTTGTGGGTCTCATATCTCATATGTCAGAACTCTAAATTTGGTCAATGAGGACTCTAAATAGTGTGACTCTGATTGAGGTTTTCCATTCGAAGCAGTTCCAGTCACTAAAATCACGTTGCAAGATGATAACAGATTCTATCCCGTTTCTTGGCAAAACAAATAAAGAATCTCTCAATCTCTTTATATTCTCTTTTAATAAACGGGATATTACGTCCTACCCCCCTTAAAAGAATTCAACCACAAATTATACTCTCGTCATTATACCTGATAAACAACCAAAACTAAAATCAATTAACAATTAACAACTAGAACCCTTACTCCAACTCTCAATCAATCACTTCACCTTTGTAATGAGGATTTCCCTTAACAAGGGATGCCCAAAGAGCTCGCATTAAACCAACTTTCTTACAAAAAGAATCCAAACTAAAAATAAAGGATTCTCAATACAACCACCCACTACCAACTCCCCTCCAAAAGAGTCCAATCCAAAATCAAAGGATTCATCATGAAAACCTTACCTCTTTTGATGTAGGCAGTTTGCAAATAAACACCGCATAAACTAAAGACAAAATCACTTGAATACCCAAAACAACCATTTACTTTTTTCTTAACCGAAAGAAGCACGCATACCAACATAAAACCAACTCAATTTGCAAATGACATCCATCGTAAATACACAGCTCAAATAAGAACCAAGAGAGTATTTCACTACCCGAGAAAACTTACTTTTTTCTTAATCTTTCTTTTAAGCAATAAATTTATCTTAAATCATGGGATTCCAAGTCATCACACTTCACACTAAGTCATTTCCCTTAAATTGGCAACCTTAAAGCTATGCTCAAACTGAACGTAGCATCCACACCTATGTAAAGAGACTCTTCCAATCCACAATAAAATACTCTAGTCAACTCCTTTACCAAAAGAATTACTTTGATAAATAATTCCCAACACCCCTCAATATAGATTTCACCTACACTCATATCACCTCAATCCTTTAAGGATAATCAACTTGAAATTGATAGCACACATACTTATTTACTACACGCAAAGGATTCTATCAACGATCATCACACTATTCGGAATTCACTTCTATTCTACTACTTGTACACATAATCATTGGGTAACCAAGGTTCAAGCATAAAACACAGACTCAATTTAAACATCCAAGACTCCTACAATGAACTTCTGGTATGAATGATAGGAAAATCCTCAAATTTGATTACTAAGATTCCCACAATCCAAACAATACCCTCAATCAGTAACATTAACAATCCTCACTAATCAATTAACTGCCCAAAACGATTGAATTACATCACCAATCTTGGACCCTCACTAAACCGCACCATTCGGTTTCATCTACACAACATTGTAAATTATACAATCGCAATACACTAACTATTTGACCAAAAAATTTTCTTTCCAATATTGCACCAACATGAACAAAAAAAACTTGGATCACAATTCACTATAGACTCTACTAGTTGTAACAATAATCAGTTTTATTCCAACGACAATCATTCCATTTAAATCAAATTATATCCAAGAATTATAGCGCAAAATCAATTCACCCTCTATTGCATCTCAAATAACTTGGTACCCAAAGCTTCACAAAATCACCTACTTGACCACTACTACCTCGTTGCCACTATACACTTTAAAAGATTTAATAAAACAAATCGATTATTCCTTTCTCAAAAGAAGAGACAAATAAAAATAATTTTCAGCACACTGAAAAACACTTACCACTCACAATAAACACAAGACAAAGAAAAAGTCAAATAGCAATAATCTCAAAAAAAAAAAAACAAAAGATGAGACCATAGTTGAGGGCATAAGTCCCATAAGAAGAGAATATCAAACCTTAAATAAGAATAAAGCATTGCTTTTGAAACTCGAGATCTTATGCGGCAAAAATAGAAAGGTTAGGCACGCTTCAAATAACTACAAGTTATAAAACTTGACTCCAATCTCAAATACCTCTACTACACATTTTTCTTTAACAAATAAAGCAATTTACATTGATTGTAACATCACTTTGCCAACTCAAACAAGAAAAGCTTTTAAAACCAAATCACATGACTCACTTAAGAACAAAGGGAACTTTCCAAAATGTCACTTTGCTCAAACAAATTTCAACTCACACATAAATCATGAACTTCAAAAGATCACAAATGCAAAACTTGAAACATTTTCATTTAATCAATATTACGAAAGAGATCAAATTCTTTTACTTATGAAATATTCAACGTTATCCTCACAACCCCTTATTGACAACCTTATTAACGACGAAATAATACACTCTTAGCAAGATATCATAGCCTACTATCCATCATAAATTTTCCAAAGACACAATAAATTGCTTTATGATATTTTTGTTACCTCAATATGAATGCAACAATCAACTTGCCCTCGAGAAAATCTAGTGCACAAGCCGCGATACCGAAACAAAACTCCCTTAAGAAGGATATACCAGCACATGACAATATCACATAACACACAATTATAAATTACTTATTAAATTTCATCCATTCAACTCTTAGTGATCCTAACTCCAATTTTAAAACAAACCAATTGTACTCCAGATGTTATCATTAACAATTGATGATTATATCAATCATGTAAGCAATTATGGCCCGACTTTATTTGCAATCACATAACCATTTATAAATACAGATTCAACATTTTAACTAATGTTCAGAAATAAGGGAAAAATACGATTAAAGATTTAATCACATAATCTTCTATAAAACAAGGTTTCACAAAGCGATACATCAACCTTCATCTAGCCCTTCATACATGTTTTAACAATTTTAGCATGTTAGGAATTAGGTAAATCTAGCAATTATATAAGATCATCAAGTAGCCAATTAAAAGATAAATGTAATATCCCGTTTAACCTTGGAGAACTACATGAATTAGAGGGGAAATAATATAGAATTGATATTGAAATTTCAGAACTTAGGAGGGGGAAAGAGAACCAGGACCAAAGGCCCATGACTCCCATGGCCCAATGGGGGGGCGGGTGGGTGCACAGCCACCACTTAAAAAGGAGAGGGGGCTACCCAAACCCTAGGTTCCCCCTTGTAGCCCCTCCCCTTTTGTAGCTGCCACCTACTGGCTCCTCTCCTTGCAGCCTCTCCTCCCATCTCCTCCCTGTGGTGCCCTCTACTGCCCTACCTTGGGTGCTACTCCTGCTGGTCAGAGAAGGAGGACATGCCAGAGGTTTTGGCCAGAGGAGGAAGAGAAGGAAGGAGGAAGAGAGAAGGAAAAGTGGAAGAAAGAGGGAAGGATATCATGAGAAATTCGTGTTTTGGCTTCGTGAATCTGAGCGTAACGATCTAAATCCATTAGATTTGTCCTAGGTTAATCTCTATTTAGTTTTTAGGATGTTAGATCAATGGGAAAAGTAGATGACTTTCCGTCCAGATTCGTTAGGATTAGGGAAGAACGTTGCGGGAATGATTAGGGGTATTTACGCTCGGAATTAGAGTTCAGTTTTTAGGATGTTAGATCAATGGGAAAAATAGATGACTTTCTGTCCAGATTCGTCAGGATTAGGGAAGAACGTTGTGGGAATGATTAGGGGTATTTAGGCTCAAAATTAGAGTTCAGTGTAATTATATAAAAGTTACGTTTTTAGGATGTTAGATCAATGGGAAAAGTAGATGACTTTCCGTCCAGATTCGTCAGGATTAGGGAAGAACGTTGCGGGAATGATTAGGGGTATTTAGGCTTGGAATTAGAGTTTAGTGTAATTATATAAAAGTTACGTTATCGTGTTAGATTTCTAGGAAGGTTTGGATCATTAAAAATGAAGTAGCAAACAAAAAGTTACAGCCTTCGGAAGGTTGCTGTCCAGATCCCCACAGTAATTTGGCAACATGCATTAATCTATAGATAAAAATAGAAGATGAAATAATTTAGGGTTTTGGTCTACTTAAAAAAGGTAGGTAATTTCTTAAGGGTTCCAGATATACTAAGAACATGATTTTTGGACGAGTAGAACAAAAGTTATGAATTTTGGGAGACTGCAGTCTAGAACCAGGTTGCTGCTGGACGTAGTCGTGGGAAAAACATTAATTTGACTGAGTTAATGATATAATAGAATTTTGGGCATAACTAGGAAATGGTAGACAATTCCTTGTAGTTTTTGAAAAGTCATAATTCAATATATTTGCATGTGTAGATTAAAAGATATGAAAATATGAAGTTTGCTTTCCAGAAGATGACAGATCTATTTTTAGGTTAAAAACGGGGTTTTAGATGATTTAATATGGACATTTTATCAACTAAGTAGTTGTAGGAATTTTTGTAGAGATTCCATAACTCGTATGATTTGCTATAATACGATGTGGGAGTTGAAAGTTATGATAATTTTAGTGTTGGGACATCAAGGGGCCTATCTGGTATAGGGGGAAAGTTGTGAAATTATGGAGTGCGTAGGAGCATGGTCGATTAAGTGTTGTTTTGTATTGATGTAGCTTGTATTGAGTTTGGGTGTTTACTATAGGAGGAGTAGCTTCGGGATTGTTGTCAACTTCAAATTATCCCGGTCATCGCAACTACAAAGGCAAGTGTATGGTAGAATGTCATTTAAGTGTTTGAAATTATTATTTGGTTAAATGAATGCTTGCCATTATTATTCATATGAATTATTCCTATTTCACATTGCTCACAAGTTTTTGATAACTCGATGATGATGATGATGATGTAACACCCCAGTCCGTCATGAACCTGGAATGCTACTAAACAAACTCTAAAAAAAACTCTAAGGAAGACAATTCTAATAAATTTTGGCAGAACCTCCCTTGTAAAGTTATTTACATGAAGGTTCCAACACAGGATAATCAAATATTAATTAAACTTCCATTCCAAGACATCAAAGGATAATCAGAAACATGCTAAGAATCCATCATAACTAGAGAGGTATAAAACTCCACTACTCCTCATTATTACATTTAATCCATAGCATAAAACAAATCATAATATTCAAAGATCAATCATTCTCTCAAGATCATTCATCCTTATTTAGTTCATGTGGTATGTGTGACTAGCGCTCTACTTTCCCCATGCATGTCATTCTGCCTCGGTACCTAAACAACAATAAAGCAAGAGTGAGTCCATAGACTCAGCAAGTACATTAAGAAACCATGGCAATAACACACATGTAAAGGAGATTAACATTAGAACATCGTGTATGCAAATGCAATGCTCAAGGACTTTTATCTTTAACTTTCTGTGTACATTACACCTGTAATGCAGAGTATGCGACCGCCGCATGATACCCATGCTGTCTTGCGCCGCACGCAGGACCACCGCCGTTACTCCGCAAGTAACGGGACCTCAAGCCCACACTCCACGAGTGAGGGGATCTCGGCCCGCCACATTCATGACGGGATCTCCAAAGGAAACATACTTGGACACTACGTGACCAAGCCTCAACATGATATCTCTATGCAAATGCTTATCATGTAATCATCATCAAATTACCAAAGTACAACATCACTTAATCATAGTAAAGCATGAGCATCATTTGAGCAATAACCATACTTAAGCATTCATTAAGTATACCATCTTGCAATACATCCATACAGAAATAACACACAATTTAGACAATCATTCAAACAACAATGCACTTGCCTCAACCGTGCGAAGGTGGATGTCGGGAATGAGGTAGTGCTCCCGAGCCAAACCCACACCTGGACAACAATTGAGACAAACTAAGGCTACCATAAGAGTCTAATAACAAAATCATAAACACAACATGAGTACATCGTCCACTAAACGCAACCCCAACATTAAAGCGGCTGTCAGATTTCTTTTCCAGAGAACAGCCCCCTTCGAAAAATCATAACTAAATGTACAGAAATCCAAATGGAGTGATCTTGGACATTCTGAAAAGGTTATTGAATTCCCCCTCTAAACCTAGTTGGTGAGGTTCTCTGATTCGGCCATTTACTAGCCCTACCAATCTAAACAACAGAGTATCAATTTTCACGTCGGGTTTCTGGACAGCAACAATGAAACTATCATAACTTTCTACGTTCGTCCGAATTTCATGATCTTTAGTTTTCCTGAAAGCTATAAGGATTATCTACAACTTTCGTTATACTGGGGTTCTCAGATTTTCACTTTATCCATCACTTTTAATTGGTTTTCTACAATCTGTCTAAATACTGACAGAGCAGTGGAACAGCAGACTTAGAAAAATCATAACTCTCTAACCGTTAATCGGATTTGAGTGAACTTGGCGGCCACTGAAAGCTAAGACAATAACCTACAACTCTCTAGGAGACCAAAACTCCAGATTCATCCTCTAACCACACGAAATTTACCCTGCAAGCCACTGGACGAAAATTGCATTACAGCAGGCCGACTACCATCTAAACAAAGACTAACCAAAATCTCTCCCAAGACTAATTATCCTTCAAGAACAGCATGTTACCCTTTGACGACGCTGCGAATGCGAACCCGGATGGCGATCTCTCCTCTTCCTCTTCTTCTTTCTCTTCTCCCTCCTTTCTTCCCTCCTTTCTTCCTCTATGGCCGGCCGTGCAAGGAGGGCTTCTTCTCCTCAAGGCCGCAGCAATGGAGGGGCTCTTGGAGGGAGGTTGGGGCGCAGGGGAGAGGAACCAGGAGGTGGCTGCCAAGGAGGTGGTGCGCATGGGGGAGGAGAGAGATGGGGCGCGCCAAAGGGAGTGGGGGCTCGGCTAGGGTTTGGGGAAAGTGGTGCCTCCCCTTGGCCGGCCACCTAAGGCCCGATGGGCCGAGCCCAGCCCAGTTGGCGTAAAACGCGCTTTCACCCCGCTAGCTGCGAAAATCAACTATTTCTTTGATCCTTTTACTAATATCGAGAAGTCCTCCCAAACTCTTTCTCGAACTCGTCGAACTTTTGGGACATTACATTCTACCTCTTTACACTGCACTGTCCTCGAATTCTAACCCACCACGCCAAGGGACGGATACGAAAAGACTTAAAGCACAACACGCACTGTAGAGAATAATTCGGATATTGCTCGCGCATGCGGCCTCCAACTCCCAGGTGGCTTCTTTCTCGGATCGCTGCGACAAAGAACTTTAACATACTTCAGCGTTTTGTTTCTCAAAACCTTCTCTGATTTCTCCAAGATCCGCACTGGCTTTGACTCAAAGGTCAAATCTTGCTCTATGAGTAGAGGCTCTAGCGGTACATGATGCTCCGGATCTCGCAAGTACTTCCTCAGCATGGATACATGAAAACATTGTGCACTCCACGCATAGACTCGCGGGTCTAAACGATAAGCCAACTTCCCGATTCGAGCCAAGATCGTGAATGGTCCTATGTACCTTGGGCTAAGCTTCCCTCTGGTACCGAACCTCACCACACCTTTAGTGGGGGACACTTTCAAGAGCACCTGATCCCCCACTTCAAATTCCAAGTCTCTTCTTCTCACGTCTGCATAACTTTTCTGTCTGCTCTGAGCTGCTAATAGGTTCTGTCTCACCAGAGCCACTCGCTCTACAGTCTTTTGTACCCAATCCGGACCCAAAACTGCCTTCTCACCCACGGCTTCCCAGCAAAGTGGTGACCTGCACTTACGCCCATACAAAACCTCGAACGGAGCGGCTTTTATGCTTGAATGATAGCTGTTGTTATAAGCAAATTCTGCTAAAGGCAATTGATCCTCCCAGCTACCCTTCCAAGACAAAACACAAGTCCGCAACATGTCCTCCAGGGTCTGGATGGTACGTTCCGTCTGCCCGTCTGTCTGTGGATGGAATGCTGTACTCAGACGGAGCTGTGTGCCCAAGGCACTCTGTAAACTTTCCCAAAACTTGGAGACAAACTTGGCATCTCTGTCGGAAATGATGGTCTTTGGCACCCCATGTAATCTCACAATCTCCCGCACATAGATGGGAGCTAAATCACTTGCTGAGTTAGTAGTGCGAATTGGTATAAAGTGTGCAGATTTACTGAGACGATCCACTACCACCCACACTGCATCCTTACCCCTTGGTGACCGGGGTAACGCAACTACAAAATCCATAGAAATATCGTCCCACGGCCATTGCGGAATCTCTAAAGGTTGCAACAACCCTGCAGGACGTTTGTGTTCCGCCTTCACCTGTTGACAAACACCACATGAGGCCACATAATTAGCTATGTCCACCTTCATCCTTTTCCACCAGAAATTCTGCTTTAGATCACGATACATCTTCGTTTCACCCGATGAACGATTATACGGGTGCGATGTGCCTCTTTCAGAATATCATCCTTGACCTTCGCTTTCTGTGGTACGCAAAGGCGGCCCTTAAACCGCAACGCACCACACCCATCCAAACTGAAATCTCCGTCCTTGCCCAAATCCAACCGCTTTCGAACCCTTTGCAATAATTGATCTTCCTGTTGTGCCTCTCGCACCGCCTGAATGGCCGACTCAAGATCGCCGTGTTTCAACACGCATCCCCGTGATAGCAAAATGATATTCCCATACGGTCAAAGTCAGCAATGAGATAATCCATCGTAGCGGCGTCGCTTGCGACTAAGAGCATCGACCACCACATTTGCCTTTCCAGATGGTATTGAATAGATAGATCATAATCCTTAATTAGCTCCACCACTGCTACGCCTTAAATTCAGATCTTTCGAGTGAAAATATACTTAAGACTCTTGTGATCTGTAAAAACATCACAACCCTCACCATACGATAATGCCTCCAAAGTTTCGTGGCAAACACTCACACCGCCAACTCTAAATCATGAGTTGGGTAATTGCTCATGCTTCTTCACCGCTTGACGCATAAGCTATCACCTTCCTTCCCGCATAAGGACACAACCCAACCCAATCCGAGACGCATCGAGTACATCAGAAATCGCTTCCCGGCTCGGAAGTGTAAGGACAGGGCGGTCACCACTTTTCCTTAAGGATTTGGAAACTACGCCACGGTCATCATCCCACCGAACTTCACATCCTTCGTGTGAGTCCGGATAAGGGTTTAGCAATAATGGAGAAATCTCGCACAAAACGCCGATAGTATCCGCCATGCCGAAAGCTTCTCACTTCTTTGACATTGGTTGGCGTCTTCCATTCTACCATCAGAGAAATCTTACTTGGATCAACTGTGATTCCTTTATCATTGATGACATGCCCAAAATCCCACTTCACGCCCAAAACTCGCACTTTTTCAGCTTTGGCATAAAACTTATGCTCCTTAGTGTTTCCAACACAAGCCTCAGTGTCGCTCATGTTCACTTCACTTTGAATATATCAAGATATCATCTATAAAGACTACCACAAAATCATCCGGTATTCGTGCAACATCCTGCTCATAGTCTCCATGAAAGCAAAGAGGCGTTCGTTAGTCCAAAAGACATAACTTTAAATTCAAAATGCCCATACCTTGTAGAGAATGTCGTCTTCTCAATATCCTCCTTTCGGACAGTGGATTTGATTATAACTGATTGAAGATCAATCTTTGAGAATACCTTGGCCCTCTCAACCGATCAAATAGATCTTCTATACGAGGCAGGGATACTTATTCTTGATGGTTAATCGTTAAGAGCACGATAATCAATACACATGCGCCAACTACCATCTTTCTTCTTGGTAAAAGAACAGGGCTCCCCATGGAGACACACTGGGACGAATGAGATCTTTTGCTTTTAAATCATCCAATCGCTTTAGTTCCTCCCGAACGGACGGGCCAACCGTAAGGGGTCATAGAGACAGTCGGCGCACTGTACCAAATCAATTCGAACTCTACAGACGAGGTGGTGGCATCCTCGGTAGTTCTCACTGAAAAACATCCAGAACTCCCGAACGACCAAAATTTCTTCTGGCACATGAGATGAACTCGGCTTCTCCACTAGAGACAAAAGGAACCCATTCTTGGCAGACGCCACCGGAAAAGACTAGCCATCACAAAAGTGAGTGAGATGGAGCGCTACATTGAATACTATCTCCGCCTGCACGGAGCTTGCAGGTTATTGTCTTCCAAAAACAGAAATGACAAAGACGGTAATTATGCAACCAGTCCATCCCAAGATGACATCAAACGGCTCCATCCTCATAACCATCGATTAGCAATAAACTCTTCTCCATCTAACGAAATCACACAACCAGACAAATCAGAGCTAGAGAGAATTCCCCAGAGAATTAACTAGAACTCGACCGAGCTATTGGTCGCAGACTCAAACTCGCCTTACTAACAAAATCTAGTGATACAAAAGAAAAGGTAGCCCCAATCAAATAGAACAAGTGCCTCTCTCAATCCACCAAGAGCGCACTGTCACCACATCAGACGACTCACCGACTCTGCCGTCGGCATAGCGTAGGAGATCGCTGGCAGGCGGTAGGGGCTCCAACGCCTCGTACGGTGGTGCGGAACCGCCGAGGTGCCAAGGTGCTACTACGGAAATGGAGCCACGGGAGGGGCGGCCAAAAATACCTCGCGGTGGAGCTCCTCCGAGCAGGGAAGTAAGGCGTGGCGGTGCCAAGTTGGAGTAGGAGTAGCCGCAACATCCGAACCGACCCTCGAGAAGAAGGCTGCGCCTGCACCGACACCGCACGTTCCCACTTGATGATACCGGCGGGATTCGCCGACAAACCAATGCCTTATGGCCCTCCCGACCACAATGGCGACAAGACCCAACCACCGCACCAAGCTCTATGCTCATCGCCGCACTTGAAGCACTTCATGCCTTGCCTGGGGACCGGACGTAACCTAGGTGCAGTGCGCAGACGCCGAGAGGTGGAAGAAGCTCGTGCCCTCGTGAACTTGGTCTTGAATGATTTCGCGACCTTTGAACCTCTTGGAAGTAGGCCTCGGAAGGTCCCACCCCCACCGCTAAAACCCTCTTCGCCGCCACCGCTCCCTCAGATACCACAGCGCCTTCTCCTCCTGGCAGCTCCTCACCAAGCTGCATCTCCAGTTCCATGCCCCTGGCTTGTTCGACCAGGGAGCTGAAATCCCGCAACTCCAATGCTCCCAATACCTGCCGGAACTCTTGCCTGAGCCCCCGGCGAAACCTCTTGGCTTTTTCCTCATCATTTGTGGCCACAGCTGGAACAAAACGAACCAGGTTGTTAAAACCTGCTTCATACTCTGTCACTGTCATCTTCCCCTGCTTGAAGTTCTGCAAGGAGACTTCCATTCGCTCCACATATGAAGCTGGATAAAACCTCTTCCTGAAGTGCTCAACAAAATACTCCCAGGTAACTGGTCCATGAGCTGCTGTCCTGGCCATCAGAACTCCTTCCCACCAGATATCCGCCTGCCCCTTCAATTGGAAGGCCACGAACTGAGCCCTCATTTCTGATGTCATCCCCGTGAGCTCCGGCGCCTCTCCATGTGTCGCAGCCCAATTAGCTGCGCTCGACAGCGTGCTCGACCGTCGAAGGTGTCCACCTCAAAGCGCCCATTGATGTAATCCCATGGCATACGCCGCAGTGCCATCGCAGGGGCCACCACAGAGCGCGACAACAGCGCACTGGCGGGCCTCGGTTCTCTGCACCGCTGAAGCAACCTCTTCCTCCGACTCGCAGGCTAGCTTCTCCACTACGAATTCAACTGGCGGGCGATGCACGGCCTCGCCCGCTCCTCCGGCCTCGACCACGACCTCGACCTCCACCCTTGCCATATCTAATCATCACAACAAAACAATCAAACAATAAGCAATTTCATCATCTAGGACCACAAGAGTAGTCTATCTAGCAACTATCACACAAGAGAAATAAAAATCTCAAAAGCAAGATAATGCAATGCATTAACCCATTCCCACCTCACTGTGCATAGTGTGTCAAATTTAACCTTTCATATTCCACGGACCTCTGACCGCTCGATACCAATCTGTAACACCCAAATTCGTCATGAACTGGAATGATACTAAACAAACTCTAAAAACTCTAAGGAAGACAATTCTAATAAATTTTGGCAGAACCTCCCTTGTAAAGTTATTTACATGAAGGTTCCAACACGTGATAATCAAATATTAATTAAACTTCCATTCCAAGACATCAAAGGATAATCGAAACATGCTAAGAATCCATCATAACTAGAGAGGTATAAACTCCACTACTCCTCATTATTACATTTAATCCATAGCATAAAACAAATCATAATATTCAAAGATCAATCATTCTCTCAAGATCATTCATCCTTATTTAGTTCATGTGGTATGTGTGTGACTAGCGATCTACTTTCCCCATGCATGTCATTCTGTCTCTGGTACCTAAACAACAATAAAGCAAGAGTGAGTCCATAGACTCAGCAAGTACATTAAGAAACCATGGCAATAACACACATGTAAAGGAGATTAACATTAGAACATCGTGTATGCAAATGCAATGCTCAAGGACTTTTATCTTTAACTTTCGTGTACATTACACTGTAATGCGAGTATGCGACCGCCGCCGCATACCCCATGCTCTTGGCGCGCACGCACAGGACCAATTGCCCATTACTCAAGTAACGGGGACCTCAAGCCCACACTCCACGAGTGAGGATCTCGGCCCGTCACATTCATGACGGGATCTCCAAGGAAACATACTTGGACACTACGTGACCAAGCCTCAACATGATATCTCTATGCAAATGCTTATCATGTAATCATCATCAAATTACCAAAGTACAACATCACTTAATCATAGTAAAGCATGAGCATCATTTGAGCAATAACCATACTTAAGCATTCATTAAGTATACCATCTTGCAATACATCCATACAGCAAATAACACACAATTTAGACAATCATTCAAACAACAATGCACTTGCCTCAACCGTGCGAAGGTGGATGTCGGGAATGAGGTAGTGCTCCGGAGCCAAACCCACACCTGGACAACAATTGAGACAAACTAAGGCTACCATAAGAGTCTAATAACAAAATCATAAACACAACATGAGTACATCGTCCACTAAACGCAACCCCAACATTAAAGCGGCTGTCAGATTTCTTTTCCAGAGAACAGCCCCTTCGAAAATCATAACTAAATGTACAGAAATCCAAATGGAGTGATCTTGGACATTCTGAAAAGGTTATTGAATTCCCCCTCTAAACCTAGTTGGTGAGGTTCTCTGATTCGGCCATTTACTAGCCCTACCAATCTAAACAACAGAGTATCAATTTTCACGTCGGGTTTCTGGACAGCAACAATGAAACTATCATAACTTTCTCTACGTTCGTTCGAATTTCATGATCTTTAGTTTTCCTGAAAGCTAGAAGGATTATCTACAACTTTCGTTATACTGGGGTTCTCAGATTTTCACTTTATCCATCACTTTTAATTGGTTTTCTACAATCTGTCTAAATACTGACAGAGCAGTGGAACAGCAGACTTAGAAAAATCATAACTCTCTAACCGTTAATCGGATTTGAGTGAACTTGGCGGCCACTGAAAGCTAAGACAATAACCTACAACTCTCTAGGAGACCAAAACTCCAGATTCATCCTCTAACCACACGAAATTTACCCGCAAGCCACTGGACGAAAATTGCATTACAGCAGGCCGACTACCATCTAAACAAAGACTAACCAAAATCTCTCCCAAGACTAATTATCCTTCAAGAACAGCATGTTACCCTTGACGACGCTGCCGAATGCGAACCCCGGATGGCGATCTCTCCCTCTTCCTCTTCTTCCTTCTCTTCTCCTCCTTTCTTCCCTCCTTTCTTCCTCTATGGCCGGCTGCAAGGAGGGCTTCTTCTCCTCAAGGCCGGCAGCAATGGAGGGCTCTTGGAGGAGGTTGGGGCGCAAGGGGAGAGGAACCGGAGGTGGCTGCCAAGGGAGGTGGTGCATGGGGGGAGGAGGAGATGGGGCGGCCAAAGGGAGTGGGGGCTCGGCTAGGTTTGGGGGAAAAGTGGTGCCTCCCCCTTGGCCGGCCACCTAAGGCCCGATGGGCCGAGCCAGCCTGTGTTACGTAAAACGCTTTCACCCTCTGCTAGCTGCGAAAATCAACTATTTCCTTTTGATCCTTTTACTAATACTGAGAAGTCCCTCCCGAAACTCTTTCTCGAACCTCTCGAACTTTTGGGACATTACAGATGATGATTATGGTATAATAATGATTATATAAATTACTGATGAAGAGAGATAATAACCATTGCATTGCTTGTTAAGCATTCATGACGGAAAGAGGTGACCCATGGGAGTGGGATGAGATCCCCATATGTAAGATATGGGTAATGAGGTCCCCATATGAGAAAGGACAGGCAATTGGTTCCCACAATAAAGAATGCGGGCATGAGTGAATACCGACGGGTGTTACACTCCGCTATACCGGTATAAGCAAAAGATGAGTTGAGACATGACCATGAGCATTGCATTGCATTGATGAAAAATGAATAATGATTTGAGGTAATGAGACACATGAATGAAAACTGATGAGAATGAATATGAGAAGCTGATTTAATGATAAATGGGAATGAATTATAATTAAGTTGATGCCTCGTTTATTATAATGCTTTGTACTTACTGAGTTGTGGACTCACCCTTGCTCTACTGTTGTTTTAGGTGATCGTTTACGGCGCTTCACTTGGGAAGGGTTAGCACTTGGAATATTACATACACTCAATTACTTGATCACTTGTCATGAGAAAACTTTACTGTAACACCCCAGTCCGTCATGAACCTGGAATGCTACTAAACAAACTCTAAAAAAACTCTAAGGAAGACAATTCTAATAAATTTTGGCAGAACCTCCCTTGTAAAGTTATTTACATGAAGGTTCCAACACAGGATAATCAAATATTAATTAAACTTCCATTCCAAGACATCAAAGGATAATCAGAAACATGCTAAGAATCCATCATAACTAGAGAGGTATAAAACTCCACTACTCCTCATTATTACATTTAATCCATAGCATAAAACAAATCGTAATGTTCAAAGATCAATCATTCTCTGAAGATCATTCATCCTTATTTAGTTCATGTGGTATGTGTGTGACTAGCAGCTACTTTCCCCATGCATGTCATTCTGTCTCGGTACCTAAACAACAATAAAGCAAGAGTGAGTCCATAGACTCAGCAAGTACATTAAGAAACCATGGCAATAACACACATGTAAAGGAGATTAACATTAGAACATCGTGTATGCAAATGCAATGCTCAAGGACTTTATCTTTAACTTTCGTGTACATTACACTGTAATGTGAGTATGCGACCGCCGTCGCATACCCATGCTGTCTTGGCGCGCACGCACGGGACCACCGTTACTCCGCAAGTAACGGGGACCTCAAGCCCACACTCCACGAGTGAGGATCTCGGCCCGTCACATTCATGACGGGGATCTCCAAAGGAAACATACTTGGACACTACGTGACCAAGCCTCAACATGATATCTCTATGCAAATGCTTATCATGTAATCATCATCAAATTACCAAAGTACAACATCACTTAATCATAGTAAAGCATGAGCATCATTTGAGCAATAACCATACTTAAGCATTCATTAAGTATACCATCTTGCAATACATCCATACAGCAAATAACACACAATTTAGACAATCATTCAAACAACAATGCACTTGCCTCAACCGTGCGAAGGTGGATGTCGGGAATGAGGTACTGCTCCCGGAGCCAAACCCACACCTGGACAACAATTGAGACAAGCTAAGGCTACCATAAAGGTCTAATAACAAAATCATAAACACAACATGAGTACATCGTCCACTAAACGTAACTCCCAACGTTAAAGCGGGCTGTCAGATTTCTTTTCCAGAGAACAGCCCCCTTCGAAAAATCATAACTAAATGTACAGAAATCCAAATGGAGTGATCTTGGACAATCTGAAAAGGTTATTGAATTCCCCTTCTAAACCTAGTTGGTGAGGTTCTCTGATTCGGCCATTTACTAGCCCTACCAATCTAAACAACAGAGTATCAATTTTCACGTCGGGTTTCTGGACAGCAACAATGAAACTATCATAACTTTCTCTACGTTCGTCCGAATTTCGTGATCTTTAGTTTTCCTGAAAGCTAGAAGGATTATCTACAACTTTCGTTATACTGGGGTTCTCAGATTTTCACTTTATCCATCACTTTTAATTGGTTTTCTACAATCTGTCTAAATACTGACAGAGCAGAGGAACAGCAGACTTAGAAAAATCATAACTCTCTAACCGTTAATCGGATTTGAGTGAACTTGGCGGCCACTGAAAGCTAAGAGAATAACCTACAACTCTCTAGGAGACCAAAACTCCAGATTCATCCTCTAACCACACGAAATTTACCCCGCAAACCACTGGACGAAAATTGCATTACAGCAGGCCGACTACCATCTATACAAAGACTAACCAAAATCTCTCCCAAGACTAATTATCCTTCAAGAACAGCATGTTACCCTTGACGACGCTGCCGAATGCGAACCCCGGATGGCGATCCCTCCCTTTTTCCTCTTCTCCCTTCTCTTCTTCCTCCTTTCTTCCCTCCTTTCTTCCTCTATGGCCTGCTGCAATGTTGTCTTCTTCTCCACTAGGCCGGCAGCAATGGGAGTTCTTGGAGGGGAGGTTGGGGGCGCAAGGATGGGCAACCAGGGGCAAGAGAGGCGTGGGGGGAAAGGGGGAGGAGAGGTGGCGGCCGGGTTGGGGAGGTGGGGGAGTGGGAGAGGGAGGGGGGTTGCGGCTAGGGTTGGGGAGGTGGGGGAGTGCTGCCCCCCACTTTGGCCGGCCACCCCCCTAGGCCACATGGGCCGGCCCAAGCCCAGGTTGTGCTACAACAGCGATCACCCCCCTCTTTAGTAATTAAATTAAGAAATCTCCTGTTGGTCCCTCCCAAAAACCATTGAATTCCTTCCTAAAAGTTTAACCTCTCCCGATTCTTGTTCGATACAAATTCAGGGTATTACAGTCTTCCCCCCTTAGCAGGATTCGACCCCGAATCTAAACGCCAAACCTCAAAAGGGTAACCGAGACTAATAACTTAACAACGAAGGGTATGTACCTTAAGAGAATAAGTCCGGATAAAGCTCGCGCATACGAGACTCCAGTTCCCAAGTGGCCTCCCTCTCAGTCTGCTTCGACCAAAGCACTTTGACATACTTGAGGTTTTGTTCCTCAATTCTTTCTCGATCTTTCCACTGCGACCGGTTTGGACTCAAAGGACAGGTCTGCTCAATTGTTAGGGTTCTAATGCAATAAGATGTTCCGGTCCTCAAGTATTTTCTCAACATGGACACATGAAAACGTTGTGCACTCCACGCATAGACTCGTAGTTCTAAACGATAAGCCGACTTCCCGATTCGAGCCAAGATCGTGAATGGTCCTATGTACCTTGGGCTAAGCTTCCCTCCGTACCGAACCTCACCACACCTTTAGTGGGGACACTTTCAAGAGCACCGATCCCCACTTCAAATTCCAAATCTCTTCTTCTCACGTCGCATAACTTTTCTGCGCTTTGAGTCGCTAACAGTTCTGTCTCACCGAGCTACTCGCTCTACGCTTTTGTACCCAATCCGACCCAAAACGCCTTCTCACCACGGCTTCCAAAGAAAGTGGTGACCTGCACTTACGCCATACAAAACCTCGAACGAGCGGCTTTTATGCTTGAATGATAGTCGTTGTTATAAGCAAATTCTGCTAAAGGCAATTGATCCTCCCAGCTACCCTTCCAAGATAGAACACAAGTCCGCAACATGTCCTCCGTGTGCGGATGGTGCGTTCATTCGCCCATCCGTCTGTGGATGGAATGCTGTACTCAACGGAGTGTGCCCAAGGCACTCAGTAAACTTTCCCAAAACTTGGAGACAAACTTGGCATCTCTATCGGAAATGATGGTCTTTGGCACCCCATGTAATCTCACAATCTCCGCACATAGATGGGAGCTAAATCACTTGCCGAGTTAGTAGTGCGGTTGGTATAAAGTGTGCGGACTTGCGAGACGATCCACTACCACCCACACCGCATCCTTACCCTTGGTGACCGGGTAACGCAACTACAAAATCCATAGAAATATCGTCCCACGGCCATTGCGGAATCTCTAAAGGTTGCAACAACCTGCAGGGCGTTTGTGTTCGCCTTCACCGTTGACAAACACCACATGAGGCCACATAATTAGCTATGTCCACCTTCATCCTTTCCACGAAATTCGCTTTAGATCACGATACATCTTCGTTTCACCCGGATGAATAATTATGCGGTGCGATGTGCCTCTTTCGAATATCATCCTTGACCTTCGCTTCAGGTACGCAAAGCGCCCTTAAACCGCAACGCACCACACCCATCCAAACCGAAATCTCCGTCCTTGCCCAAATCCAACCGCTTCAACCCTTTGCAATAATTGATCTTCTGTTGTGCCTCTCGCACCCACTCGAATGGCCGACTCAAGATCACCGTGTTTCAACACGTGCGATCCCCGCATAGCAAAATGATATTCCCATACGGTCAAAGTCAGCAATGAGATAATCCATGTAGCGGGCGTCGCCTTGCGACTAAGAGCATCACCACCACATTTGCCTTTCCGGGATGGTATTGAATAGATAGATCATAATCCTTAATTAGCTCCACCACTGCTACGCCTTAAATTCAGATCTTTACGAGTGAAAATATACTTAAGACTCTTGTGATCGTAAAACATCACAACCCTCACCATACGATAATGCCTCCAAAGTTTGAGGCAAACACTACAAACCGCCAACTCTAAATCATGAGTTGGGTAATTGCATCATGCTTCTTCAACGCCTTGACGCATAAGCTATCACGTTCCCTTCTGCATAAGGACACAACCCAACCCAATCCGAGACGCGTAGTACATCAGAAATCGCTTCCGTGCTCGGGAAGTGTAAGGACAGGCGGTCACCGCTTTTCCTTAAGGATTTGGAAACTACGCTCACGGTCATCATCCCACCGAACTTCACATCCTTCTGTGAGTCCGGATAAGGGTTTAGCAATAATGGAGAAATCCTGCACAAAACGCCGATAGTATCCCCGCCATGCCGAAAGCTTCTCACTTCTTTGACATTGGTTGGCGTCTTCCATTCTACCATCAGAGAAATCTTACTTGGATCAACCGTGATTCCTTTATCATTGATGACATGCCCAAATCCCACTTCGCACGTCCAAAACTCGCACTTTTTCGGTTTGGCATAAAACTTATGCTCCCTTAGTGTTTCCAACACAAGCCTCAGTGTCGCTCATGTTCACTTGTCTTTGAATATATCAAGATATCATCTATAAAGACTACCACAAAATCATCCAGTATTCGTGCAACATCCTGCTCATAGTCTCCATGAAAGCAAAGCGGGCGTTCGTTAGTCCAAAAGACATAACTTTAAATTCAAAATGCCCATACCTTGTAGAGAATGCCGTCTTCTCAATATCCTCCTTTCGGACGGATTTGATTATAACCTCGATTGAAGATCAATCTTTGAGAATACCTTGGCCCTCTCAACCGATCAAATAGATCTTCTATACGAGGCAGGATACTTATTCTTGATGGTTAACCGTTAAAGCACGATAATCAATACACATGCGCCAACTACCATCTTTCTTCTTGGTAAAAAGAACAGGGCTCCCCATGGAGACACACTGGGACGAATGAGATCTTTTGCTTTTAAATCATCCAATCGCTTCTTTAGTTCCTCCCGAACGGACGGGCCAACCGTGAGGGTCATAGAGGCAGTCGGGCGCTCGTACCAAATCAGTCCCGAACTCTACAGACGAGGTGGTGGCATCCCCGGTAGTTCTGCTGGAAAACATCCAGAACTCCGAACGACCAAAATTTCTTCTGGCACTCTGGATGAACTCGGCTTCTCCACTAGAGACAAAAGGAACCCATTCTTCGCCAGACGGCCACCGGAAAAGACTAGCCATCACAAAAAGTGAGTGAGATGGAGCGCTACATTGGAATACTATCTCCTGCCTGCACGGAGCTTGCGGGTTATTGTCTTCCAAAACAGAAATGACAAAGACGGTAATTATGCAACCACCCATCCCCAAGATGACATCAAACGGCTCCATCCTCATAACCATCAGTTAGCAATAAACTCTTCTCCATCTAACGAAATCACACAACCAGACAAATCAGAGAGCTAGAGAGAATTCCCCGTGAGAATTAACTAGAACGATCGAGCTATTGGTGCAGACTCAAACTCGCCTTACTAACAAAATCTAGTGATACAAAAGAAAAGGTAGCCCCAATCAAATAGAACAAGTGCTCTCACTGAATCCACCAAGAGCGCACTGTCACCACATCGGGACGACTCACCGACTCTGCCGTCGGCATAGCGTGGAGACTGCTCTGGGGCGGTAGGGGCTCCAACGCCTACAATGCGGTGGTGCGGGAACCGGAGGTGTCTTTGAAGGTGCTACTCTCGGAAATGGAGCCACGGGGGGCGGCCAAAAATACTCAGCGGTGGAGCTCCTCCAGAGTAGGGAAGTAAGAGCGTGGCGGTGCCCAAGTAGGAGTAGGAGTAGCGCTAACATCTCGAACCGACCCTCGAGAAGAAGGCTGTTGCGCCGCAGCGACATCGCGCAAAGTTCCCACTTGATGATACTAGCGCGATTCCGCCGACAAACCAATGCCTTATGGCCTCCCGACCACAATGGCGGCAAGACCGAACCACCGCACTCAAGCTCTATGCTCACCGCCGCACTTGAAGCACTTCATGCCCGCAGGACCGGACGTAACCTAGGTGCGGTGCAGACGCACGCGAGGTGGAAGAAGATCGCGTGCCTCGTGAACTTGGTCTTGAATGATTTCGCGGACCTTTGAACCTCTTGGAAGTGGACCTGGAAGGTCCCACCCCACCGCCAAAACCCCTCTTCGCCGCCACCGCTCCTCGATACCACAGCGCCTTCTCCTCCCGGCAGCTCCTCACCAAGCTGCATCTCGGTTCCATGCCCACAGCTTGTTCGACCAGGAGCTGAAATCCCGCAACTCCAATGCTCCCAATACCGCTGGAACTCTTGCACGAGCCCCGTGAAACCTCTTGGCTTTTTCCTCATCATTTGTGGCCACAGCGGGAACAAAGCGAACCAGTTGTTAAAACTCGCTTCATACTCTATTCTTGTCATCTTCCCACGCTGAAGTTACGCAGGAGACTTCCATTCGCTCCACATATGAAGTGGATAAAACCTCTTCCTGAAGTGCTCAACAAAATACTCCCGGTAATCGGTCCATGAGTCTTTGTCCGCCATCGAACTCCTTCCCACCGGATATCCGCCGCCTTCAATTGGAAGGCCACGAACCGAGCCCTCATTTACGATGTCATCCCCGAGCTCGAAGTGCCTCTCCATGTGTCGCAGCCAATTAGGCTGCGTCGACGAGCGTGCTCGACCGTCGAAGGTGTCGACCTCAAAGCGTTCCATTGATGTAATCCCATGGCATACGCCGCGGTGCCCGCAGCGCCACCACAGAGCGACAACAGCGCACCGGCGGGCCTGGTTCTCTGCATCGCTGAAGCAACCTCTTCCTCGACTCCGCAGGCTAGCTTCTCCCACTCACGGAATTCGAACTTCGGCGGGGCGATGCAGCCTCGCCGGCCCCTGCCGCCTCGACCACGACCTCGGCCTCCACCCCTTGCCATATCTAATCATCACAACAAAACAATCAAACAATAAGCAATTTCATCATCTAGGACCACAAGAGTAGTCTAGCTAGCAGCTATCAACACAAAAGAAATCAAAATCTCAAAAGCGGCATAATGCAATGCATTAACCCATTCCCACCTCATCGTGCATAGTGTGTCAAATTTAACCTTTCATATTCCACGGACCTACACCGCTCGATACTAATCAGAACACCCATCAGTCATGAACCTGGAATGCTACTAAACAAACTCTAAAAAAAACTCTAAGGAAGACAATTCTAATAAATTTTGGCAGAACCTCCCTTGTAAAGTTATTTACATGAAGGTTCCAACACAGGATAATCAAATATTAATTAAACTTCCATTCCAAGACATCAAAGGATAATCAGAAACATGCTAAGAATCCATCATAACTAGAGAGGTATAAAACTCCACTACTCCTCATTATTACATTTAATCCATAGCATAAAACAAATCGTAATGTTCAAAGATCAATCATTCTCTGAAGATCATTCATCCTTATTTAGTTCATGTGGTATGTGTGTGACTAGCAGTCTACTTTCCCCCATGCATGTCATTCCTGTCTCGGGTACCTAAACAACAATAAAGCAAGAGTGAGTCCATAGACTCAGCAAGTACATTAAGAAACCATGGCAATAACACACATGTAAAGGAGATTAACATTAGAACATCGTGTATGCAAATGCAATGCTCAAGGACTTTTATCTTTAACTTTACGTGTACATTACACTGTAATGCGAGTAGTACGCGCACGCCATACATACCCATGCTGTGCTTGCGCGCACGCACAGGGACCAATTGCCGTTACTCGCAAGTAACGGGACCTCAAGCCCACACTCCACGAGTGAGGATCTCGGCCCGTCACATTCATGACGGGATCTCCAAGGAAACATACTTGGACACTACGTGACCAAGCCTCAACATGATATCTCTATGCAAATGCTTATCATGTAATCATCATCAAATTACCAAAGTACAACATCACTTAATCATAGTAAAGCATGAGCATCATTTGAGCAATAACCATACTTAAGCATTCATTAAGTATACCATCTTGCAATACATCCATACAGCAAATAACACACAATTTAGACAATCATTCAAACAACAATGCACTTGCCTCAACCGTGCGAAGGTGGATGTCGGGAATGAGGTACTGCTCCCGGAGCCAAACCCACACTGGACAACAATTGAGACAAGCTAAGGCTACCATAAAGGTCTAATAACAAAATCATAAACACAACATGAGTACATCGTCCACTAAACGTAACTCCCAACGTTAAAGCGGGCTGTCAGATTTCTTTTCAGAGAACAGCCCCTTCGAAAAATCATAACTAAATGTACAGAAATCCAAATGGAGTGATCTTGGACAATCTGAAAAGGTTATTGAATTCCCTTCTAAACCTAGTTGGTGAGGTTCTCTGATTCGGCCATTTACTAGCCCTACCAATCTAAACAACAGAGTATCAATTTTCACGTCGGGTTTCTGGACAGCAACAATGAAACTATCATAACTTTCTCTACGTTCGTCCGAATTTCGTGATCTTTAGTTTTCCTGAAAGCTAGAAGGATTATCTACAACTTTCGTTATACTGGGGTTCTCAGATTTTCACTTTATCCATCACTTTTAATTGGTTTTCTACAATCTGTCTAAATACTGACAGAGCAGAGGAACAGCAGACTTAGAAAAATCATAACTCTCTAACCGTTAATCGGATTTGAGTGAACTTGGCGGCCACTGAAAGCTAAGAGAATAACCTACAACTCTCTAGGAGACCAAAACTCCAGATTCATCCTCTAACCACACGAAATTTACCCCGCAAGCCACTGGACGAAAATTGCATTACAGCAGGCCGACTACCATCTATACAAAGACTAACCAAAATCTCTCCCAAGACTAATTATCCTTCAAGAACAGCATGTTACCCTTGACGACGCTGCGAATGCGAACCCGGATGGCGATCCCTCCTTTTCCTCTTCTCCCTTCTCTTCTTCCTCCTTTCTTCCCTCCTTTCTTCCTCTATGGCCGGCTTGCAATGTTGTCTTCTTCTCCACTAGGCCGGCAGCAATGGGAGTTCTTGGAGGGGAGGTTGGGGGCGCAAGGATGGGCAACCAGGGGCAAGAGAGGCGTGGGGGGAAAGGGGGAGGAGAGGTGGCGGCCGGGTTGGGGAGGTGGGGGAGTGGGAGGGAGGGGGTTGCGGCTAGGGTTGGGAGGTGGGGGAGTGCTGCCCCCCACTTTGGCCGGCCACCCCCCTAGGCCACATGGGCCGGCCCAAGCCCAGGTTGTGCTACAACAGCGATCACCCCCCTCTTTAGTAATTAAATTAAGAAATCTCCTGTTGGTCCCTCCCAAAAACCATTGAATTCCTTCCTGAAAGTTTAACCTCTCCCGATTCTTGTTCGATACAAATTCAGGGTATTACATTTACCTTAGCGTGATGGTTTATTCCTTTAGGACAAGATAAACGTTAAAAAAATTCTAGATGGTTGGTTGGAACTCGTTTATTCATTGGATAGTCTTTGTTTGATTGATTTTGCTTAAATCTTAAACTATTATTCTACTTTACTATCTAGAGTTTAAATATTTGTGCTCGCCATGTCATTATTCATATGTTATTGTGACCTGTGGACAAGTTTTAATATTGAATTGTTTGTTGGAATTTTATTGTTAATTGATGTAAAATTAATTGTTAGGGTTGTTTAGTGGCATTTCGTGATGCGACAATGGTTGTCCCGATCATTCAGTGAGATGGATAACTCGATTTGGGTGGAGACGACCCATACGATTCAGCTACCAATCGCACACGACTAATATGCCCGGCAATCGCTGAACCAACTCTAAGATTGTTATCGACCTTGCTAGAAGCACAACCAACCTGACCACGAAGGTCTATTCCTGCATTCAATCGAAGAACACACAAGAACAAGATAATAAACAATCTGAAATTGCAAATAGAATTGAAATATTTCATAAAGTTGGGATTTCGAAAGTGGTATTATGGTTGGTCTAGTCGATACTAGCCAATACACGAAGTTGCATTGTAGCTAACTTTTAACTAAACAAAATCCGAGATAAACTAGAGGGGTGCGGCTTCCTTAAATAGGGGAGGAGAAGCCACACATAGCTAATATCTAAGGGGCTAGTACTATTTATGGTACAGGCCGCCTAGGGCGGCGCCTTCTCTTGGGCCCAAGTATTACAAGACCCAATTTGGCCTAAACAGGTGATGTATCAACTTTTTTTGATGATTACAGTGCACACAGAAGGAATTTGAAGGTGGCGCTAGATCCATTGGAAAGAGGATGAAATAAGCTTTCAATGAAGTACTCATGGACCTCAAACGGAGTTCGTGTGTGAAAGTTAAGCTCGTTTGAATTTAGGACTGTCTCTAGAGGCCGAACTAGATTGCAGAATGTATCCAACTTAAACTCTTGCTTGGATTGGACACAAAGTGACATGGTGCTGCATAAATATACATTTTTATCATTAGGTAGCATCATATAGTTCATATAATATAAAGGCACTCCTAAAAATGAGCTCACCTGATAATTTCAATGAAGTGTACGAGCTCTTCTAATTGGAATAGCAAGCATAGCAAATATGGTTGTATCCATAGGGGTCATGATGAGGACATCAAACCTAAGGATGCAACCGCTGCTTCGACCTGCTGCACTGTATCCTCTACTTCAACAACATCTTCGCCAATAGGACTTTCAGCTAATGCAAGACCATATTACCCAATTGGATCGAGTTACGTCTACATGCCGTGGTGCTACGTCTACATGCCATGGTACTATGTCTACAAGCCATGATGCTACTGCATGTGCCAAGCCGGATACGTTTTGTCAGATCAGTTCGGAATCAGCCTGACAGCACCAACTTCAAACGGGCATAACTTTCACATACAGAGTCCGTCGGAGGTCCACGAGTACTTGATTGAAAGCTTATTTCGTCCTCTTTCCAACGGATCTGGCCTCATATTCAAATTCCTTCTGGACTGATCGTAATCATCTAAAGAAAGCGTCATATCACCTGTTTGGGCCAATCTGGGCCTTGTAATCGAACTCAACTTGGCCCATATGCCGGCGGCCCACCTAGAGGCGTGGTTACTGTTCAAATGAACAGTAACCCACGAGTTTAGTCCCTCCCCGCTAGTTCCTTTAGATTTGTGGCTTCTCGTTCCCTATTTAAGGAGACCACACCCCCCTCTAGTTTTCTTGGATTTTGTTTAGTTAAAAGTTAGCCTTGCTGCAACTTCGTGTATTGGCTTGTGTCGACTAGACCAACCATAATACCGCTTCAGAATCCCAACTCAATTAAAGATTTCAATCCTATTTGCAATTTTTGATTGCTTATTATCTTGTTCTTGCGTGCTTCTTGGTGTATGCAGAATCGACCTGTGGGTCAGTCAACCGGTATTCGTGCGGTTGATAACGACTTGTCAATCAGTTCAGCGATTGCGTGGTTTCGAGCCTTGCGTGTTCGTAGCCTGGATCGTGAGAGTTGAGCGACACCTATCGGACTTATCGTTCTCATCGAAAGATCAGGCCAATAATAGGACCTTCGGGTTCATCAGGTGGTATCAGAGCTACAGTTCATCGGTGAGATTTTTTTTTCGTACAGTCCACATAGCCGAAAATCAAAAAAAAATTTATTAGTTTTAGTTCATCGTCCCAGCCAATTTGTGCCTTTGCAATTTGTTCCTTTTAGTTTGGGTTGTTGAATTGTGGTTGCATCGTCGAGTCATTGTGCTGGTTTCTGTCTAGATTGGTCTAGTTTAGGGTTTTGGAGAGATACAAAGAAAAAAAACCAGATCCGATCTGCTGCTGTCGTCTCCCGTCGCGCAGTCTCCCGGCGATCCGCAGCCTCCCATCGCGCATCCGGCGAATTCTTCGACTGCGCGTGGCATCCGCTCGTCAACTCCTCGGTCCGTGCACTCGTTTGAGCGCCGCCATCTGCCGGTCAAGTCAGCGCGGCATCACCTCTGTCCGTCGTCGATTGGAGCCACCGAGCAGACTCCAACGCTCCTCGGTCCGTGCGCCATCTGCCGAGACAACCGTGCGATTGTTTTTCTCCCACGCACAAGTCCAAGGACAGCAGACCAAAATTCCTGAGAGAAGTCACAAGTCTTTTCAATTCCTTGTTTATTATATCTCCAACTAATCTATTTGCCATCTGTTGATTCACGTGGAGGTCTTGTTGTTTTGTGAGGAGCTACTGCTGGTTTTTGGTAGTTTTGGAATTCTTTGCTAAGTCTACACTAGAAGCATACCAGGAGTTAAAGATCTTTGATAAAAAAAAATTATCTTCGCGGTTCGCAGCAGATCGGGTACTCCATCAACCGAACAAAAAAAAGGTTACTGTAGCCGCGAGGAAAGGTCGGTACTGTAGCAGCTCGGGAAAAAAAATTATTTCGGTTCCCAGTAGCTGTCTAAGATAAAAAAAACAGAGAAAAAGAGAGAGAGAAAAAAAAGAAAAGAAGAAAGAGAAGAAAAAAAAAGGAAAGAGAAGAAAAAAAAAAAGAGAAGAACAAGAAACAAAAAATTTCAGAGCGGCCTCCTTTATTGACATTTATTTCCTTTTGGCATAGTTCATCCTTTGCTCGCTTGCGTTGACAGTTCTTGTGCTATCCCTCCGTTGTTGCTACTAGTCGTTCTTGTGAGTTGCTCTAGCTAGGCTTGGTTTAGACTAGGACCAACACTTGTGACTAGTACTTTGAACTACTTTTCAACTTTGCATACTGAATTGAATAATTGATATTCCTTTGCTACATACTAGCCTTCCGAGCTCCACTCCCTACTTACTCAGCAGGTGCCGTTCCTCGCAATCGTTGGTCTGATCGCAAGTGAGAGTATCACGAACCAGCCACCGGTTGTACCACTTCTTTGCTGCATTGGTAAGAACTTGTAAGAACTGGGTATAAGCTTGAGTGTGAATGACTTGTGAAACTCCAGAACCTAGTGGTCATAGGGACATATACACTGTGATCTGTTCTTTGTTTTCTACTAACGATAGCAGGTTCAGGGTCACAAGGGGAGAATAGCAGGCCCAATGTTGAGGAAGATGCACCTCTCACGCCTCGCACGAAAGACATCATGCAACACTTTTCATGCTTATTGAGTCAACATTCGGAGCGCATTGAGAGAGTTCTAGATCGCACCAATAACGATCTTGCTGCGATTGCTACACGTGTGGAGCAGCTAGAGAGAGCTCCCCCTCCTGTTGCCGCCCCCGCTGCTGTTGGCGTTGCACAACCGCGTCGTACTCCATCCGTTGCTCGCTCTCGCTCTTGGGCTGATGAAGTGGAAGAAGAAGAAATGAACAACTACACTGTTGATACGGAAACAGATGGAATCAATGTTCACAATGATCGCAACCATCGTCAGCTTCATCACAATCGTCAAGGTATGAGAAGAAATCAACGTGAGGTACGTGACCATAATAATGCAGTTGGTAAAATTAAATTCACTATACCATATTTTGCTGGAAAATATAATCCTGATGCTTATCTCACATGGGAGCTTACAATAGAACAAAAATTTGCTTGTCATGAATTCCCTGAAGATAAAAAAGTTAGGGCTGCTACTAGTGAGTTTTCTGATTTTACATCAATTTGGTGGAGTGAATATGGTCGTACATATCAGGACATACCTAGGACATGGAATGCTTTGAAGAGAGCAATGAGACATAGATTTGTACCTTCATATTATTCATGTGATTTGCTTAATAAATTACAACGCTTAAGACAAGGTAGTAGTTCTGTAGAGGATTATTATCAAGAATTGCAAACTGGTTTATTGCGTTGTGGTTTAGATGAAACTAAAGATGCTAAGATGGCTAGATTTTTGAGAGGTTTAAACCGAGAAATTCAAGACATACTTGATTATAAAGAATACAATTCTATCACTCGTTTGTTCCATCTTGCTTGCAAAGCTGAAAGAGAAGTGCAGGGTCGACAATCTCGCCGTAGGGGCAATTTTAGAGGATCTTTTGCAGGTCGGCCAAGCCAGCAACAACACGTGGCACCCTCTTTAAGCCGTACGCCCCCTGCTGCTCCTTCCACTCCTGCGCATGTCCCTGAGGCAAGCAAATCTGCAAAGGTACATGTAACACCCCAGCCAGACACGAGCCTGGAATGCTACTAAACTAACCTTAGACAAACCTAACCAAGGTAATTTTAGTTAATTTCGTGAACCTCCTTGTAGAGTTAACTACATGGAGGTTCCAACACCTGAATAAGTATTAATTAACTACACCACCATCCTGAGACATCAATAAGTATTCATAGCATATTAAGCAACCGCAAAACCAAGGAGGTCTCAAGTACCACTACTCATCATTATTACACTTAACATGTCGCATGATATAACATAACAAAACCTTTAAGTGACTTGCTCAATTATTAAATTAGGTCGAAGATCATTCAACTTTATTTGATTCAGGTGAGGTGTGTGTGAATATCAATCTACTCCCTCCCATGCATGATGTTCTGGACCGGGTACCTAAAACAACAATAAAACAAGAGTGAGCCCACGACTCAGCAAGTACAAAACAACGATTATAGCATCGATATCAAAGCAAGAAACGCATCAATAAGACATCTCACATGCAAATGCAATGCTCAAGGATCTTTTCTCTTTATCTTTCTTTGTGCATTACACCGGTAATGCAAAGTATGCAACCGTCGCCGCATACCCATGCCTGTGCGCGCACGCACAGAGACCAATTGCCCATTACTCCGCAAGTAATGGGGACCTCATGCCCACACTCCACGAGTGTGAGGATCTCGGGCCCGTCACATTCATGACGGGGATCTCAAAGGAAAACATATTTGGTCACCACGTGACCAAGCCTCAATATGATCTCAATATGCACATGCTCATCATTTAATCATCATCAAATTACCACAAGACAATAACATCATACGACAATAGAGCATGGACATAATTGAAACATCCACCAATCTTAACCAACATCATGCTAACAATCTCACTATGCCACCTCATATCGAAAAAGCACACAAACATAACCAATCAATCACAACCACGAATCAAACAATGCACTTGCCTTAACGCGAGAGAACGTGGGGCGTGAAGACGGTGATGCCCCGTACCACTCTCCCACCTAAATCAATTAGGAACATAAACTAAGACCATAGTAATGAACCACAAGAATTATACAAGTAATCACATTAGCCATAACTTGCAACGCCATCCCGACTCCCAATTTCTAATTACTGATCTGTATCCTCTGTGAACAGTCATGATGTAAAATTCATATATTTCCGTAAATTAGTCCAAATTAGGTGTTCTAGGACTTCATTGAAAGGTAATTAAATTATCTAAATAAACTTAGTTGGGGAGCCGTTTTGATTCTACCATCTACTGCCCCTAGCAAACCAATCTATCAGAAATCAGAATTCACGTCGGGTTCTCTGGACTGTACACTAAAACCTCCATAACTTTTGCTACGAGAATCCAAATCTTGTGTTCTTTATCTCTATGAAAAGGTACAGAAATTACCCACATTTTTTGTTATATTGAGGTCCCCTGATTCTCCCTTTAATTAGCAGTTCTAACCATTTTTCTACAGACTGTCCAGAATCTGACAGAACAACAGGACAGTAATACTAGAAAATTCATAACTCCCAGACCGTTAATCGGATTTGGGTGATCTTGGCGGGCAACGAAAGCTAAGAACATAACCTACAATTCTCTAGGAGACCAAAACCTCTGATTCGGCCTCTAACCACATGAAATTAACCCCGCAAGCTTCTGGACGAATCTGCACGAACAACAGGCAGATTGCAACCTAGCCAAAAACTACCCGATTACTCTTCTATGACTAATTACCCAACAACAACAACGCATTACCCTTGATGCCGCTGAAGGTCGCGAACCACGGATGGCGATTCCTCTTCCTTCTCTTCTCCCTTCTCTTCTTCTTCCTTTCTTCTTCTTCCTTTCTTTCCTTCTTTTCTCCTCTTTGCATAGAAGGGGGAGGACATCAATGGAGCGCAAGGAGGAGGTGTTGGACCAAGGCGTCAATGGAGAGGAGAGTGGCGGCTCTAGGGGAAGGAGGGGCAAGGGAGGGCTCTAGGGTTTCAGCCGTCCTCCTTCTATCCCACTTGGCCGGCCTCCACATGGGCCTCTGGGCTAAAGGCCCGAGGCCCAGGTTCTCCTACTTTATTTCTGTGCAGCGAACACTTCGGAGGTCGTAACTTTCTCTCCGAACTCGGAATGGAGTGATTTTGTCTTCAAATTTAGATAACTCATAGCACTTCAACTTTCTATTTGTGGAGTTTTTCTTAAAATGCCGTCTTCATTACGAAATTTGCCTTGGAAGTTGACTGAGTTGCGGACCTTGATTCTCTGTACGACCTGCCTTGCGGGCCCCATATCTCAAACCTTAGAACTCCAAATTAGGTTAATGAGGACTCTAAATTGTACTATAGAAAATTATCTACAACTTTGTAGTTATGAGGTTTTCCATTCGAAGTCGTTCCAGTCGCGAAAATTACGTTGCAAGATGATTACAGATTCTGTCATGTTTCATGCGAGGCAAATAAGGGATCTCTCAATCTCCTTATATTCTCTGTACCTAAACGGGATATTACATTCTACCCCCCTTAAACAGAATTCGACCCCGAATTCTACTTGAAAGATCACCAACTGAACTTAATAATCATTAACACGTACTGACGTTAACAACTCTGGTTAAAGCTCGCGCATGCGAGTTTCCAAGTCCCAAGTCTCATCACACTCAGACCATAAGGTATACCAACGTTTACACTCAATACTCGTCTCGACCTTTACAGGTTCTCTCGACACATAAGACACAAAGGTAAGGTCTTACTCGTTGACCAACGGCTGTATCAAAAACTCAAGCTTTGGATCTCTCAGGTACTCCCTCAGCACTGAACTTACAAGACGTTGAGTACTCTGCACATGGGCTCGAGATAGTCCTGACGATACGCCAACCTTTAAAATCAAATCAATGTACCTTGGGCCAACCTTCCCTTCGGTACTAAACCAGACATCCTACATACATCATACGGGACTCTTGTTCCAACTCTCAATCGAACTCCTCACTGAAACAAGGATCACCTCCTTTAACGAGGGACACACGACAGAACTCGCTTTGAACAAATTCTACTATAAGCAGAGTCAACTTAAAGGAAAGGATTATCATCGTAACCACGCAAAACCAACTCCCCGCCAAAAGGGTCAAATCCGAAATCGAAGATTTATCACGAAAACATTTCCACTTTCTATGTGGCAATTTGCGAATGAACGTCACTAAAGCCAAAGGGGAAAACACTTGAATGCCCAAATCAAAATTTTCATTTATTCCATCTGAACTGGAAAGAATCATACATGCCAACATAAATGCCGAGCTCAACTCGCGAAAGACATCCGTCAAAAAAACATAGCTCAAACAAGAATCAAGAAAACGTGTCTCTACTTGAGGAAGCATCAATTTCTCAGTTTCTCTTTTAGAAATAAAAATTTTCTCTCAACCTTTGGAATTCCAATTCATCGCATAACACACTAACTCATCTCTCTTAACTTGGCATTCTCAACGATATGCTCAAGTTGAAATACATCATCCACACCTCTGTATAGAGGCTCTATCGACTCCACCGAAACTTTCTCTCAACAACTCCTTTACCGACATAATTAATTTGACAGATGACTTCCAATGCATCTCAAAATAGATCTCACATACAAACACATCACCTCAATCTTTTAAGAATAAACAACTCAAAATTCTCAGCACACACATTCATATACTTCATCAAAAGGGTTCTATCAATGATCATCCCATTGTTTGGAATCCACTCTTATTCTACTTCCTCTACACATAATCATTGGGCGACTCAAGGTCCTAGCAAAAAGAATACGAAACCCAAAACTATACTCCAAGAGTCCTACCATGAACTTCTCATATAGAAAATAGGGGAAACCTCAATTAAATCCTAAAATTCTCACAATCCAAACATACTCACGCATTGACATCAACACGAAAACATTTCTTCGATCCAATTATCTTTATCAAGATTCTAACTCTTAGAGAGTTACTTACTAAGTCCAAGTCTTTCCTAGCAATAATCCAACGATCCCGACTATCTCATTAATCTCTTTAACGATCAGATTACTTTGCTAATACTACTCTCATTACAACACCATCATAATTCATCTGCACAACCGTGCAAGGTACCTAATCGTGACACTCTAATAAATCGAGTAAGATTCCCCATCCTTTCGAAAATTCTAATGTTCCACCCGAATTGAACAATGGATCTTGGATCACAAATCTTCATAGGTTCTAATGGTTGCAACAATGCAATCAGTTTGGCCTCCAAAGCAAACATTCTGTATCAATAAAATTCTCTCCAAGAATTACACACGAAATTAGTTCATCCTTCAACGCTCCTCGATTAACTTACAATCCAAGGTCTCACAACCACATTGAAAAAACACTTCGAAAACCAATGTGAAACGAATCGATGGATCCTTCCTCAAAAGAAAAAGCAAATGAAGACATTTATTGCTTGAAGTAAACACCGGACCAAGGGAAATAGTCACTTAGGCAAAGAACTCGAAAAACATAAGAGAAAGTCAACAATCGAAGGCTCAAGCCCTACGGCGAATACCACACCACAAAAGAGGAAAACGTAATGCCCTTTGAAAATTGATAAACCCTTATGGAACAATTGCATAAGGTTCAAGCACACTCAAACAAACTGCAAAATGCGAAACGATTTAAATCTCAAGCACTTACACTTCACTCCTTCCTTTAACAAGGAAAGTTATTCTCTGTGATTACTACATCACTTTGCTAGCTTAACACATGATAGGCTCTTAAAACCCAAATCACAGAACCACTTAAGAACCAATAAAATTCTTTCGACATGTCACTTGCTCGAATCAAACTCAATCACCACAACACTCAAGAGGTCCAAATAATCACAACCGCAAAACTCAAACACTTTTACTAAATCCAATTTACGAAAGACGATCAAATTACTTTATTTCTAAAAGAATCATCTCCACACACACAAGTCACAATCTCTTGCGATAATCTTACTAACATCAAGAATAATATACTCAATACGAATATTTATCATCAACTATTCCATTAGAAAGCCCCAAAGTTTCACCAAATTGTTTCATACTACCTTTTCATCCCATCTTCAAAACAGTGTATACCAAAACCATACTACCGCTACATCGCCTTCTTAAGTTTAGAAGGGTCTACCACACAATTGAAAAGTCCTACCAAAAATCTTTCATCAAGGCCACATTATCATCCGATGTTTTCACAATCATGCGGGCATAAGCCACCTATTATAACGTTTCAGTTCAACTTGTAGTGTTGCTCAACATCAAACTTCAACACACAACGCTTATACTCAATCATTGTTATTATCCATCGGCTTCATTATGAAATCCAGTTTGCTACCTACTTTTCTTCCCAAGTCATATGGATATTTACAAGCACATATTCAATTGTTCCTCCTCATATTTGGATTTTGGCAACATACCTAAAACTTCAAAGATCGAAATCTTCTATCCATCAAAAGTCTCAACAACACTACAACCAAATTCATCGCGTCATTCTATATAGAAGAACTACATAGAACTCCTCCCATGAATTCTAGATCCACCGATATTCAATCCATTCAAATAGGTTGTTCACAAGTCCAATAACTAATCATACTAGGAATATGTAAATCTAGCATTTCCTCTAGTTTCCCTTTCCACACATTTAAATTAATCCATGGGAACCAAAGAGCCCAACAAGTTTAGCAACCTAAACGATTTTAATGATCGACTAATTCATCAATGATCCATACTTCTTAATATCTCTATTGACTCTAAATAGGTATGGACATACTCCGTCGCTACTCATATATACGAGTTCATCAAGAACTAGTAGAAGACAACATTAACTTAATCAATTTTACTTCCAAGGTTGCTAATTAATATTAATTACGCACCACACCAATGACTCAACTTGATACCCATGCCATAACGAGTTATTTGATTACAATCTACGATTTAACCATAACAAGGCATCACAAAGGATTTTTAACAATTTCCACGAAAAAGAGATGCATTAAACTTCAACACTCGGAATAATCCAAAAGAAATACATAGAGCCAAAGCTTTCTCATGTTAACAAACTTGCAACGAAACTCTCATTACCCAAACTTTCAAGCGAATACATGAGTCGTTCTTTTCCAATGAGAAAGAAGAAACAACCATGGAATTATCGGTAATGCCAATTGAGGACGATCACAAATAGTAAAACAGCTCAACGATGGGAAAACAATACTTGTTTGAGAGAACCATTAGAGACAATTGAAACACAACAATTAACATGAACCACGAACCCAAGAAAATTTCATCATCCACCACAGAACAAGAATTTGCCAAGATTGAGGTCAAGAAAGAAATCAACTTTCTAAAATAGCTCACACTCAACTCCTGCAACTAAGGTATTCAGGGTAACTACTTTATGCGTCTACCACGAATAGTGGTATAGCCTGACAAAGTCCAAGGCCACAACCACGACCTCCACTTCTTAACAACCATTATCGACACGCATAAACAATATAATCACATATGATCATACACGATCATCTCATGACAATCATAGAATAGATTCATAGATATAGAATGTCATAACATATCATAGCATAGGCAAGAAAGATAGCACATAGGCAATTCGACAATTGCTCAACAAATAAAACATAACAACAGATAATGCGAAAGTAATGTAATTCCCAACCCCACCTATTGTGCACAGTGTGTCAATTTAATATTTTTCTATTAACCACGGACCTAAAGCCGCTCGATACCAATCAGAACACCCCACGGACATGAGCACGGAATGCTACTAAACTAACCTTAGACAAACCTAACCAAGGTAATTTTAGTCAATTTAATGAGAACCTCCCTTGTAGAGTTAACTACATGGAGGTTCCAACACCTGAATAAGTATTAATTAACTACACCACCATCACGAGACATCAATAAGTATTCATAGCATATTAAGTAACTGGCAAAACCAAGGAGGTATGAAGTACCACTACGATCATTATTACACTTAACATGTCGCATGATATAACATAACAAAACCTTTAAGTGACTTGCTCAATTATTAAATTAGGTCTCAAGATCATTCAACTTTATTTGATTCAGGTGAGGTGTGTGTGAATATCAATCTACTCCCTCCCATGCATGATGTTCTGGATCGGGTACCTAAAACAACAATAAAACAAGAGTGAGCCCACAGACTCAGCAAGTACAAAACAACGATTATAGCATCGATATCCAAAGCAAGAAACGCATCAATAAGACATCTCACATGCAAATGCAATGCTCAAGGATCTTTTCTCTTTATCTTTCTTTGTGCATTACACGGTAATGCAAAGTATGCAACCGTCGCCGCATACCCATGCTCGTGCGCGCACACGAGAGACCAATTGCCCATTACTCCGCAAGTAATGGGGACCTCATGCCCACACTCCACGAGTGTGAGGATCTCGGGCCCGTCACATTCATGACGGGGATCTCAAAGGAAAACATATTTGGTCACCACGTGACCAAGCCTCAATATGATCTCAATATGCACATGCTCATCATTTAATCATCATCAAATTACCACAAGACAATAACATCATACGACAATAGAGCATGGACATAATTGAAACATCCACCAATCTTAACCAACATCATGCTAACAATCTCACTATGCCACCACATATCGAAAAAGCACACAAACATAACCAATCAATCACAACCACGAATCAAACAATGCACTTGCCTTAACCGCGAGAGAACGTAGAACGTGAAGACGGTGATGCCCCCGGTACCACTCTCCCACCTAAATCAATTAGGAACATAAACTAAGACCATAGTAATGAACCACAAGAATTATACAAGTAATCACATTAGCCATAACTTGCAACGCCATCCCGACTCCCAATTTCTAATTACTGATCTGTATCCTCTGTGAACAGTCATGATGTAAAATTCATATCTTTCCGTAAATTAGTCCAAATTAGGTGTTCTAGGACTTCATTGAAAGGTAATTAAATTATCTAAATAAAATTAGTTGGGAGCCGTTTTGATTCTACCATCTACTGCCCTAGCAAACCAATCTATCAGACATCAGAATTCACGTCGGGTTCTCTGGACTGTACACTAAAACCTCCATAACTTTTGCTAAGAGAATCCAAATCTTGTGTTCTTTATCTCTATGAAAAGGTACAGAAATTACCCACATTTTTCGTTATATTGAGGTCCCCTGATTCTCCCTTTAATTAGCAGTTCTAACCATTTTTCTACAGACTGTCCAGAATCTGACAGAACAACAGGACAGTAATACTAGAAAATTCATAACTCCCAGACCGTTAATCGGATTTGGGTGATCTTGGCGGCCAACGAAATCTAAGAACATAACCTACAATTCTCTAGGAGACCAAAACCTCTGATTCGGCCTCTAACCACATGAAATTAACCCCGCAAGCTTCTGGACGAATCTGCACGAACAGCAGGCAGATTGCAACCTAGCCAAAAACTACCCGATTACTCTTCTATGACTAATTACCCAACAACAACAACGCATTACCCTTGATGCCGCTGAAGGTCGCGAACCACGGATGGCGATCCCTCTTCCTTCTCTTCTCCCTTCTCTTCTTCTTCCTTTCTTCTTCTTCCTTTCTTTCCTTCTTTTCTCCTCTTTGCATAGAAGGGGAGGGGAGGACATCAATGGAGCGCAAGGGGAGGAGGTGTTGGACCAAGGCGTCAATGGAGAGGGAGAGTGGCGGCTCTAGGGGAAGGAGGGCAAGGAGGGGCTCTAGGGTTTCAGCCGTCCTCCCTCTATCCCACTTGGCCGGCCTCCACATGGGCCTCTGGGCTAAAGGCCCGAGGCCCAGGTTCTCCTACTTTATTTCTGTGCAGCAAACACTTGGTCGTAACTTTCTCTCCCGAACTCGGAATGGAGTGATTTTTGTCTTCAAATTTAGCTAACTCATAGCACTTCAACTTTCTATTTGTGGAGTTTTTCTTAAAATGCCGTCTTCATTACGAAATTTGCCTTGGAAGTTGACTGAGTTGCGGACCTTGATTCTCTGTACGACCTGCCTTGCGGGCCCCATATCTCAAACCTTAGAACTCCAAATTAGGTAAATGAGGACTCTAAATTGTACTATAGAAAATTATCTACAACTTTGTAGTTATGAGGTTTTCCATTCGAAGTCGTTCCAGTCGCGAAAATTACGTTGCAAGATGATTACAGATTCTGTCATGTTTCTGTGCGAGGCAAATAAGGGATCTCTCAATCTCCTTATATTCTCTGTACCTAAACGGGATATTACAGTACAAGTCCCTACAAAAAGTGATTCTTCTGTTGCTTCTACAGGGCGATCTAGAGATGTACAATGTCACCGTTGCAAAGGATTTGGGCACTTGATGCGCGATTGTCCAAGTCAGTGAGCTTTACTTATCAAGGACAATGGTGAGTGCACATCTACTAGCGATATTGAGGAAGAACATGTTTTGGTTACAACCAACAATACAGGTGATGACACTGAGGAAGAACATATAAGCCATGAGGCAGCTGGCATGTACCACAGCTTAGTTGTTCAGCGTGTGCTTAGTGCTCAAATGGAGCTTGCTGAACAAAATCAACGTCACACCTTGTTCCAATCGAAGTTCGTCATCAAGGAACGTTCTTGTAAAGTCATCATCGATGGCGGAAGTTGTAACAACATTGCTAGCACACACATGGTCGAGAAGCTTGACTTGACCACAACTCAACACCCTCATCCTTACTACATTCAATGGCTGAATTCTTGTGGTAAGTTGAAGGTGACTAAACTTGTGCTCGTACATTTTTCTATTTGATCATATTATGATTATGTTGATTGCGATGTCGTACCTATGCAAGCATGCTCATTATTATTAGGTAGACCTTGGCAATATGATAGATATACTAAACATCATGGTAGATCTAATCATTATAGTTTCACATATAAAGAAAAGAAAATCACTTTGCTTCCAATGTCTCCTGCTGCTATATTAAAGGATGAATTAGAAAGATCTGCCAAAACAAGTAAGGAGAACACAAAGGATGATCGTAAGATTATAGCTCCAAGTGAAATTAAATTGAAAGCACCTGTTATGTTAGCTAGAAAATCTGCTTGCACTCACTTGGAACAACATCAATCTGAATGCTCTAGTATAGTTTGCAAAGAATCTTTGTGTCCTTTAGAAGATATGCATGTTTCTTTGTTTCCTGTTGCTACTAACTTTTTGCAGGAAAGTGGTGATATGGAGACAACGATTGAGTCGAGGACGATTCCAATTCAAGAAAGGGAGGATGATGAGGACATCAAACCTAAGGATGCAACCGCTGCTTCGACCTGCTGCACTGCATCCTCTACTTCAATAACATCTTCGCCAATAGAACTTTCGGCTAATGCAAGACCATATTACCCAATTGGATCGAGCTACGTCTACATGCCGTGGTGCTACGTCTACATGCCATGGTACTATGTCTACAAGCCATGGTGCTACTGCATGTGCCAAGTTGGATACGTTTTGGTCAGATCAGTTCGGAATCAGCTTGACAGCACCAACTTCAAACGGGCATAATTTTCACATACAGAGTCCGTTGGAGGTCCACGAGTACTTGATTGAAAGCTTATTTCGTCCGCTTTCCAACGGATCTGGCCTCATATTCAAATTCCTTCTGGACTGATTGTAATCATCTAAACAAAACATCATATCACCTGTTTGGGCCAATCTGGGCCTTGTAATGGAACTCAACTTGGCCCATATGCCGGCGGCCCACCTAGAGGTGTGGTTACTGTTCACGTGAACAGTAACCCACAAGTTTAGTCCCTCCCCTGCTAGTTCCTTTAGATTTGTGGCTTCTCGTTCCCTATTTAAGGAGACCACACCTCCTCTAGTTTTCTTGGATTTTATTTAGTTAAAAGTTAGCCTTGTTGCAACTTCGTGTGTTGGTTTGTGTCGACTAGACCAACCATAATACCGCTTCAGAATCCCAACTCAATTAAAGATTTCAATCCTATTTGCAATTTTTGATTGCTTATTATCTTGTTCTTGCGTGCTTCTTCGGTGTATGCAGGAATCGACCTTCGTGGTCAGGTCAACCGGGTATTCGTGCACGGTTGATAACGACTTGTCAATCAGTTCAGCGATTGCGTGGTTTCGAGCCTTGCGTGTTCGTAGCTAGGATCGTGAGAGTTATGCGACACCTATCGGACTTATCGTTCTCATCGAAAGATCGGGCCAACAATAGGACCTTCGGGTTCATCAGGTCATGTCCTCATTATTCTCCCCTTCTTGAAAACAAAGCCGTCCTCGGTTTTTGATAAGTTGAAAATAGGGTAACAAAGAAGCCAAGGTATATGCATGGTATATGTATATATCATCTGTTTTAACGGTTCTTCGTTGTTGCACAATTAATGTTATAAAATAGCAGTGATCATAAAAATTCATTGTATTATCACCCCAAGAATAATCATATTTGTTAATGAGCAAAACAAAATTTCTCACACATCAAATATTGCAACTAGTTTTGCAAATGTAAGTGAAGCATTTATGCAATTCAAATCTCTGAAATTGTAAACTTGTAGTGGTAGCACATATGGGCAAAGCTATAACTTTTGGAATCAAACAAAGTTCATCCATATAATCAGATTTTAATCGAGCAATAGCCAATTCATCTAGCAAGTGTGAAAATATTTGTAAGTTCTTCCATACGTCAACTTCATTATCTAGATTGTCAATGCTAGATGGTGCAATAAGAGATGAACACAGGCATTAAATGATCACTAAATTTTATTTTTCTCTCACAATGAACAAGACTCAACACACAAGAATTGTTATTCAAAACAACAAGCTTCAATTCATCCATGTGGTCACAAGTTATGCATATTTAATATACAAAAAATTGATTATATACACCATAATCTTCAATCAAATTAAACTTATACCCAAGGTTGTAGGCACTAAACAAGAATTTTGAACATACGATTTCAGAAACTTTCTCCATAGCATGTGACAATTTCATAGGTAGATCTAACATAATGTAACATAAAGAATCAACAGGAGAAATTATAGTCAAAACTTCTTTATGTCTAACCAATTCCACATGATCATTATATGCGTTGAACTCATCACATGAAACACTCAAAATAGCAGGCAATTCAATTATTTTATCACATGGTGCACTCAAGTCGGTAGGTAAATCAACAATTTTATCACATGGTGCACTCAATTCAGCAGGCAAATCAATCAAATTATCACAGGATTCTTGCAAATTCTTAATAATATCATATTTTGTAACTAGGAAATTAATATCTGCCTTCTCAACACTAGGTTCCTTCACCTCATGTGATGCAATGGTTTCTATTACAATCTGATTTTCCCTTTGCTCAATGATACTAGGCATGAAATCATTCTCATTGATCTCAGGTTGAATATTCAAATCATTACCTTTGGTATTACCTTGTAGGCTCGACTTAGATGATGTTGGTACTGGAGGCGGTACGTAGTCACAAGCTTGCCCTTCTTCCTGCTCAACCAGTGGAGTCGGTGGTTCAATCAGCTCATTCTCCTCTTTGGCATGGTTCTTAGCTTCCTACTAGATGTTAGCCATAGAAATAAGCACAAACACAGGTTTGTTCTCATGTTTCCTATCTTCAAGCGTTCTCAATTTCTCCTCAAATTGACTTTCAACCTTACAAGCAAGGGTAAACAAATAAGAGATAGAATTATATTCTTTGTGAACAAGACGGTCCTGAATTGCTTGATTAAGCCCTCTTAAGAATCTATTCACTGTACCTTCAGCATATTCCTCTAAGCCACAACGCAACAAATGAGTTTTCAATTTATGATAGTATTCTCTTACAGTTCTACGACCTTGTTTGAAATGTTGTAATCTAGCTAACAAATAATCAGCATGATATTTAGAAACAAATTCATCTCTCAAAAGTTTCTTTAATGCATGCCAAGTTTGAGGCACTCTTCCATGTCTACGTAAATACTTCCACTAAAGTATTGCATCATCAACAAAAACACTAGTGGCAGCTTTAATCTTTTGCCTATCAGATAATTCATAATATTCAAATTCTTTGTCTAAAACTATCTCCTAGTCAACATAGGCATCAGGATCAAATTTACCAGCAAAAAAGGTACAGTGAGTTTAGTTTTACTAGACGTACTATCACGATCATGTACCTCCCGTGGTGGATAATCGCATATCAAGCGTGCATCTTTCTCGTGGACGTTCTTGCGCTCCCGTTCAATGGCTCGCAGAAGACGTGGATCTATCTTGTAATCATCCCGTGAACTTGACATAGTTAGTAGAAAACAAGAAAATAAATCACAAGCATATGTTCCTATCAACTACTAGGATCTGGTGGCTCAAAGTTGCTCACACTCAAGCTTATACCATGTTCTTACCAGTTCCTACCAAGCAAACAAGCGGTGATCGACAACTAGTATCGGTGCTAAACGATCTCCGAAGATTGACAAAGTGATTGCAAGTAACTGGTACCTATACGATGGTAGTTGTAATACCCCGACTATCTTTTAGAGAGTGCAATAAAAAAAATTGAGAGAGAATTAAGAAAAATAAGATAGAAAAAAATCAGAATTTTAGGAGAGAAATGGGCCGCCAACTCATATTCGAGAGGAGAGGAGTCAGCCATAGTGGCCCAAGGCTCATAAGTGGGCTAGTAGCCCATTAGAAGGTAAGGGAGGGGGAGAACTAAACCCTAGCCACCCTATGCTACAGTAGCCGCGCGCTATAGTACCCGTGCTGTAGTAGCCGCAATGCTACAGTGCCCGTGCTACAGTAGCCACGCTACAGTCCCTACGCCTCCTACTGCTCCTCCTCTCCTCGGCGCCATCCTCCTTGCTGCCGGCCATTGGGAAGAAGAAGGAGGGGAAGAGGTAGAAGAAGAGGAGAGGGAAAGGAAGAGATCGTGGTCTGGGGTGAGTGTTCATCACGTTCGGCGGTGGTTCTTCAAGGGTAAGACCCCATCCCCTTCCGATTAGTAGATTATTTGATCTTTAGCAATGTCAGTATTTAGGTCTGACTAGAGCAGATCGGGTTGGGTGACATTTTTTAGTTGGTTAACAGCAGAATCTGATCCAGATGCTTCCTAGAGAATTGTAGGCGATGTCGATATCTTCCTTTAGAGTACAATATTGCGTCATTTAGACAAGCGGTTCAAAAGTTATGAATTTTGTAGCGCTGCTATTCCACAAATCTGCTACGTTTCTGATAATTTTTAGTAATCAGGCTTACACTGATAGCTAAATGCGTTTCTGGGAGGTCTTACTATAACGAAAGTTGTATATAATTGTCGTAGCTTTCAGGGAAGCTCACGAACATGAAATTTGGACTAACGAGCTGAAAGTTATCGTAATTTTAGTGTACTGTCCAGAGAACCTGACCCGAAACCAATGTTCTGTTAATTAGCTTGGTAGGGGTATTAGATAGCCAAATCAGGAAGTCCCACTAACTAGGTTTAGTTGGGGAAATTGATAAACTTTCAAGGAAGTCCAAGATCACCTCATTTGGACGTCTGTACTAAAAGATATGAATTTTAGAACACGACTGTTCTCAGGGAGGGACAGTTCAACATTTAGGAAATTGGAGTTGGGATCGCGTTAAAAAGTATTGCGAGTTCGTGTTTGCTTATACAGTTTGTTTGGTCCATTACTGTTGTCTTAGTATGTTTTTAAATGAATTTTAGGTGGGAGATTGGTCCCGGAGGCAGCACCCTCTTCACATCCTCCGTTCTCACGCGGTTAAGACAAGTACTCTGTTTTATAGAGTAATTATAAATTATTTGACAGTGAGTGCTAGCATTTTGATACATATTAGCTATGCTTGGTTGATAGTGTGACATGTTGATTAAGGATGGTGAATGTTTATGATACGAATGCTTGTTATTCATGTATGATGTTGATGTTGTTCGTGATTATTGTGAAATTGTAATTGTTCATGTGCACAATTAGAGCATACATAAGACTTGGTCACGTGGTGACCAGGTATGCATATTCGAGGTCCCTATCATGTAGATAACGGGCTTGAGGTTCCCATATTCGTGAAATATGGGCATCGAAAAGAGGTCCCCATCATGAAAACGATGGGCCTATGGTCCCCATACTTGTAGACTGTGGGCTTGAGGTCCCCTTTACTTGCGCAGTACTGGGCAATTGGTCCCTGCGCTTGCGAGCATTGGCATGGGTATGCAGCGACGGTTGCATACCTTGCATTACCGGTAAAATGCGAAAAGGGTGAAAGAGAAAATATGCATTACACATTTGCATTCATACAACATGAGATATATTTTCGAGTAAAGCTTTGCAATGGAATGTTGATGCTGGAATTCTAAGTTTAATGTTTCATTATTGGTACTTGCTGAATCTTTGGGCTCACCCTTGCTTTTGTTGTGTTTTAGGTACCTTTTGCAAGAACAGCATGCATGGGAGGGAGTAGACTTAAGTTGGAGTCACACACTGCCACGCATCTTTACAAGTTGATTAATTCTTTTAGAGTGTCTATTAATAATTAAGCGAACTGCTTAAGAAATGATCATGGTTAGACCTTATGCATCGAGGCTATTTGTAATAATGATGAGAAACGTACTTTGGTTACCTTGAATGTGTCCTAGCTAAATATCATGTTTTTAATGCTTAGTGATGATATTGGATGTTGGAATATTTCACTACTACAGAAAGCATCACCACAGACGGTTCGGAACCGTCATCACAGACGATTTTTTGAACCGTCTGAAAAAGTTCGTCTGTGATAACGAGCGTTATCTGACGGTTCAAAAACCGTCGCGATACGAATATCACGAGCGGTTCGAAAGTAGAACCGTGCGTGATAGTAGTTATCACGAGCAGTTCTACTTCCAACCGCTGCGTGATAGTATATTTTCCGACGGTTACGAACAAGAACCGTCAGTGATATTACTATCACGAGCGGTTCTTGTTAAGAACCGTCCGTGATAGTTTTTTAATCGCAAAAAATACTAAATGTATTCCCTTGGTCGTCGCCTCTGCGCCTCGGCACCTCGTCCAGCTCCCGGCTCCACTCGCTCATGAGCCTTCTGAAGAAGGCCATGATCTTGTCCTCGTCGCGGAGCTCCTCGAAAGGCTGCAAACTACAAGGGCTGCAAACTGAAGTATTTGTCAAATCATCAAGCCACATTGTTCCCCATCCATTCAATCACAAAACTATATTCAAGCACACATTCAATCACAAATCTGTATCCAAGCACACATGTATACCTTGATCTAGGAGAAGCCGGCCGGGGGGGGGGGGAGGACAGGCGGCACCGGAGGAAGGAGGGCCGGCGCCTGGATGGGGGCGGCGTGGGGAGGAGAGCCGGTGGGGGAGACGCCGGCCGGCCGTCGGGGGGAGGACGAGCGGCAGGAGGAGGAGGCCCGGCGAAGGGAGCACTGGGCGACGGCAGGACGAACGGGAGGGACGAGGGCTGGCGCGGGAGTAGGGAGCCAAGAGGTCACGCTGGATTTGGGGGAGTCCTTATTAATATATAAGGACTTCTGCTACTCCCGCTCACGCATTCAAAATTCCCGCGCACGTATTCCAAATTTTCAAACTCCCCGTTGTGAATCACATATCACAGACGTCTCGTATCACCAACCGTCTGTGATGAGGTACTTATCACAGACGATTCGTGATATGAACCGTCTGTGATAGCATCACAGATGGTTCTATTAAAAAACTGTCTGTGATAATCTGCAGTATCATAGACGGTTCTATTAAAGAACCGTCTCTGATAATATTACAGACGGTTCTATTAAAAAACCGTCTGTGATACTGCAGATTATCAGAGACGGTTCTTTAATAGAACCGTCTATGATACTGAGTATCACAGATGGTTTGTATTACAAACCGTCTGTGATAGGCCCGACAGAACCAACACAGACGGTTCCATTTTAACCGTCTGTGATGAGGTGTCTACTATTGCATGTTTTGTAGTAGTGTTTAGATATGATATACTTTTTATCTTTTGGGAACCTCCGTATAGCTATCTATACAAAGGAGGTTCTGCCAAAATTTAGTAGATTGTCCTAGTTTAGCTTTGTTAGTGTTTTCTTCAGTAGCATTCTAAGCTCATGTCGGGCTGGGGTGTTACAGTTGGTATCAGAGCGGGCTGTACGTCCGTGGTGAATGGATTAACAACTTAGGTAACTTAATTTGCTAAAATTTTTGTAATGATTAATGAACTTAAAAAAAACCTGACACACTGGTGCACAGTAGGATGGGATGGGTCAAGCATTGCATTTACGCTTCTTTTATATTTTATTGATGATTCCTAATATGAGATGATCTTATATACTTGTAACACCCCAGCCCGACATGAGCCTGGAATGCTACTGAACTAACCTTAAATAACCCTAACCAAGGCAATTTTAATAAATTTGTGAGAACCTCCTGTAAAATCAATTACAGAGGATTCCAACAGAACAAGTAAATCACAAATAATCAAGCCATCAACTCTAATCCTCAATAGATAATCAAATCATGCTAACTGTCTAACATAACTAGAGAAGTATAAAGTTCCACTACTCATCATTATTACACTTAACCCACTGCATGAGACAAAACATAATAAATCTTTGAGCAACTCGCCCAGTAATAGGAAACACAGTCTGAAGTTTATTCATCTTTATTTGGTTCATGATGTGAGTGTGTGACTATCAATCTACTTCCCCCCCATGCATGTCGTTCTTGGATCGAGTACCTAAAACAACAATAAAAACAAGAGTGAGCCCACAGACTCAGCAAGTACATATTAACAATTATAACATCAGCATCCAAAGCTAGAAATGTAACAATAGAACATCTCACATGCAAATGCAATGCTCAAGGATCCTTTCTCTTTATCTCTTTTTGCATTTTACCGGTAATGCAAAGTATGCAACCATCGCCACATACCCGTGCCTGTGCTCGCAAGCACAGGGACCAATTGCCCATTACTCCGCAAGTAATGGGGACCTCAAGCCCACACTCCACGAGTGTGGGGATCTCGGCCCGTCACATTCATGGCGGGATCTCAAGGAAAACATACTTGGTCACCACGTGACCAAGCCTCAACATGATCTCAATATGCACATGCTCATCATTTAATCATCATCAAATTACCACAAGACGATAACATCATACGACAATAGAGCATAGACATATTTGGAGCATCCACCAATCTTAAACCAACATCATGCCAACAATCTCACTATGCTATCACATATCTAAAAGCACACAAACATGACCAATCAATCACAACCACGAATCAAACAATGCACTTGCCTTAACAGCGAGAACGGTGGGCGCGACGAGGTGCTGCCCACGGAACTACGCTCCCACCTGAATATAAAGATACCCCAATCTAAGACCAACATTCTGAACCAAGAGCAAAAAGAACAACACAAATGAACTTGCTAAACTCCCAAGTGTTTCCCAACTCCCAATTTCTAGCGATCGGATTGGCGCACACTATGGACTGTCAACTTCTAAAATACATAACTTTCTGCTCAGGTGTCCAAATAAGATGTTCTTGGACTTTCTGAAAAGGTAATTAAATTATATAAATAAACATAGTTGGGGAGCCCTTTTGATTCTACCATCTACTGCCCCTAGAAAACCAATCTATCAGACATCAGAATTCACGTCGGGTTCTCTGGACAGTACACTAAAACCTCCATAACGTTTGCTACGAGAATCCAAATCTTGGGTTCTTTATCTCTATGAAAAGGTACCGAAATTACCCACATTTTTTGTTATGTTGAGGTCCCCTGATTCTCCATTTAATTAGCAGTTCTAACCATTTTTCTATAGACTGTCCAGAATCTGACAGAACAACAGGACAGCAATACTAGAAAATTCATAACTCCCAGACCGTTAATCGGATTTGGGTGATCTTGGCGGCCAACGAAAGCTAAGAACATAACCTACAATTATCTAGGAGACCAAAACCTCTTATTCGGCCTCTAACCACATGAAATTAACCCTGCAAGCTTCTGGACAAATCTGCATGAATAGCAGGCAGATTACAACCTAGCCAAAAACTACCCGATTACTCTTCTATGACTAATTACCCAACAACAACAACGTGTTACCCTAGATGCCGCTGAAGGTCGTGAACCACGGATTGTGATCCCTCTTCCTTCTCTTCTCCCTTCTCTTCTTCTTCCTTTCTTCTTCTTCCTTTCTCTCCTTCTTTTCTCCTCTTTGCATAGAAGGGGTTGCTACAGTGCGGCGCTACAATACCAGGGGCATGGTACTGTAGCAACTAGGGTTTCCCCTCCTCTTTTTATTGGTGGCCAGCCCCTCATGGGCCTCCTGGGCCAAGGCCTGAGGCCCAGGTTGCCAAAAAACTATAGAAAACCCCTTTATCTAATTGCTGCTAAATCTATTTTATATTTGGTCCTTCTCCGAATTCACATAATCTCTCCCGAATACTCTTTCGAATATTCTCGAATACTTTTGGGGTATTACAATACCTATAATATGATTCTATGATTATTATGAGTGATGGTAGCGCTTGAGAGGTTGAGGCCATGGTTGTGGCCCTGGGCTTTACCGGGTCACACCACCTTTCATGGTAAGAGAATAGTGAAGTTGTTACCTCGGATATCTTAATATAGGCATTGATAGTGAGTATCTTTAGAAAAGTTGTTCTCTTTATTGAATTTGAATTTGGTCAACTCTTGTCCAGTTGTGGTTGATGAATTTCTCTTGGGTCAGTAGTTCATTGCAGTTGATGGGTTTCTTTCAGAAAGGTTGATGTGTTTTCATTGGCTTAATTGGTCCCTTAAAGCAATTATTGTTTTCCCAACTGTTAAATTATTCTTGCGGCTGATGGACTTGGTTAGTTGTCAAGATTGACCTTTATATTGGATTTTTGTCTTTCTCGTTGGGAAATATGACCCATTTATACGCTTGATGTTTTTGGATAATGAACGTTTTCTTTTGCAAGTCCTTTGGTATGTGGAAGTTTTGATTCAATTTATCTCTTTTGGGTATTTTGAGTGTTGAAGTTGAAAGGTTCCCTTTTATGAAAGAAAATGTTAACCCTTTAGCATTATCTTGTCGTGGTTGAGTAAGGTTATAATCAAAGAAATTAGTGGGTATGATGTGGGTTATCAAGTTCAGTCTACAGTGTGTGCGTGATCGATCTTAACTAAGGTCTTTGAAAGGGAAGTTGATTAAATTTGATGCTGTCTTGAAATAGTTCTGGATGATCTGTGAGTAAGGGTATGGCTATACCTAATTGGAAGCAATAGAACTATTAAAAGTGTGAGATAATGACTAATTAGTTTGGTCGCTAAGGGTGATAAATTGGTAAACTTCTTGGGTACAATGGATAAACGGGTCTCAGCGAATTAACTGTAATACCCCGAATATCAATTAGAGAGTACATTATTCGGGAGAGGGAAATTTGTTTAAATTTCAGTTTTTGGGGGCACTTTTGATCTTGGGCCTCCGACCCATGTTTGTGCAGCCTTGAGGGCCAGCTTTAAGTGGGCCAAGAGGGGGGAGGCACCCCCAAAAGCCCAAGCCGCCCCTCCCCTCCTAAACCCTAGGCCGAACTCCCCTCCCTCCCCCTTTTCCACCCTTGGCCGCCACCCTCTCCTCATCTCCCTTCCTGCGCCTCCACCTCCACCCCTTCCCATGGCAGCCACCTCCATTCCTCCCCTTGGCAACCATCTCCTCTCCGTTGGTGCTGCCGGCCGAAGCAAAGAAGAAAGGGGGAAGTGGGGGAGAGGAGATCATCGCGAGGGTTTCAACGATTCACACATGTCTTCGAGGGTATTCATCAACTTCCCCGCTGTTGGTTCAATTCGTTCTTGTTACAAATCGTTTGTTTAGTGGTAGACGTGATTCGGATCGTTTTTTATTAGATCAAACTGCTGCGTTCAGAAAATCAATTCTGTCCAGATTGTTGCGGGGTCTGTTTCGTGGTTTTAGAGGCCGAATCTGAGTTTATCATCTCCTAGAGATATTTAGGTCTTGTTCTTAGCTTTCAGTGGCCGCCAAGATCACCTCATTCCAACTTTCGAGTCAAAAGTTATGATAGATTTAATATCTGCTGTCCAGAATTGTGACGAGAATTTCCTTTTGAGTTGTCTTTTAAAATAGGGGTATGTTAATGGACGAATCGGGGTTTCATCCCAACTAGGTTATGGTAGAGGATTCGATAACCTTTTCAGATTGATAAAGAACGTTCAATTTGGAGTTGTACAACAAAAGTTATGGATATTTTATTTTAGCCGATATTTCTGTCTATTAATTCAGTCAACACATTTGAGCCGTGGGCCAAATTTTGTTAAAGGAAAAATCTGAACTTTTTCCCAACTAGACTTTAGTAGGTTGTGTTCTTAGCTTTTCAGATTGTTAAAGAAAACCAATTTTGGTTTAGTCAATAAAAAGTTATGTCCGATACCGTGCTGCTGTCCAGGCTTGTTAGACAGATCTGGACAGTTTCTGTTCCGCTGTTTCATTTATCTGTTAGTAAATTAAATTGGCCGAATTGGCTTACCTTGTCAACTAGAGTATTGTAGATATGTCAGTTAAGAATCCATAGAAATTGGTCTCACCTCATTCCGAGTCCCAGACCAATAGATATGATTTTTACCGTTCTGCTCTCCAGTTTCGGGTTGTGCCTGAGTAGTCTGTTTTCATATTAGAGCTAATTAGTTAATTGTGGACTATCGGGAAGTCGTTGTAGAACGTTAATGGAAGAGCTATGTTATATGTTGTATTTATTTCGAGTACTTACTTTGTAGGCAGAGAGGCTTCGGTTTAGGGACATCCTCTTTACCTACTACCGCAGTGCTTCGCGGAAGGCAAGTACCTTGCCACCTTTATTGACTGTGATTGGTGAATGTTTTTATGATCTTGTTGTGATTCCATATAATACATGAGAAGGTGGATTGTTTATGTTTTGATATATATGTTATATCTATGTTAGATATCATGTCGTTCAATATTCTCAATCCATGTTATACATTCATTTTGCATGTTTCATCCACGAGAGTGGATTTCAAGTCCCACCATTCCAATGTGGGCAATGTTGGACATTGTCATGTCCCGTCCACGGGAGTGGATTTGAAAGACCCATCAATTCCAGGATGGGCATGTAAGACCCAATAATTCCAGAATGGGCAACTTTGGACACCCGTATGAAACGTTCTTCATACGGGAATTGGATCCCCGCATTTTTGTTAAGATGCGGGCTTAAGTGAACACCGACGGGTGTGTCACTAGCTATACCGGTATAGGCATGTGTGCAGTCCATCCTTGATTACATTCATTCATTTCATGTTTTTCTTAAGTGCTCATTCGATGCAATATTCACATTCTTAAATGGTGATGTCCTGTTTGTATATGTGTTCTGTCTCTTTCACTGTACTTGCTGAGTCGTGGACTCACTCTTGCGTTGTTTGTTTATTTTAGGTAACCCCTGATGTTGGCTCACTTGGGAGGGAGTAGACACGCACTACTTGTTCACATCATCCAATTCATGTTCAAGATTAAATTTAGTTCTATCTTACATTCGTTAATGTGGAACTGTAATAATAAATTTATAATTAGTGAAGGAAGGATACCTTCTCCACATTGATGTTGAATTATTACTGCATGTGAACTTTCATTATCAATGAACTGAAATAAATAGATTAGATGGTGAAGGAAGGATACCTTCATCATGTCTTGGTTGTTTCGATACTAGCATTAGTTGATTTTATTCAATTTCCTCCGCTTTGTGTAGATTGTTAGATGTTTTAGGTGACATCTTGGCTTCCGAATAGCCAGGGTGTTACATTAACCCAATCATTTAGGATGGTTAAGTTCAGAAGATGTTTGATTATTATTTTAGTGGATATTAATCTTCGAGTTATTTCTTGTGGAAGCGTAGTGATCATACGTACAGGCTAGGTGCAATTTTTGTGTATTAAAGTTTGGCATTGAACATCATTATGAGATAAACTGATGGGATTTAATAGGCGACCTGTGTTTGCTTGATGGTGAAATTATCGGATAATAGTATGTTTTTGATGAAAGGGTTTTGGTGTAACTTTTTTCAAATTGTGTAGTAGGTTCCCTCTAAAATAGAGTGGTTGTTGTAGTGAGGGTGTAAGAATTTGGTATGCACTCATTTGAGGATGAGATGATAAAGGGGTACGTAACATTTTGGTAAGCCTTTGGTGGCTTAATAAGGGAAGAGTTGTGGATAATGAATCTTGTTAAGAGTGAATTATTCTTGGTGGTAGTAAGATTGTCCACAAGAGATTGTGACGCGTTGGAGTGGTGATGATTCTTCTAGAGAGAAAGTAAGTTGATTGCTTTTCGTAGTATCGGATAAATGAAATGTTTGGAATTTGGCATTCTTGATCCTTTGGGAGTTCATAATTTATGTAGTAGATGATATTAGTTTGAGCAATGTGGCGTATTGGAAGGTTCTATTTAGTTCTTAAGTGATTAATGTGATTTGGTTTTAAAGGTACTTCTTGTTTGGGTTGGCAAGTAATGATGTAATCAAAGAAAATTACTCTATTTGTTGATGAAAAATGAGTATCATAAGTATTTGGGGTTGGAGTTAAGAATTGTAATCTACAACTTTTCTATCGTTACCGCTTAAGTGTTTCTTGAGTTTCAAAAGCAATGTTTTATTGTGATTTATTAATGTTTGAAACCCCCTTCTTGTGGAACATGTGCCCTCAATTGTGGTCTTGTCTTTTGTTTTTCAAGATCAATGCTATTTGACTATTTCTCTTGGTCTCGTGCTCACTATGGGGAGTAGTGTTTCCTCATGTGTTCAAACTTGTATTTGTTTGTTCTTTCCTATTGAGAAAAGATTAACCGACTTGGGTTGCAAAGTCTTATAGAGTGTAATGTGGCAATTGGTTGGTGGTGGTCAAGTTAATGACCGCAGTAAGAATTATGGGGGCCAAGCTATTTGAAGATCAGTAAAAGTGATTTGGTTTTGTCCTATAACTCTTGGAAAGAATTGGATTTAAATGGAATGATTGTCGTTGAAATAAAACAGGTTAGTGTTACAACTAGTGGACCCCATAGCGAATTATAATCCAAGAACCTTCATTCATGTTGGAATGTTCGGATTATCGAAAGTTTGGAAGCTTGATCAATGTGTTAGAGTATCGTGATTGGGTAATTTTGCAAGGTTGGGTAGGTGATCTATGACAGTGTAGTTTAATGAGAGTAGGATTAGCGAAGTAATCTAATCGTAATGTCAATCGTAATGTCAATTGATAGGAAAGTAGGTAGTGTTGAGATGTCGGTAGGTATGCCCTGGTTTTAGTGAATAACCTTCTAGGAGATAGAATTCTTCTAAAAGATAATTTGGTCGAGAAGAATATTTACATGTGAATGATAATGTTCGAGTATGTTTAGAGTGTGGGAATTTTAGTGAATGAATATGAGGATTTCTCAATTTTTTATACGAAAAGTTGGTTGTAGGAGTCTTGGAGGATGAATTTGGGCTTTGCATTTTTATGCTAGAACCTTGGTTGTCAATGGTTATGTGTAAAAGTAGTAGAATAATAATGGATTCCGAGTAGTAGGATGATCATTGATAGTATTCTTTCGTTGTAGTAAATGAGAGTGTGTGATGTGAATTTTAAATTGTTTATCTTTAACAGATTGAGGGATGTGATTGTGGGTGAAATCTATATTGAGTTGCATTGGGAATTATTCTGTCAAACTAATTCATTCGGTAGAGAAGTTGGCTAGAGTACGATATTATGGATTAGAAGAATCTCCCTGCATAAGTGTGGATTTTGTGTTTGGTAGAACATAGCTTTGAGGTTGCCAATTTAAGAGAAATGAGTTAATGTGTTATGCGATGATTTGGGATCCTATAGTTTAAGAGAAAGTTAAATTCTTAAAGAAAGATTATGGAAAAGGATGTGATTTTGGATAGTGAGATATACTCTTAGTTCTTACTTGAACTATGTGGTTATGACGGATGTTAATTACAAACTGAGTTGGTTCTTGTCGGTATGTGTGATTCCTTCTAGTTAAGAAAAAAAAGAAATGGTTAAACTAGTTTTTTGAGTGATTTCGCTTTTAGCTTGTGTGGCATTTATTTCTAAACTGCCTATTTGAAAAGTGGAAAAGATTTCGTGGTAAATCCAGTGATTTTGGATCGGGATCTTCTAAGGGAAGATGGTTTTGAATTGGATGCATTTTGACTCCTTTGTTTTCAGTTGAGTTCTTCGGATAAGTGAGTTGGTAGGCAAGTTCTTTGCACGTCCCTTGGTAGAGGAGATGCTGCTTGCAAAGGTAAAGTGGTCGACTGAGAGATGAAACAAGAGTTTCATATGTTTATGTGCAAGTTATGTGGTTTGGTCCTAAAGAGAAAGATAGCCCACAATATATTTCGTTTGTTCTGGAAGTTGCGGGGATTTTGGTATATAGCAATTCGCTAGAACCGTCTCGAGTCCTGGAGCGGGGTATATAATGTTTTGTATGAGCCGGTGTTGAGAGAATGCTTGAGGTATTTGGAGTGTGATGTTTCATAAGAGCCGTTGACTAGCGAGTAATACTCCACCTTCGAGTCCTATCCGTGGAGTGGTCCTGGTTAGGTCGGTACGAGTGATAAGGCATAATACATCAGTTGCATCAAGGAGCGGTGGTCCCATAAGTCCGAGAGGAAAAAAAAGACTTGGGAATTGGAGTCTCTCATGTGCGAGCAATGTCCGAAAATATTCACAGCAGGTACGTGGTATTGATGGTAAAATTTTTAGTTGTGATGTTTCTTTGGCGTTGAGCGTGAATAGAATTCGGGGCCGAATTCTTTTTAAGGGGGGTAGAATGTAATACCCTGACTATCTTTTTGAGAGTGCAATAAAAAAATTGAGAGAGAATTAAGGAAAATAAGATAAAAAAATTCAGAATTTTAGGAGAGAAATGGGCCGCCAACTCATATTCGAGAGGAGAGGAGCCGGCCATAGTGGCCCAAGGCCCATAAGTGGGCTAACAGCCCATTAGAAGGCAAGAGAGGGGGGAGAACTAAACCTAGCCACCCTATGCTACAGTTGCCGCGCGCTACAGTATCCGCTACGCTACAGTGCCCATGCTACGCCGGCCACTGGGAAGAAGGAGGGGAAGGAAGAGAGGAAGAGGAAGAGGTAGAAGAAGAGGAGAGGGAAAGGGAGAGATCGTGGCCTGGGATGAGTATTCATCACGTTCGGCGGTGGTTCTTCAAGGGTAAGACCCCATCCCCTTCCGATTAGTAGATTACTTGATCTTTAGTAATGTCGGTATTTAGGTCTGCCTAGAGCAGATCGGGTTGGGCGACATTTTTGAGTTACTTAACAGCAGAATCTGATCAAGACGCTTCCTAGAGAATTGTAGGTGACGTTGATACCTTTCTGTAGAGTACAAGATCGCGTCGTTTGGACAAGCGGTTCAAAAGTTATGAATTTCGTAGCGCTGCTATTCCGCAAATCTGCTATATTTCTGACAATTTTTAGTAATCAGGCTTAAACTGATAGCTAAATGAGGTTCTGGGAGGTCTCACTATAACGAAAGTTGTAGATAATTGTCGTAGCTTTCAGGGAAGCTCAATAAAGCAAAATGTGGACTAACGAGCTGAAAGTTATGATAGTTTTAGTGTACTGTCCAGAAAACCTGACGTGAAACCGATGTTCTATTAATTAGCTTGGTAGGGGTATTAGATTGCCAAATCAGGAAGGCTCACCAACTAGGTTTAGTTTGGGAAATTTATAACCTTTCAGGAAGTCCACGATCACCTCATTTGGACTTTTGTACTAAAAGATATGAATTTTAGAACGCGACTATTCTCAGGGGGGACAGTTCAACATTTAGGAAATTGGAGTTGGGATCGCGTTAAAAACTATTGCGAGTTCGTGTTTGCTTATATAGTTTGTTTGGTCCATTACTGTTGTCTTAGTATGTTTTTAAATGAATTTTAGGTGGAGGATTGGTCCCGGAGGTAGCACCCTCTTCACATCCTCCGTTCTCACGCGGTTAAGGCAAATACTCTATTTGATAGAGTAATTATGAATTGTTTGACAGTGAGTGCTAGCATTTTGATACATATTAGCTATGCTTGGTTGATAGTGTGATATGTTGATTAAGGATGGTAAATGCTTATGATACAAATGATTGTTATTCATGTATGATGTTGATGCTGTTCGTGATTATTGCGAAATTGTAATTGTACATGTGCACAATGAGAGCATACATAAGACTTGGTCACGTGGTAACCAGGTATGCATATTCGAGGTCCCCGTCATGTAGATGACGGGCTTGAGGTCCCCACATTCGTGGAATGTGGGCATTGAAAAGAGGTCCCCATTATGAAAACGATGGGCCTATGGTCCCCACACTCGTGGAGTGTGGGCTTGAGGTCTCCTTTACTGGCGAAGTGCTGGGCAATTGGTCCCTACGCTTGCGAGCACAGGCATGGGTATGCAGCGATGGTTGCATACCTCGCATTACCGGTAAAATGTGAAAAGAGTGAAAGAGAATAGATGCATTACACATTTGCATTTGCATTCGTACAACATGAGATATGTTTTCGAGTAAAGCTTTGGAATGGAATGTTGATGCTGTAATTGTAACTTTAATGTTTCATTATTGGTACTTGCTGAGTCTTTGGGTTTAGGTACCCTTGCTTTTGTTGTGTTTTAGGTACCTTTTGCAAGAACGGCATGCATGGGAGGGATTAGACTTAAGTTGGAGTCACACACTGCCACGCATCTTTACAAGTTGATTAATTCTTTTAGAGTGTCCATGAATAATTAAGCGAACTGCTTAAGAAATGATCATGGTTAGGCCTTATGCATCGAGGTTATTTGTAATAATGATAAGAAACGTACTTTGGTTACCTTGAATGTGTCCTAGCTAAATATCATGTTTTTAATGCTTAGTGATGATATTGGATGTTGGAATATTTAGATATGATATACTTTTTATCTTTTGGGAACATCCGTATAGCTAACTATACAAAGGAGGTTCTGCCGAAATTTAGTAGATTGTGCTAGTTTAGTTTTGTTAATGTTTTCTTCAGTAGCATTCCAAGCTCATGTCGTGCTGGGGTGTTACAGTAGTAGGTGGAGCTAGGATAGGCTTCAATATGGTAGCAAGGATTAGCAACAATCAAATCAGTAAATGCAAGTTGAAAATTGCTCAAAGTACTAGTCAAAGTTGCTGATCCTAGGCTAATCAAAGTTAGCTAATCAAAGCCTATCAAGAGAAGTGTATGCATGCGCATGCAAAGATCAATGTGACTTGATGCAAGGAAAGAAAATTCTCACACCAAGTGCTAGGAGAGACGCTAGACAACTACTCAAACCTCTATGTAGGGGCACAAGATTGTTCACACGATGTAGAGCACAAAGATGCAATAACGTGCAATGTAAACAACCCTCTAGATTAAGCAGTAAACAACAGCTAGTCTCAAGACACTACAACATGGTAGGCTTGTGGGAGCGTTTATATATGCCTATATGCTAGCTTATGTAACTAAACACCCTTCAATAGTTTTCTAGGGCGCTTATTGGCCGTCAAGAAAAACACCATCAGGGGAAAGTATTCCCCAGCGTTTGGCCAACTGGGGCGATTACATACGCCATCTTTGATCAAATTCTGGCATATAGTATACGCCCCTATTTGGGAATCACTAGCATATGGTGGACGCCATGGTTGATCAAGTCCGGCATATATTAAACGCCATGGTTGATCAAGTTTGACATATATTAAACGCCATGGTTGATCAAGTTCGGCATACAGGAAATGTCGTGGTTTCTCAAGTCCGGCATATATTAAACGCCATGGTTGATCAAGTCCAGCATACAATAAAATGTCGTGGTTGAGTCATAACTTCCCTGGCATAACCTAAACGCCATGTTTGATCATCCTCGGCATTTGGCGAATGCCACACTAGCCTTACACATCATATTCATACCATTAGTCATATTTGACAGCACAATATAATATGGTACATACAAAACTTTTGCTGCCATTTTTTCATTCTTGCATTCATCCTTGTCTATACACTACATACATGACATTCATCTCAAATATCAAATAATACATAGCGGAAGTAAAACGAGTACACACATCTACACCTCAAGCATAGTAAATTCGCACTTCATAGATGGTCCATAAGACATGCCCAAGTGATATTACATATCACACTACTTTCATACACATGGATACTTATATTTCCTCCAAACTAAAAAAAAATTCTAGGTAGCAAAAACCACAAATTATTTCTTTGTGCCTTCTTGCTAGAGTTCCATAGTTTGGTTTCCCAAACATATGTAGCCAAGTGTTTAATAGTAAAAGCTACTACTAAATCAATTTGGCATCATCAGCCCACAAAATAAAGTCAACATCTATCCATTACATATTATCTATCACAAAATAATCTAGACTTGCACCACTACTATCCTTCCCAAAGAAAGAGACTAATCGCACCTATCATCGACCACTTATGAAATCTAGATAAGGAAAGAAAAGAGTAGAAAAACTAAGTGACATTTTTGTAAATTTATAATCACTCTAAATTAGGTACAATCTCAAATAATTATTACATTTGCACACTTGGGCATATTTAGATATGATCCATCTCTTTAAACAACCTACAAATAAAAACAAGATCATATGTAATCAAGAGTTATACACATGTAGTATAATTGGTTGTGCATTAGCATTCTATACATTCGAAATGGCCAAGCGATGCAACGCCAACAAGAAGACTCCAACTTGGTAGCTTGCCTTGGACTCGAGGTAGTAAGACGTTACTATCAAGCACAATATCAACTAAGACCTCATAGTATTCTCCTAAGGGCAATCCATCCAAGCCTTTAGCTTTTTTGTTGGTGCATCTAAGTCTTTCGTATGCCACAATCTTGGAGCCAGTTAGTGAGCGCAAAGTAGCTTCCTTATCATCCTACAAAATGAACACCAATATATATTTGTAAAAGATAGTCTCCATCCTCATATTTCAGTTTATATAAGTAAAAATTTACAACAGTTTTATACCCCATCGTTTTGTTTTTGTCCAAGCTTCCTCATCCTTGTTGTGGTCACCTCATTCACATGCAGCCCATTGTCATTCACATGCAGCCCATTGTCAAAAGATGATGAAGGTAACTGCTGACCATTTGCTATAGCCTTATTCTAAAAGTTGTAGGAGATCACCAACATTAATACATCAAAAAATAAATCCCGAACCATACAACAAAAAGGGTAAGCAATAATTGTAATCATTGAAAGTACATCACCTGCACATTCTGACGGATGAGTGCTCCTTATTTATGTCTATTAGCAGCAACAACTCTTTTATCAACACCAACAAATTGGCCTATTTTATTAGCAATAGAGGATGCTAGTCCCTTATCACTACCAATAGATTCTACTCCTTTGTCAACACCAACAACTCTTGCTCCATTATTAGCACCAGCAGATTGTGTTCCACTATCAGCAGCAGCAGATCTTGGTTCATTATCAACACCAACAAATCTTGCACCTTTGTCAGCACCAACATATCCGGCTCCATTATTAGCACCAACAGATCCTACACCTTGCGATCCTGCTCCTTGCATGGCCAGTAGCATGCTCTTTAGTTCATTATAATTTTGTTCAGATCTTTCACATCTTCGTTCAACATTCTCCATCCTCTCTTTGATATGTGCATTTTTCACCTCCATGTGCCTCATTGCGGCTGTAGCTCGTGCTAGAGCAATAGACTTACATCCACCTGGTAACACACCCAACACACGTATTCTTCCTTTTTGCTCCTTTGGAAAGAGGTCAGCATACAAGTCACCATCTTCAATTTTTTTAATGCAAGGCTATCATCGTTCTCGATCCTTTCTCGTATCTCATCCTACAACAATCTCACTCATGAGAATATCTAAACTAACATATATGACATGTATTAACACTTACTATTTTATGTTGACACTCTTCATTAATGGATTGTCCATTTGCCTTCATGTGTGTAACAATATATAGTTCAACTCGGGAAGGTTCACGACAAAGTTCTTGTTCCTGTTTGAGATTCATTACCAATAGGAAAGATCATTCATACAATTTTGAAGACAAGAGAAACTATAAAAAAAAAAACTATGGTAATGGTACCCACCAATTGACCTGATACCACAACATAACTTCTTGATCCACATGTAAGAAGTGCGTTGACTTGGTTTTGGCGAATTCCTTTATTCCTTTGAGCTTTAGTTTAAAGTATAAACATGCATTTCCTATGTTAGCCTAATAGTACACAACACTTTTACTTAAATATAAAACTCATATTGCATTTTCTATGTTTACTTGAATAGTGAAGCATAATTGACGTGAGCATTAAATAGATGTCTCTTAACACATATATACCACTCAAGTCATTTGAACAGGAAATCATGCTGTAAGGAGGTGAGCTAAATCAACTAGCAACATGTTGAAGTTGATGTTAAACATTTGCTCTCGAGATGATGTAGGGCTGCTCAAGCATGAAGCAATGCCTCCTAGCCACTAATAGCCTAGTATGATCATAGATTATGTCTGGCAATTCCTTAAAAATGTGCTAGGTTTTGAGCTCTACCATTTACCAAAATTCAATTTACAACCATAATTTAATATTACAAGAGTAATTGCTTAGATTATGACTCTACACTGTCACACCAATACTAGTGCTACTCAAATCAAAGATAGGTGGAAAATCAAATCACTAGCATGTGTTGACTTGGTTTTGGCGAATTCCTTTATTCCTTTGAGCTTTAGTCTAAAGTATAAACATGCATTTCCTATGTTAGCCTAATAGTACACAACACTTTTACTTAAATATAAAACTTTCCCTTCAAATATGAAAGTATATAAACCTTTGTCTCTTTGTTAGACCAATGCTTCACAAGCCATACCCATTCTGGCTCAAGAATCAAGTTGTTACAACCCATTACAACATTTTCCTCCACGGTTATATTTTCATCAAAGTACTTTTTATTTAATGTGTTCTTAAAGTCACGCCATTTCTTGGAAGCAGATGCCATCACCCAATCTTCACATATAGGATCAATCAAAAAAAAATTTGCTAGTAAATAGATATTATTGCATATTACAACGTCAAACTTATGACAATAGAAAATACTTAGCTAATCTGTGTAAAGCATATCAAATCTTAACACACCAGGATCTTGATGGTTGAGCTAGAAGAAGAGGATCTTGATGGCGACGCCTTCGAGGGTCGCCGTGAAGTTGCCGGTGGCTTTGGGGATGATCGGGCGACTGAGGAGGACAACGGGTGGAGGAGGTGGAGGCGCGGTGGAGGCGGGCGGGGGGCGGTCGGTGGAGGAGGTGGAGGCGGCGTGAAGGCTGGCGAGGAGGCGGTCGGTGGAGGAGGTGGACCAGCGGGTGGAGTCGGGCGGGTGAGGGGAGGCGGCGGTGGAGGAGGTGGAGGTTGCGGTCGAGGCGGGCGAGGGAGGCGGCGGTGGAGGAGGTGGAGGTGGAGGTGGCGGGTGGAGTTGGGCGAGGGGAGGCGGTGGAGGAGGTGGAGGCGGGGTGGAGGAGGTGGAGGTGGTGGGTGGGGGTGGGCCGGCCAGCGAGGGAGAGGGGAAGGGGAGGTGGCGGGGCGGATTTGATATAGCTTTAGTTTTCGGTAGGTTTTGTGTCCTCCAACACTGACTTAGCTCTCCGCACGCCTAAAATCTCGTTTTCTATAGGTTTTGTGTCCTCCGCGCCCGACTTAGCTCTCCGCCTAAAATCTCAATTTTTAGTGCAAGAATAATGCTAAACCAAAATTAATTCTACTAACAACATTTTTCGGAATAGAAACATGATTCAAACCAATTTTAGATTAAAGTACATTTAATAAGGAAACCAACAAAATTTGAATCATCCAAAAAGGAGTTAAAATGAATTACTTATGAAATTTTGAAGTTTAAAACAATTTTCAAGACACAATTAAATGATTTACGGATTTTCTTTTAAACCTTGAGCTCATAACCGTTCGGACTGTTGAGATCCAAATGGACGGTCCAAAGCGAATGGTTGCGATATGAAGGTCTGAACGGCCCAAACGATCCAGACGGTTGGATCAAAATCAGATGGTTCAAAAGGGATGGGAACATTCGGATGGTCCAAATGGCCCAAGTGATCCAGAACGTTGATCTCAAAATGAACGGTCCAGGTGATAAGTGACGTTCGGACGGTCCGAACGGCTCTGCTCAACGCGGGCCGTTGAGATCAAATCAGACGATCCAAACAATAGGGTTTGTTCAAACTGGTCCGAACATCACCAAGACTCAAGCAACTGTCAGGTGGGTCCTACATGTTAAAGACTAGCTTTAACAAACGCTTAACCTCTCGATTTCTATTCAAGGGCCCACACGTCAGTGAAACATTAACTCAGATGTTACTGGATCTACACAGTAAGACACGCTTAGGACGCGCTTAGGAATTGGGGGATGCCTTACCAACCGGAGCTGGAGACGAAGACTAGGGTACTTCGGCCGAAAAAAGAAAACCTCAAAATGCCACTGCTCCTGTGACACATTGGTTGAGGTGTTTCCAATGTCATATAACCTAAAGACTTGATATGAAGTGCAAGGTTTAGGTTAATACTCACCGAAGACGAGGTTAGCACAAGGAGGGTCTTCAGGGCACGCTCTAGGGCACGAAGAAGAATCGAGAGCTACACGGCAATACAAGAGCTGGGGTTAGCTAAAATGGCAACGACATTGGATAAGAACCAGGAAGGGACACCAAAACTTGAAGCTTACCCGATAGAGGTGCTCACAAAGGCGTCTTCTTCCTCAGCCACAAAGAGGAAGAATGGCGAAATGAGAGGGGTGTGAGGGGTATTAAGCTTGGGAAAAGACAGAGTGGAGGCGGCGTTAAACGAAGAAGCTCAAGGATAGGCCACAAAGGGCAGTAGATTCACGCCGTGAACGGAGCGGTGCAGAGCATCACGGCCACGTGTCAAAAGGGCTCTGCGAGCACGCTAGTGAGAGGTTGAAGAGGGAGCTGACAAGTGGGGTCTAACCAAGTGGTCCAAGTCAAAACGTTCGGACCGACCGGTGTAGTTTGGTGGTTAGGTCTAACCAAGTGGTTCGAGTCGAAACGTTCGGACCGACTGGGGTTGATCGGACCACGTGTTTGGACGCTTCGATCAAGATTGTAACATCCCAAAGTTCTGTTACCAAAATAAAAATAAATAAAGTTATTATTTTATTAGATTTTCTGGCTGTCAAAGATGTTTCTTGATTTTATGTAATTTAAAAGAGTTTAATTGCTTTGCTTGAATTTCTTAAGAATTAAAATTTATTGATCTTTATGAGTTTTTATTGGATTTAAAGTTGAAAAGGAAAATTTAATTTATTTCTGGAATTTTAAAAGCTTTTCCCTATTTATTTCAAAGCCAAAATAAATTATTTTCAAAAGTTATTACCAAATATAAGTTGGAAAATATTTTATTTAAATACAAAATGCCTATGAGAATTTCTTTGAATTTTCTCATAATTTTTGGATTTATTTTGCTATTTTCTAAAGCCTATTTGAATTAATAGAATTAATTCAATTACTAAATAAAAAAAATTCATCAAATAGTGCTTCGGCCGAAACCTTCTCAGCCCGACCCATTCCTCACGCGCACACGGCCCACTCGGCCCACTTCGCCCGCGTGTTTCCACTTCAACTCACCTCAGCCATCCGATCTAGTTTGAACGGACAAGATCGAGTTGTCGTTTGGATGGTCTGAACGTCCCAGCCAACGAGGACTGTCCAATTTAAATTAAACAGCCCGATCAAGTTCACACATTGGGGTGGTCTGAACGTCCCCCTTAGTTTGGACCGTCCGATCTAAATCGAACGGCCCAGTAGGCCCGCTTCACCAGCGCCCACGCGTTTATAACTCCAACCAACGTCAGCCGTTGTATAAAGAATGAATGGTCATATTTGGTTATCATGTTTGGGTGGTCCGAATGTCCCAACGAGTGTGGACCATCCGATCTAAATCGAACGGACTGCTCAGCCAATCCTCGGCGCGCTCACACCCCAACAATGCGGCCATGTGGGCGACACGCAAGCACACTGGTTGACGCTGGTGCTGAGGTGGACACTGACGCGGCTCGCCACATCAGGTCAACATAGACGCTGGCACCGAGGTAGACCTCCGAACGGCAGAACTTCATCTGACCGTTCAAAGACGATCGGACGGCTCGGACTGAGCGTGTGCACGCGAAGAGAGAGGAAGGGAGAGACTGAGATGCGGGACCCTCATGTTAGTTGGAGACGGGCACACACGCAGTGCTAGGCCACACAGTGCTCGGCCGAGATTAGGATAGGGTTGGGTTTTGGCCGAAAGAGATTTTTGAGATTTATAATTAGTTTTCTAATTTATAAAATAGTAGAAATTCCAAATAGCAATAGAAAATAGCAAATGAACTTGGAAAAAATCTAGAAAAATCTAAAAAATATATCCAAGCACATAGAATCTAAATAAAATAGTTTTGACAATAGTTGATGTTCGAATTATTCATATTAAATTGTTTTGCTATTCAAATTCTATATTAAGCTTTTGAATTAAATTCAAATAAATCCAAATGTTGAATTTTCTCCCTCCTAACTATTCAAAAAGATTTTTAAAGCTCAGAAAATTGGGATGTTACAAGGTGGCAGGTGGAGGAGGTAGAAGCGACAGGAGGAGCTAGGCGAGGGGGAGGCGGCCGGTGGAGGAGGTGGAGGCAGCAAGTGGAGGCTGAGCTAGGGGGAGGCGGCCAGTGGAGGAGGTGGAGGCGGCGGGTGGAGCTAGGTGAAGGGGAGGCGGCGGGTGGAGCTGGGCGAGGGGGAGGTGGCAGGTGGAGGCTGGAGCTGAGCGAGGGGGCTAAGGGGGAGGCGACGGGTGGAGGAGGTGGAGGCGACGGTGGCGCCCAGGCGAGGGTGAGGGGAGGAGACTGGTGGAGGAGTTGGAGGCGGCGGGTGGAGGCTGGGCGAGGGGGATCGAGGCGACCAGTGGAGGAGGAGGTGGAGACGGTGGCCGGTGGGTGGACATGGCCAGGCGAGGGGGAGGGTGGAAGGGGAGGCGGCGGGCGGATTTGATAGAGCTTTAGTTTTCGGTAGGTTTTGTGTCCTCCCGTGCCCGACTTAGCTCTCTTCCCTAAAGCCTCAGTTTCTATAGAGGATACGGTCTAACCTAGCGTTTGTAAATCTCTAGCATTTATAAACGTCGTGCTTGATCTACCTCGATGAATGGTATATGCCCTTCTTACTTCATTGGCTGACATATACTAAGCATCGGTCTATGGTCTAAGCCGGCATTTATATATGCCCTTGTTAATTAAGAATATGCTGATGCTTATTTGTGCCGTGGTGTATCCTACTCTGGCACATTTATGCGCCATCCTAGTAAACATCCATAAATTAAGATAAGCGCCATGGAATTGTTATTCGGTGGAACTTAAGCTAAACGCCAGGTTTAGTTAAATGCCCTAGAATCTGTATCCGTGTTGTAGTGAGAGATGAAAAAGAAAAGTTTTCTATGGCTTATATATACTCTTTTGAAAGGTTTCGATGAGATCAACAACTTTTTAGTTGAGACGAAGCCCAAATTCCGAAGGGAAGACCGAAAGAAATGGCAAAAACAGAAATAAAAAACGTGCGACGTGAATTCGGGGCCAAAGATGGCCAATTTTGGGTCCCCTGGAGGGCGACTAGTAGCTTAAGTGGAAGGGATGTGTCTCGTCGTTAGCTTTCAAACAAGCACAAGAACGTAAAAAATGGGCACTGTATGCAAATGTTATACCCGTTTTAATAAAGATGTCTCGGAAATGAAATCCTACTCGGACTTGAAACCGTCATGGGTTTAAATCCGAAACTGCTATATCTTTCAAACCCATAGGCCAAACATGCTGAAATTTTTTGTGAAAACTTTCCTTTTCTCTTTTTTTTTAATACCGCGGCTTTTGTTCTATACGGCTACCTCTTTCTCCTTCTAATATTTGGCCGGCCCTAGGGTTTGTCGCAATTCGCAAATAACATCAACTCTCCTAAAAGATCACATCAATCCTCTTGTTTTTTTTATTAACAATAGTATGAATTTTCTATTTTTTGGTGCGGATTAGAAGAGTTCTAACCCACGAATTTTCTGTTTTAGATGCAAAAACTAAGAACCCTAAAAGAACGATCAAGCAACGCGAAGGAAAACACAAAAATCAATCTAGATAACGACCAACTAGACAATAACTACAACTAAAGATCTGCAACTAGACACGACGATACAACCAATGATTCAACACGCAAAATACCGAAAAGAAAATTGCAATGGCTCAAAGGGGTTCGGTACGGATGATAGATGCAATAATTTTTTGGGCAATTTTCTAGACTCTAGGTATGAAAAATGAATCTACTACTAGAAAACAGAAAATTCTCACCGATCAATCAGAGGTTTTATACCACCGATGCGATAATGGGTGTCCCGATCTTTCCGTGAAATGGATAACTCGATTTGGGTGGAGACGATTCTCACGATTCGATTACCAATCGCACACGACCAATATGCTCGTAAATCAACCAACTCCAAGATTATTATCGACCTTGCTAGAAGCACGATCGACGACCACGAAGGTCTATTCCTGCATGCAATTGAAGAACATGCCATAACAAGATAATAAGCAATCTAAAATTGCAAATAGAATTGAAATATTTTATAAAGTTGGGATTTCAAAAGCGGTATTATGTTGGTCTAGTTGACTGTAACACCCTAGCCCAACACGGAGCCCAGAATGCCACTAACTACACTAACTATCAATTTTAACATTATTTTATAATAAATTACAGCAAGCGTATCACAATAAAACCCATCCATGGGTCACATTAACATAAGCATAATGATATGACAACCATAGATAATTTACTCCTAGGCGCATAGCAAGGTAATAAACCAAGATTAACGCAAATCAATCGATTAAGTCTATTGGATGAATAATCAACTCTAACTTATCATCTAAGGTTATTCGACACCATCATGTCCTAAATATAAGTCATCATGCTAAAACAAAACAGTCCCATGTCCAAAGAATCAAGTAATTGGGTGTAAGTTGTGATTCCATGTGCGCTAGCCCTTCCCGAGTGGGGTGATATCAACAGTCACCAAAAAATAACAATAGAGCAAGAATGAGTCCAGAACTCAGCAAATACATAATAAAACCATAAACAACAATTTGTCAACCATAATCAAGGCTATCTCATCATCTATCTATTTAATGCCATTCCCATACTCAAATGAACAAGCCATATTTCGTATAGGTAAAGTTGCACAATTTAACAATTTACTCATATATGTGAATGCACCATCATGCTCATGCTCATATGCATCTCATCAGATGATACCGGTATAGCGGAGTGTTCACTCGTCGATGAACCACTCTATCCTTCACTCCCGTGAAGTCCCCACCGAAGTGGGATTTTATCTATAGCACTCCGGACTAGTCATGTATCTTTCTCAGCGACCTCACTAGATTAGTTACATGACTTTCTCACCGACCTAGCTCGTGCAACTCTTGTGATGATGAATGTAAATGATGCAACATCTTTAATTATTCATCAACATAATCCATCTCATTAACTTAATATCTCATTCTCATTAACGCAATGTCATAATCTCATTCAATCTATGTCATCAATATCATGTATAAGATTAAGCTTAACAAAAGCATAATAAATAACATGATAAGTAATATCAATGACAATGGCGAACAACCTATTATTCACCATTCTACCATGTACTTGCCTCTTAGCCATTCGAAGCCAGGTGACGAAATTATGGTACAGCGCATGAGGCCACAGTCCCTGAACAAGCAAGTAAACACACATACACTCAAAAACATCATCCAAGTCACATCACAACAGCACCAACCCGTCTCACTAATCGACCTCGTAAGTTTACGCCAAACCAACCAAAAACCCAAATCCATCGGACGCACTACCCGCTGTCCTAGTAGTAAAACGGCTCTAACTTATTCATACGAACTCCAATTTCAACCAACCAAGACTATCTAGAATCCGCACGAAACAACCTACATATTCCTAGTTATAATGAAACTTGTATTCTACCGTTTTCTATCCTGTTTCTTTGCCCGAATACTATTTCAGATTCTGTCGGAACAGTCTAATTCACAATTTTTATATATTTAATTATACAACTTGAACTTATATGAATAATATGAGTTGTCGAAACTAAACAAGATTTCATACAATATTCAAGTTGATACCAATATTTAATTTTAATAATTTCTACATGAAATCGACCCAACTACACGAAGTCTGCCAACTACGTCTAGAATCTGGACAGCACCCTTCCGGAGGCCATAACTTTTCGCTCGCTACTCCGATTTCGATGATCTAAACCTTCGTTGAAATCTAACGCGATAACCTACCTTTTCTCTAATTACACCAAACTCTAATTCAGAGTCTAAATATCCCTAATCATCCCCGCAACGTTCTGCCCTAAACCTGACGAATATGGACAGAACAAAAATCCATCTTCCCATTGCCCAAACGATGTACCGAAAGAACAACGACTAAATTTAGGGGTATCTAGAGGTTTTCAGATCGTTACCCTCGAAGAATACGGAGCCGATCATGAAATCCTGTGAAATCCTTCCCCTCCTCCCTTCTTTTCTTTCCTTCTTCCTTCCTTTGGCTGATCTTCCTCTTCCTCGCCGGCAGCAGCGTGGAGGCAATGCTACAGTACCTCGACGTGCTACAGTACCCGCGTGACACTACAGTACCTTGCTATGCTATAGTACCCGCGCGGTGCTACAGTGCCATCGACGCTACATTGCACGCTACTGATACAAGCCTCCTAGGTTTTGTGTTTCCGCACCCTATTAAGACGGTTCCCGCTTGGGCCAAGGGCTATGGGCAAGGCCCATGTTCTAATACTCCTCCTAAATTTTGAATTTTTCCTTTCTAATTATATTTAATTTCAGTATTAATCATTTATTTGTTGTATATTTAAACGGATATTACATTGACATAAGCCAATACACGGTTGCATTGTATCTAACTTTTAACTAAACAAAATCCGAGGAAAACTAAAGGGTGTGGCCTCCTTAAATAGGAGAGGAGAAGCTGCACATAGCTAAGATCTAAGCGGCTAGTACTATTCATGTTACTGTTTATGCATGAACTGTGTCACGTGAACAGTATGGGCGCCTTCCCTTGGGCCCAAGCATTACAATGCCCAATTTGGCCCAAACAGGTGATATAGCACCTTCTTTTGATGATTGCACTGTGTATAGATGGAATTTGAAGGTGGAGCTGGATCCATTGGAAAGAGGACGAGATAAGCTTTCAATCAAGTACTCATGGACCTTAAACGAAGTTCGTATGTGAAAGTTATGCCCATTTGAAGTTAGGACTATCTCCGGAGGCCAAACTAGATCGCAGGACGTGTCCAACTTGAACTTGTAACACCCCAACTCAGAACGAGCCTGGAATGCTACCAAAGCTAAATACAACTAGAACGAATTTACAAATTTTCGACAGAGTCTCCTTTGTATATTCAATAAAACCAAGTTTCTAACAAGTAAACATAACATTTAACAATATTTCCAATATTCCAATTCAATCATGCATAAATGATAATCGTATGAGAATAAATAAGCAACACCAATCACACAATCCATAAATCATCCTACATCCATCATCATAAAAACATCTATAGGTGATTATAACATAGTTATTTATTCTTTTGTGTGGAACTAGGATAACAATTGCATAAAAGTTGTGAGGTAGTGCGTGCTCTCCAAAGTCTACTCCCTCCCATGCATGACGTTTTTGCCAGAGGTACCTAAATCAAAACAAAGCAAGGGTGAGCCATAAGACTCAGCAAGTATCAACAAGGTTACATGATCATAAAGACATAACAGCATAAACAACTTTAATCAACATCATTCATGGCATTTCGAATATTAAAAAAATAATGATAATGTGTTACAGTAAATAATGATAATGCTATGCACTCTTGTTCTTTATCTCTTTACACATTTTACCGGTAATACGGGGTATTCATCCGTCAATGGATACCCATGCCTGTGCCCTCTAGCACAGGGACCAAGAGCCTATACATCAACTTCTATAGGGACCTTTGCCCGTCATCAAAATGACGGGGACCTCTGTACATATTGCCCACATTTCATGAATGTGGGGACCTCAAGCCTGTCATTGTCTGACAGGGACCTCAACTGATTCACTTGGTCACCTTATGACCAAGTTTCAATATGCTCAAAGTATGCATGAATATAATATCTATATCTTCTCATTCATCAGGATTCAACATATACTTTAATCATGTAAACAGTAGCATTATGATGTAACTGCAATCAAAATATGCAAACATCAACACCAATAGGGTCATCTCAACATCACTTTCATATGGCAACAATGAACATTACACCCCTCAATCATAGCATGCAACAAGAATTCTACTTAACCCGAATACTTGCCTCAACCTTGCGAGAACGGCGGACGCGAAGTGGGTGCTGCCCTTGGGATCTCGCCGCCACCTGGACAAGAAGATAACCCCAAACTAAGACTAGCATACTGGACAAAAATCATACATAACATTACAATCGAAATCGCTAACTTTTTATCATTTCTAACTTTTCTAATTTCTAGCGATCGGTCACTGCAGACAGCAGACTTCAAAAATTCATAACTTTCTGCTCAGGAGTCCAAATAGGATGATCTTGGACATTCTGGAAAGGTATTTAAAATTTCTAAATAAACTTAGTTGGGGAGACCCTCTGATTCGGCCATCTACCAGTCCTACCAATCTATTTAATCAGAGCAAACATTTCACGTCGGGTTTCTGGACAGCGACAAAGAAACTATCATAACTTTCTCTACGTTCGTCCGAATTTAGTGATCTTTAGTTTTCCTGAAAGCTAAGAGGATTATCCTAGTTTTTCGTTATAGTGAGACCCTCTGGAAAGCCCTCTAAATATTCTCTTCTATCAGGTTAACCAACACTAGCAATTCTGCTTCTCTCCAGAAACACATAAATACTAAGAAATTCATAACATTGGCTACCGAAGTCCGAATGACTTGATTCTTGTCGGCAATGAAAGGTAACTACGATATCTACAACTTTCTAGGAGACACCGAGACCCAATTCTGCCTCTAACCTAATCAAAATCAACAATCTTCTCTGCTGCAGAAAACCAACGAACTGACAATCGAAAATGTACAACTAGAAAACGACCCCAAAACAAAGAATCACGGGTTACCCTTGCTGAAACGACGAAGGCACGCTGCGCGGATGATGATCACCACGAGTTCCCGGTTGCGGATCCTTCTTCCCTCTCCCTTTCTTCTCTTCCTTCTTCCCTTCTCTTCTTTTCTTCCCTTCTTTTCTCTTCCTCTTGGCCGGCCAACAAAGGAGTCCCCCTCCCTTCTTTGGTCCAGCAGCAAGGGTTATGGGGTGCAAGGAAGATGGAAGGGCGCAAGGAGATGGAAGGGGAGGCGCACGGAAGGGGAGAGGAGGGGCGGCAAGGAGGTGGGAGGGGAGCCGCGCAAGGGGATGGGAGAAAGGGGCGCCTAGGTTTGCCCCTAAGTAGCCGGCCAAAGCTTCCCCCTCATGGGCCAAAAAAACAGTGGGCCGAAAGCCTTAACCCACGCTGCCCAGATTTTCCTATTTTCCCCCGGATAAATCGCTAATTGGTCTTTTATTTACAGTTCTTTTCTTAGTCCTTTGCACTACACTCGACCGAAACCGGCAAAAGCTTTGCGGGATATTACAGTCTACCCTCCTTAAATAGAATTCGACCCCGAATTCTAAACGTCTACGATTACGAGAGGAATTGGTTAAAACTTAGTAACAGAGAATACCCACCTGAAACAAATAATTCCGGATAAAGCTCACGCATACGAGATTCCAATTCCCAAGTTGCTTCGCGCTCAGATTGTTGCGACCAAAGTATCTTAACATACTTCAAAGTCTTGTTCCTTAGTGCCTTCTCTGACTTTTCCAAAATTCTCACTGGCTTGGACTCGAAGGATAGATCTTGTTCAATGGTTAAAGGTTCCAATGAAATGTGATGTTCTGGATCTCGCAAGTACTTCCTCAACATGGAGACATGAAACACGTTGTGCACACCCCTCATGGACTCCGGGAGGTCCAGGCGGTATGCCAACTTCCCAATCCGGGCCAGGATCGCAAATGGGCCAATGTACCTCGGGCTAAGCTTCCCTTTGTGTAACAGCCCTAAGTTAGGGATGTGCTTCAAATGTAAAATTATAAGGAGAAATTAAAACTTTTGAAGCCTCATGAAATCATTTGGGAGTTTACCAAATTTTCCCTAGCAATTTCCATTCTCTTGGATCATATTCATGTGAATGGAAGTTGTTGTCAACATAATTCTTGACCCTAAACTCTTGATCATCCTCTGGAAGTAATTTTCCTACCTTCCTAACCTTCTTAGTTACCTCTCTGAAAAATTTTACAATTTTTAGATTTTGTTTGCATTTTCATAAGGCCAAGTCAAACCAGTTTGAAATCTGGTCAAACCCTTAGAGCAGAAGCTTGTGAATTTTCTTGGGAACAATTCTATGCATAAAAATTTCGAGAAAATTTATGCAAGGTTGTTCTCTGTCCAAATGAGCTACCATAAAAATTTCAGAATTTTTGGAGCTCAGGAGCTATCTCTAAAAATTCCCCAAACCTGCTCAACCTTTTGGATTCAAACTCTGAAACTACTGTTCCTCAGGCTCGGACTCAACTCAGGCTCGAGTCCGACCGCGTCGCTTGGTTCAGCCGCACCAACTAACCGCACCGCCCGAGCCCGATGGGTGCTGACCGTCCGATGCAAATCGTGCGGCCCACACGCGCCCGATCTATTCGGACAGTCCTTATGCACCGCTGAACCTCGACCATCCATCTTAAATCCAACGGTCAGCGTCTTCTCGATCGAGTCGAACCAATTCCTTGCACCGCACCAGACTCCGACTCACGCCGCTTTGTCACTGTCGCTGACTCGTGGGCCCCTTTTGTCAGAACTGTCGCCTACCTCGTGGCTTAAAGCCGAGTGCCGCCGGCAGCGCGCATGGACGCCACCTCGCCTCGCTGTCCCGTCACCGCTTTCCGGTTTTTCTCGCGCGCAATCCCTCGGCCGCATCGTCCGCTGTTAGACCATGTCCTGAGCGGCATTAATCACCCATCTTTTCCCTCACCAGCTCGTCGGCACCGCTCTTGAGCTCCTCGGTGCCGAAAGCTTCGCCTCTCGCATTCCTCCGCTCTTTTCCCTACTTAAGGACACCCGAAGCTTCTTCTTCCTCCTTTGGACACCATAAGACCATCTTCTGCCACCCATTGCTTCCTTTGAGCTCAAGTTGAGGAGGTGCGCAAGCTCTGGTTCACGGCCGTAGCACCGCTGCCGTGTCATCACCACGACCAGTGAAGCTCGCCTTCTTCCTTGCGCGTCATCTTGTGTTCCAGCTCATCACTCATGTTTCCCCTCAACTAATTTTGAGATTCATTCACAGGAGCCGTCGGATTTCTGATTCCCTCTTCTTCGGCCGTGAGTTGGAATCTTCGTCCTCAACTCCGGTGAGTATCCTCTGTGCCATTCCTTGCTCCTTGACCACCCTATGGTCGTCGCGTGGCTATCCTAATCTGTCTCTTTGCCTCTGTTGGCTCAGAGCACTCCGTTGTCGTCATCGTCTTCATCTCTGGTGGCCTGCTCCGCCGCCAGCGATCCTCCGACTTCCTCTGGACCTCCCCTACACTCGGGTAAGTTCACGTTAGTCCTTTAGAGCTTTAGGCTTAGCTAGCTTAGCTCGTGGCACTTGTTTTCGCCATTTTCAGTTTTTGCCGAAGGTTTGTCCTCCGCCCTTCTCCGGCTCGTCGGCGTTCTAGGCCTGCTTCGCCGTCGGGAATGCTCCCATTAGGTTCGCAATGGTATTGCGAACATATTGGCTTAGTTGGTTAGCGCCGCCGTGGCTTTGGTCGTCGGCGACGTGCCGGCGAGCTCAACGTTGAGCTCTGTACCATTGTCGCGTTTCTGTCAGGTCATCGGACCTCCTCGGGTTAATTGTGGCCGTCCATGACCTCCCCAGGATTAGATCTGGACCGTAGAGCCGTTGTCAGTAAAAACGCTAAGTCTCAGGACCTCTTTGGATCAATCTCAGCCATTAAAGACCTCCTAGGTTAGCTCTAGGCCGTCGGATCCTTGGCTGCGAAAACTGTAAGTGCCAGGACCACCCTTGAGTCAATCCTAGCCGTCTAGGACCACCCTGGTTAAATCCTAGCCGTTTAGATCTTCTCCGTGCGCAAAAGACCTCCCCATGGTCATTTTGCAAGGACCACCCCTAAGGCCACCCTCGGGGTCTTCTTTGTAAAAAGCCACCCCTGGTCTTTTTGTAAAGAAAACCTCCGGACCTCCCTTGTGTAAATCTCAACCGTTCAGGACCACCCCGGGTAGATCTTGACCGTTTAGGACCTCCCAGGAGAGATCTGAGCCGTTAAGATCTCTTTCTGTTCAACGTTGACCTTAAGACCTCCTCGTGGAGCTCTGGACTATCAGATTTTGATCTAACGGCCACGACCTCCTCAGTGCGCTTGAGATCTTTCGCGTGCGCCGTGCTCGGTCCCACCGGTCAGTGGCAGTGGCTCGCTGAGCGTCGGTAGAAGAAGTAAATAATGCCTTTAGGATTTCCGAATTGAATTTCTCTTGCACTGTTAATTCAATTAAACTTATAAAATTCATAACTAAGTCAATTTTTATCCAGTTCGAATGAAACCAATTTTGTTAATTTTCTTTTTTTAATGTTCTATTTTCTAGAATGAGTTTTAGTATGCCTCTGTTCATAAATTTTCGATAAATATTTAAATTGGTGTCTTTATGTATTTCAAACTTGCAAAATTCCTAGAAAATTCTTCATAACTCCAAATAAAATGTTCTCTGTTTCTAAAATTTTGTAAAATCTTGCTCTAGCTGCTGTATGAAATTTGTGCTTGTTTGTTTAAAGTGAATTTTGATTTTCATGGGTGTACTTGTTCTTATTTGTCGTTTTGTTCAATCGATAGATTGCGGCGAGTCGGTATTATCGAGTGAACCTCTGCAGCGAGGTTGATATTTACGGCGACAACGGCCGAACAAGCGGTTTGATCATGTTAATCCCGATAATTTTAAGTCTAATATTTCGTTTCAACCGTATGTATGCATCGCCTAATTTGTGTTAAATTGAGTAGTTAATCCTTTAGATGCATCATCTGTAGGTAAATGATTATCCTCCACTACCTGAACCTAGGTTATTAGCTGTGATTAGAGTTCGCTGGATGAACTCTTGTCACTTAGTAGAAACGAATTCAACTGCTTAGACATGCTTAGTATCGGTAGAAATGAGCGGTTATCGACTTAGTCGGTAACTTTGATCACATAAAATTATTATAACTTCTTGTTTCAGCATTTCTGCTATGTTTAATTGTTAACACTAAAAACTGAAAATAAAATGATTTGGACTTGGGCACAATGGTAAGTTGGTGTGATCTGTTGAGTGTGACTGGAATGGTGCCCGAGTCAATTAAGGACCGAACATCTTGTGAGTGAATTTTTATCCAGGCATTTCGGCGTGCTAACCACACTAGAGTATATGGGACCTCTCTTGACCTAGTACTTTGGCGTGTATTGGCTCCGGGTCGCAGGAGGGATGGTGTTGGGAGCATGGTAGTTGTCCGAAAAGCTTTATCCCGAGTGGGTAGTTGTCTTTCGGCTTTACCATGTAGCGTATGGATTTCTATCCATACGAGCGCTCGTAGTTAATACACAATATTGGAAAAGTCTCGTAGGACTTAGTCAGTGTGCATACCTTCGAAGTGTGCTTTTGGCTTAAAGGCGATCCAAGTGTGGAGTGCAGTGGTACACCCTGCAGAGTTAAAACTATTCGAATAGCCTCGTCTAGGTGATGGACACGCTTGGGTAAGCTTTTCAAGAGTTAGACTACAACCTTTTAACTAAAACTTGATGGGTGGTACGAATCAGGGATTCGTGCTATGTTGTGGTGACTTTTGGGATAGTCACTTCTAGGTTGTTTATCTTTACTCTTTTGTTATTAACACCTTTCTTGTATTTCAATATTAAAATGAATTGCAAACTTGCCTTCAAATCAGATTACATTATTGCAAATAAATTTGGCTTTGTGCAAATGAAACATATGGCCTCCACCAAATAAGCCTGCATGTAGCATATGAATAGGTCTGCTAGTTCACACGTCAGTCTTGCGAGTACAAAGACAATCTTTGTACTCAGATGCTTTGCTTAATGTTTTTGTTGCAGAGGAAGAAGGTGAGCCCCAAGGGCCTCACTTCTGTGAGTTGTGCTGCCGCTTCGTGTACGACGACTAGGCTTGGCGGTCCGGTCAGATGCCTTGTGGGTTGAAGGCACGCTGATTGGCTTTGTTTATAGCCATCTTATGGCACTTTTGCTTCCGCTGTCTATCTTGTGTTTTTGTGTATCTTTTGGTCGGTCGGCCATTGTCTGTAATAACTCTACTGCTGTTACTTTCTGCTTAGTAGTGTGATGTTTGGACTCTATGTTTGGAATGGAGTTGATGCATAATTTTGTGGTGAGATGTGTATACTGCTTTCTGGGAAGTATACATATCTCGAGGATCGGTTTATTTGATTTGTGATGCTAGGACCAGGTGGTTGGTTAAGCATTACAAGCCAAATAAATTGGGGTCCTCACACTTTGGTACCAAATCTCACTACTCCTTTTGTGGGAGACACCCTCAAGAGTACCTGGTCACCCACTACAAATTCTAGGTCTCTTCTCCTTACATCTGCATAGCTTTTCTGTCTGCTCTGAGCTGCTAATAAATTCTGCCTCACTAAGGCCACTCGTTCCACCGTCTTTTGTACCCAATCCGGGCCCAAAACTGCCTTCTCACCCACAGCTTCCCAGCAAAGGGGTGATCTACACTTACGTCCATACAAAACCTCAAACGGAGCGGCTTTTATGCTGGAATGATAACTGTTATTATAAGCAAATTCTGCCAAAGGCAACTGATCTTCCCAACTACCCTTCCAAGACAGGACACAGGTTCTCAACATATCCTCCAAGGTCTGAATAGTACGCTCTGTTTGTCCATCTGTCTGTGGATGAAATGCGGTGCTCAAACAAAGTTGTGTGCCCAATGCACTCTGCAAACTCTCCCAAAACTTGGATACAAACTTAGCATCTCTGTCGGAAATGATGGTCTTTGGCACTCCATGTAATCTCACAATTTCCCGAACATAAATAGGGGCTAAGTCACTAGCTGAGTTCGTCGAACGGACAGGAATAAAATGTGCAGACTTGCTGAACCGGTCCACTATAACCCAAACTGCATCCTTACCTCGCGGCGAGCGAGGCAACGCAACAACAAAATCCATAGAGATATCATCCCATGGCCATTGGGGTACCTCCAAAGGCTGCAATAACCCTACAGGACGCTTATGTTCTGCCTTCACCTGCTGACAAACACCACAAGAGGCCACATAATTAGCAATATCCACTTTCATCCTTTTCCACCAAAATTTCTGCTTCAAATCACGGTACATCTTCGTCTCTCCTGGATGAACAGTATAAGGAGTGCGATGTGCCTCCCTTAGAATGTCATCCTTAACTCCTGCCTTCTGTGGCACACACAATCGACCCTTGAATCGCAATGATCCAAACCCATCCATGCTGAAATTCCCTTCCTTTCCCAGATCCAAACGCTTCCTGACCCTCTGCAGTAATGGGTCACTTTGCTGCGCTTCTAGTACTCGTTGTGGAATGGTGACTCTAAAATCAGTGTGTCTCGCATGAGCAGTTCTGCATAGCAATAAGATATCTCCATGCGGTCAAAATCATAATAAGACAATCCAAAGTAGCGGCGCCGCCTGCGACTAAGAGCATCACCACAACATTGGCTTTGCTGGTGATCTTGGTGTGAGGTCATAATCCTTAATTAGCTCTAACCATCTACGCTGTCTTAAATTCAAGTCTCTCTGTGTAAAAATGTACTTAAGGCTCTTGTGATCAGTAAAGACATCACAAGATTCACCATAAAGATAATGCCTCCAAAGATTCAAGGCGAACACCACTGCCGCCAATTCTAAATCATGGGTTGGATAGTTCTGCTCATGCTTCTTCAGCTACCTAGACGCATAAGCCAGAACTTTTCCATTCTGCATGAGCACACAGCCCAAACCCATCCGAGACGCATCAGAATAAACTGTGAATCGCTTCCCGGGCTCAGGAATAGTAAGAACAGGAGCAGTCACCAATCTTTCCTTCAGATTCTGAAAACTACGCTCACACTCCTCATCCCACATAAACTTCACATCTTTCTGAGTGAGTCTGGATAACGGCTTTGCAATGTTGGAGAAATCCTGCACAAAACGCCGGTAATAGCCTGCCATACCCAGAAAACTTCTCACTTCTTTAACATTGGTCGGTCTTGCCCATTCAACTACTGTGGAGATTTTACCTGGATCAACTGATATACCTTTATCATTGATAATATGCCCCAAAAATCCCACTTCAGACATCCAGAACTCGCACTTTTTGAACATGGCATAGAACCTATTTTCTCTTAGTGTCTCCAACACCAACCTCAGATGAAGCTCATGATCCACTTCAGTCTTTGAATAGATCAAAATATCATCAATAAAAACTACGACAAATTCATCCAGATACTCATGCAGTATCCTGTTCATAGTCTCCATAAAAATAGCAGGGGCATTTGTTAGTCCAAAAGACATAACTTTGAACTCAAAGTGCCCATACCTTGTAGAGAACGCCGTTTTCTCAATATCCTCCTCTCGGATGAATTTGGTTGTAACTTTGATCAAGATCTATCTTGGAAAATACCTTTGCCCCTCTCAACTGATCAAATAAGTCTTCAATGCGAGGCAAAGGATATTTATTCTTGATAGTCAGCTGGTTGAGAGCACGGTAATCAATACACATGCGCCAACTACCATCTTTCTTCTTGGTAAACAATACCGGAGCTCCCCACGGTGACACACTAGGTCGAATAAGATCTTTCGCTTTTAAATCATCCAACTGTTTCTTTAATTCTTCTTGGAAAGGACGCGTCAGACGGTACGAGGTCATTGAAACTGGTTGAGCACCCGGTATCAAATCAATCCGAAACTCTACTGGACGTGGTGGGGGCATCCCTGGCAACTCTTTTGGAAACACATCTAAGAACTCCCGAACCACCGGAACTAATTCTGCAGTCAAAGAGGAACTCGGCTTCCCCATTAGAGACAAAAGAAATCCACTCTTCACGGCTCGGCTACCAGGATACAAGCTAGCCAACACGCAGAGAGAATAAGAGGGGGCACTACCCTGAAAAACTACCTCAAGCCCCGAAGGTGCCCGCAGAGTGACTGTCTTCCAAAAGCATGAAATAACTGCTCGATAGCTATGTAACCAGTCCATACCCAAAATAATATCAAATGGCTCCATTTTCATTACCATCGGATTAGCAATGAAATCTTCCCCATCCAACGAGATCACACAACCTGGACAGACTGTGGAGCTAGCAAGAATTCCCCCAGGTGAATTTACTAAAACCGACTGAGCTATTGATTGCAAACACAATTTGGCCCGACTAGCAAACTCTAACGATACAAAAGAGTAAGTAGCTCCTGAGTCAAAAAGAACATAAGCCTCCACTGAGTCCACTAAAAGTGTACCTGTCACCACATCAGGACGACTCTGCCTCTGGCCGTCGGCATGGCATAGGAAATCTAACTGCTGCTGCTGTGCGTAGGAACTCCGACACTCGAAAGGGGTGCGGCAACTGCAGGAGGCCAAGGCGCCGAATAGAAACGGTCTTGAAGGAGCCGGTGGCCGGCACTACGGCGGTGGCATCGCTCCAGGATGCTGAAAATAGGGCTAAGGCTGACCCCAAGACTGAGTAGGTGTGGCTGCTAACATCTCTTGACGACTCGCGAAGACGCCGCCGCTCTCTGGTCTTGGCGGCTCGTTTACTACCCACTAATATCTTGGCGGGATTCCGCCGACAAACCAATGCCTTATGGCCCTCCGTCCACAATGTCGACACGATCCCGACCAAGAACACTCAAGGTCGATGCTCATTGCCGCACTTGAAGCACTTCATACCACGCTTACAGGAATCAGCGCAACCTCGCACACTCACGGATGATCGGAAATAAAGAGGATCGTGGCCTTGTGGTCCTGGACTTGAAGGAATTCGCGGGCCCTTGAACTTCTTGTAATCGCTTGAAATGATCCAACGCCTCCTCCAAAGTTCTTTTACGCTACCACTAGCCCCATCTCCGAACCATGGTACCACATGTACCGTAGATCCTCCCCAATCTGCATCTCTAGCTCCATGCCCCTGGCTTGCTCTACCAGGGAACTAAAGTCGCGCAGTTCCAGCGTTCCCAATACCTGACGAAACTCCTGCCTGAGCCCCCTGCGAAACCTCTTAGCCTTCTCCGCCTCATCCGTGGCCACTGCCGGAACAAAGCGGATTAGGTTGTTAAAACCCGCTGCTCTCGACACCATCATCCGACCGCTTGTAGCTCTGTAGTGAGACTTCCATCCTCTCCACAAAAGATGCTGGATAAAACCTCCTCCGAAACTATTCCACAAACATCTCCCATGTAACAGGGCCATCAGCAGCAGTCCTAGCTGTCAAGACTCCCTCCCACCAGATGTCCGCTTGCCCTTAAGTGAAATGCCACAAGCGCACCCTCATCTCGCATTTACATCCCCAAAGCACCAAAGTGCCTCTCCATGTGACGCAGCCGGTTGGCGCATCCACTGGAGTGCCCAATCCATCAAAGGTATCAAGCGCGGGCGTTCCACCGATGCAATCCCATAGTAATCGCCGCGGGTAACACGCGGGGCCACCAATGGGACAAAGAACCGAACACTGGAGGAGCTCGATCCCGTGAGTCTTGAAGCAACCTCTTCCTCGACCTCGCGGACTTGCTTCACCACCATGAGTTCGAACTTCGGCGGGGCATTGCACGGCCTCGCACAAGACCACCTACACGACCACGACCTCTGCCTCTTGCCATCTATGAACATCACAACAAAACTAACCACAATAAGCATAAGATTAACTAGAACCAAAATAACTTGTATCGACAACACAAAAATAGTCATACAAAGACAGAAGCGTAATGCAATGCAAAAGAAAATCCCAACCCCGCCTAATGTGCTTAGTGTGTCAAAATTAATATTTCATTACCCACGGACCTACAGCCCGCTCTGATACCAACTGTAACACCCCAACTCAGAACGAGCCTAGAATGCTACCAAAGCTAAATACAACTAGAACGAATTTACAAATTTTCGACAGAGTCTCCTTTGTATATTCAATAAAACCAAGTTTCTAACAAGTAAACATAACATTTAACAATATTTCCAATATTCCAATTCAATCATGCATAAATGATAATCGTATGAGAATAAATAAGCAACACCAATCACACAATCCATAAATCATCCTACATCCATCATCATAAAAACATCTATAGGTGATTATAACATAGTTATTTATTCTTTTGTGTGGAACTAGGATAACAATTGCATAAAAGCTGTGAGGTAGTGCGTGCTCTCCAAAGTCTACTCCCTCTCATGCATGACGTTTTTGCCAGAGGTACCTAAATCGAAACAAAGCAAGGGTGAGCCATAAGACTCAGCAAGTATCAACAAGGTTACATGATCATAAAGACATAACAGCATAAACAACTTTAATCAACATCATTCATGGCATTTCGAATATTAAAAAAATAATGATAATGTGTTACAGTAAATAATGATAATGCTATGCACTCTTGTTCTTTATCTCTTTACGCATTTTACCGGTAATGCGAGGTATTCATCCGTCAATGGATACCCATGCCTGTCCCTCTGGCACAGGGACCAAGAGCCTATACATCAACTTGTATAGGGACCTTTGCCCGTCATCAAAATGACGGGGACCTCAGACATATTGCCCACATTTCATGAATGTGGGGACCTCAAGCTTGTCATTGTCGACGGGGACTCAATCGATTCACTTGGTCACCTTATGACCAAGTTTCAATATGCTCAAAATATGCATGAATATAATATCTATATCTTCTCATTCATCAGGATTCAACATATACTATAATCATGTAAACAGTAGCATTATGATGTAACTGCAATCAAAATATGCAAACATCAACACCACTAGGGTCATCTCAACATCACTTTCATATGGCAACAATGAACATTACACCCTCAATCATAGCATGCAACAAGAATTCTACTTAACCGAATACTTGCCTCAACCGTGCGAACGGCGGACGAAGTGGGTGCTGCCCTTGGGATCTCGCTGCCACTGGACAAGAAGATAACCCCAAACTAAGACTAGCATACTGGACCAAAATCATACATAACATTACAATCAAATCGCTAACTTCTTATCATTTCTAACTTTTCTAATTTCTAGCGATCGGTCACTGCAGACAGCAGACTTCAAAAATTCATAACTTTCTGCTCAGGAGTCCAAATAGGATGATCTTGGACATTCTGGAAAGGTAATTAAAATGTCTAAATAAACTTAGTTGGGAGACCTCTGATTCGGCCATCTACCAGTCCTACCAATCTATTTAATCAGAGCAAACATTTCACGTCGGGTTTCTGGACAGCGACAAAAACTATCATAACTTTCTACGTTCGTCCGAATTTAGTGATCTTTAGTTTTCCTGAAAGCTAAGAGGATTAGCCTAGGTTTTCGTTATAGTGAGACCCTCTGAAACCCCTCTAAATATGCGCTTCTATCAGGTTAACCAACACTAGCAATTCTGCTTCTCTCCAGAAACACAGAAATACTAAAAAATTCATAACTTTGGCTACCGAAGTCCGAATGACTTGATTCTTGTCGGCAATGAAAGGTAACTACGATATCTACAACTTTCTAGGAGACATCCAGACCCAATTCTGCCTCTAACCTAATCAAAATCAACAATATTCTCTGCTGCAGAAAACCGACGAACTGACAACCGAAAATGTACAACTAGAAAACGACCCCAAAACAAAGAATCACGGGTTACCCTTGCCGAAACGACGAAGGCACGCTGCGCGGATGATGATCACCCCGAGTTCCCGGTTGCGGATCCTTCTTCCCTCTCCCTTTCTTCTCTTCCTTCTTCCCTTCTCTTCTTTTCTTCCCTTCTTTTCTCTTCCTCTTGGCCGGCCAACAAAGGAGTCCCCCTCCCTTCTTTGGTCCAGCAGCAAGGGTTATGGGGTGCAAGGAAGATGGAAGGGGCGCAAGGGGAGATGGAAGGGGGAGGGGCACACGGGAAGGGGAGAGGAGGGGGCGGCAAGGAGGTGGGAGGGGGAGCCGGCGCAAGGGGGATGGGAGAAAGGCGGGCGCCTAGGGTTTGCCCCCCGTAAGTAGCCGGCCAAAGCTTCCCCCTCATGGGCCAAAAAAACAGTGGGCCGAAAGCCTTAACCCACGCTGCCCAGATTTTCCTATTTCCCCCCCGGATAAATCGCTAATTGGTCTTTTCTTTACAGTCCTTTTCTTAGTCCTTTGCACTGCACTCGACCGAAACCGGCAAAAGCTTTGCGGGATATTACAGAACTCTTGCTTGGCTTGGATACAAAGTGACGTGGTGCTGCATAAATATACATTTTTATCATTAGATAGCATCATATAGTTCATATAATATAAAGGTCCTCCTAAAACGAGCTCACATGATAATTTAAATGAAGTGTACGAGCTCTTGTAATTGGAATAGCAAGCATAGCAAATATGGTTGTATCCATAGGGGTCATGTCCTCATCATTTGAAGCTCAGTGTTGGGCTGGGGTGTTATAGTTGTTATCATAGCGGGCTTTAAGTCTGTAGTGAATAGATTAACAACCTATATAACCTAAAATTGCTAAAACTTGTTTTAGGACTAGTAAAATTAACTAAAATTTGCTATTGATTAATTAACTTAAAATTTGACACACTAGTGCATAGTAGGATGGGAATGGGACAAGAATCGCATTTACGCTTTCGATATATTGTAATACAAATTCATGAGTTGATATTGATTCTTTGAACTTATTGTGTGTTGTTGATTATGGATTATAGTCGATGTCAAGAGGTAGAGATCGTGGTTGTGGCCATGGGCATGGCCAAGTTGTACCACCGTTTGTGGTATTGGAAAGTGAAGTGTTTACCTCAGGTAACTTAGTTACAAATGTTGGGGGTGAGTTTCTTTGGAAAAGTTTGTTGTTTTCCTTGAGTTTGCATTTGGTTATTCTGAATACTATTGGTGGTTGTGAATTTTATTTGGCTAGTGGTTATAATGCAATTGATAGGTTTCCATTGGTCTTTATTGGTTCCATAAGGCGATTATTTGTTTTTCCGACTATTGAACTATTTGTGTTGTCGCGAGGGTTATAATGGGTATGGTGGATCTTTTCATGGGAGTTCTATCTTTTATTGGAAAACATGACTTATTTGTTCGCTTGGTATTTCGATAATGTCAGTTTTCTTTTGCAAGTTCTTTATCACGTGGAAGTTTTGACCTTACGTATTTCTTTTGGATTAATTTAAGTGTTGACGTTTAATGCCTCACTTTTATGAAAGGAAGTGTTAAAAATCCTTTGTGGTGTCTTGTTATGCTTAAGTGTGAGGTTGTAATCATAGAATTAATTGATATGGTATGAGTTATCAAGTTGGGTTAGTAGCGTGTTGCATAATTAATCTTAAATGATGTCCTTGGTAGTATAGTTGATTAATCTATTGCCGCATTATAATAGTTGTATGATGAATTGTGATTAAAAGTATATCTATTCCTAATTGGAATCAATAGGGTAACGAGAAGTATGGATCATTGATGAACTAGATTAATTCATTAGAATTGTTTAATTTGCTAAACTTGTGAGATAAACTGATTAATTGGTCTCTTTGGTTAACCTAAATCGTTTGGAGTGGTTAAGTTAAAGAGATGCTAGATTATTGCCTTAAAAGAAAAATTGTTGTTTCTTTGTTAAAAGAAAGAGTGTAGTATACTAGAAGTATTTGAGATTGGAGTCAAGTTTTGTAACCTACAACTTATTGAAGTGTGCTTAACCTTGTTTGTTTTGCCACATAAGAGTTTTCCAGTTTGAAAAGCATTGCTTTATTCTTATTTGAAGTTTGATATTCTTTTGTTATGGGACTTGTTCCTCAAGCGTAGTTTTGTCTTTTGTTTTTCCATGATCATTGCTATTTGACTATTTCTCTTGGTCTTGTCTTTACTGCGAATGATTAATGTTTTTCTATGCGCTAAAAATAGTTTTTATTTGCCTCTTCTTTTGACAAAGGAACAAACGATTGGTTTTACAAAATCTTGCAGAGGGTATAATGGCAATTGGTTAGTAGTGTTCATGTATATGATATTTTGAGACCTTGGGTTGCAAGTTATTTGAGAAGCATTAGAGAATGAATTGATTTTGTGATATGAATCTTGTAGAGAATTGGATCTAAAAGGAATGATGTTCGTTGGAGCAAACCATATTATATTGTTACAACTAGTAGAACCTATAGCAAATTATGATCCAAGAATATTTGTTCATGTTGGTGGAATATTGGAAATATCAAAAGTTTGAATCTTGGCCAATTAGTTAGGGTATTGCGAAAGTGTATATTGTGGTCGTTTAGGTAAAATTGATTGGTGTGGTTTAGTGAGGGTCCAAGATTGGTAAAGTTAATCACTTTGGTGTGCGAAAGTGTACTTGATTAGTGAGGAATGTTGATATTAATGACCGAGAATATTATTTGGATTGTAGGAATTTTAGTTATCGGATCTGAGGATTTCCTATCAAGTACACGAAGTTCATTGTAGGAGTCTTGGAGGTTAAATTTGGGATTTGCATTTTATACTAGCATCTTGGTTGCCCATGATTAGGTGAAAAATATAGTGGAACAAGTTGGGTTCGAGAGTTGTGGTCATCTTTGGTAGGATTCTTTTGGTTGTAGTAAATGTCTTTATTGGAGATTGTAAGGTATTTAACCTTATATAATTAAGGTAGTGGAGATTCTAGGTGAATTTGTTGTT